>CM060923.1:565703706-566303706 GCA_030737875.1 Allium sativum | reverse complement strand
AAATGCACGAAATGGACAGGGACCGGATCGGATGGGGAGGTCCGAAGCGAACCGTTCGTGTGGCCCATCCCTGATCCACCCCCTTGCATCCGAACCGAGCCTGCATGCCACGAGCTAACTGGAAACTTGGAGGAGATCACGACCGGGCCGATCCGCCTGGAGTTCTCCGACTCGATCCGCCAGAGTACCCCGATCTGAACCACCACTGTAACAACCCGTATTTTGAATAACTTGTTATAACGTAAATCAAGGCAGAATTAAATTTTAAAATCTGAATTATGGGAAACGGGTTGCGCCATTGCGTTCGTCTCGGAAAAATACGCGAAATAGAGTCCGAGTTTTCGAAAATCGGAGTCCGTATGAAGGAGATATGGACGAACGAAGTTAGGCAGAAAAACCGGAAACAGGCCAGAAATGCACTGGCGCACCTGTGAAGTGCGCCAGCACAAAAATACACTGGCGCACTTGGGAAGTGCGCCCGTGTCGAGCCAGTTTGGACTGGGTGCACTGTTTTGGCTGTTGGGCTGTGTTTTGGTGGCTTGTGACGATTTTTGATGTGCTGGACGGACCTGATGGCTTCTAGGGTTAATCTAAGGGCCTAAAACACTACCTAATCCTATAAATAAGACCCTAACCTAGCCCTAAATCATCATTAATCTATCATACAACTAAACTATGGCAAAATGCTAGCTCTCATGGCCTCCACTAATTTATGAAGAGGGTTGCAAGCTAATCACTCTCTAATCAACCTCTAATCCCTTCTAAGCATCTTAATCTTCTTCATTTGGAGTGCAAAATTGCTAGTAGTGAGTTTCTATCACTTTGATGATCTTTTGTTAAACTAAGTAGATGAGATATGATGAGATTTATGGTTTTGTATGTGGATTAATGAGTCTTGAATCATATGATATGATGTTAGCATTAATCTTATGTTTATGCATGTTGAGTATGTAAGTTTATGCAAGTTTAATATGATGTATGTTATGTTTGCATGATGCTAAATATGCAAGTTGTGGGCTATATGCATGTTATACAAGTTCATGGTGATATGCTATGCAAGTTACATGTATGTTAATATGCAAGATATGCTATGCAAGTTACATGTTTGTTAATATGCAAGTTACATGTATGTTAATATGCAAGATATGCTATGCAAGTTACATGTTTGTTAATATGCAAGTTACATGTATGTTAATATGCAAGATATGCTATGCAAGTTACATGTTTGTTAATATGCAAGTTACATGTATGTTAATATGCAAGATATGCTATGCAAGTTACATGTTTGTTAATATGCAAGTTACATGTATGTTAATATGCAAGATATGCTATGCAAGTTACATGTTTGTTAATATGCAAGTTACATGTATGTTAATATGCAAGATATGCTATGCAAGTTACATGTTTGTTAATATGCAAGTTACATGTATGTTAATATGCAAGATATGCTATGCAAGTTACATGTTTGTTAATATGCAAGTTACATGTTTGTTAATATGCAAGTTACATGTTTGTTAATATGCAAGTTACATGTTTGTCAATATGCAAGTTACATGTTTGTTAATATGCAAGTTCATGATGACACATTATGCAAGTCTATGGGTTAATATGCAAGTATATTATGCAAGTGAATATGTAAGTTATGTGACATATTATATGCAAGTTATGTGACATGTTATACAAGATTATATGCAAGTTATGTGACATATTATGCAAGTTCATATGCAAGTTATGTGTTTGTTAATATGCAAGATGGCACCTTTGAAACATGTTCATTCATATGCAAGTTGGCACCTTTTATATGTATTATGTCATGAGAACGAAATTACGTGGGAACGATGGGGTTAATTAAATGCATAAGTTAATAAGATTGTGTGAAATTAATATGATTATGCATAACATAAAATAAAGGAACATAGTATGGGAATTTGCCTATTAAGTTAGGTGTACCCATACTATGTGTTGGGAATTTACCTATTGAGTTAGGTCTACCCCATGGGAATTTACCTATTGAGTTAGGTCTACCCATGTTATGAAAAGCTTAATATTAATTAGGGATAATTAATTTAAATTATGAGGGTGATTAATTAGGTGTAATTAATTGACTAAGACACGAGGTTGGACTCAGTTGTAGCGTAAAACTGCCCGGACCCAACCGGCTTAACCAGTTGCTACAAATGTTAGCCCAATGTGAGAGGTCTTAGGCACAAACTAAATACGTGATTAATGTAAAGACACGAGGTTAGACTCGGTTATGACATAAGGCTGCCCGGACCCAACCGGCTTAACCAGCGGTCATAAAAGATAGTCTAATGTGAGAGGTCTTTATGAGGATCACGGTCTTAATTAATTAAGAAACACTTAACCATATAAGCATGTAGTGGGGCATGAGGGTTAAGTGGGTGCCTTGGGTGGCATGAGAAAACTAGTGGGTTGCCTTGGGTGGCAATAGAAAACACGATTAGCATACTTAACCAAAGTGGAACATGTAATTAAACATGATTAAGGGGTTAAGTAAGTGCCTCGGGTGGCATGTGGGAATTAAGTAAAGGACTTGGGTGTCATGTGGAAATCTAGTGGGTGCCTTGAGTGGTAATTAAAATATGATTAATGACTTAACCAAAGTATTTATAACATGTAAGTGAACATGGTTAAAGCGGTTAAGTGGGATACACTAGACAAAATAACAAGCTTAAGTGGTAGCTTATGGGGGCCCATCTCAACCAATATCCCAAACGTATCTTTGTGGGCTCGACCCAAGTCGAGTGACGGGATACGCATATTGGGCTTGACTATAAGAGGCCAAAAACGGGTTAGCGGTGGCAACGTAGGACCAACGGGTTTCATATGCGTGTGTGGACCCGGGTTGGTTAGTAAATCGTTGTTACATCGTGTAGATATAATGCCGTGCACCATTGATATTATCAGGTTGCCACTTTGGGGAAATGATACACCCTATTGTGGGACCAGCACGGGTATCTACGTTAGGGAGCCGATCGCTTGGGAGTAGTGGGTACACCTAATAATGATAGGGGCAGACGGCACCTATGTAGGGGTACTAGAAACTACTGGGTAAAAATTACTAAGTACATTTAGTGGGATCAACCTTTAAGTAGGAATTAATCTTAGGTAGGTAAAACTGGTGTGGTGCAGTGTAGGAATTATCTTTGAGTAGGTCTGGGGCGGTGTAATTTAGTAATTATCCTTGGGTGGGTAAATGCGTCTTTACGGTGATCTTAGTTTATCCTAAGTTTACCAAGCTGCTTAGTGTAGCCATTCATCCCCAGTCGTTACCGTATATCAACTTATGTCTTCTCTGGTTATTTTAATGATTGTATTGTTAGGGTTATAGGACTCACTCAGACTTATGTCTGACCCCATTGTTTTTATCTTTTTCCCCCAACCCCAGGTTATTAGAGTGGGCCTGGTGCTAGTGGGCTTTGATCTGATTGCTGTATCTATCCTATGGAGCTTGGACCTCTGAAGTGAAGCCGAGCTTATCTTTCCTTTTATGGCTATTAGTTATGTAGTGGGATTATGTACTTCTATTTTATCAAGATGGATATTATGTACTTGACTCTGGTTTATGGTTTTGTGATGTAACCAAACATGTATTACTTTCCGTTGCAATGAAATGATGATTTAAATTTTCAAGTATTACTTATATCTGTCTTGCTGTAATTTTACTGTTCTATATTCACTCAAAATACTTCACCGAAACTAAGGCATTCCCCTGGTATGAGTGACCTTAGCGGACGTGGGGTGTTACACGTTGTATCAGAGCTTAAGGTTACCAGAACAGATAAAATTTTTAGAAAAACTATTTTTCTAAGAAAATTTTTGAAGGAATGTTTTCAAAAACATGTCTTTTAAGAGAAAAGTTTTTGAGAAAAGCATAATCCCCATAGCCATATCTTTATCTTTCGAATTCTCCGTTTGAATCTCTTTCTCTCTCGTTTTGAGTTTCCCCTCCGTGTGTAGATGATCTTTCTAAGATAGATAAGAATGGAAAACCGCTTCAAGGGAATTAGACGTAAATCAGATTAGAAGTTGGTTCAAGAAGGAGGAGGACTTGTAAGTACTTATTGGATGGACGATGGGAGGAAGGCTCTAATAGTTGTTTGGTTAATAAAGGACGAAGCCTCATTGATGGGAGGTTACGAGTGGAGAATGGGAAGGAGAAGGCTAGTAGTTATCCTTTTGGGAGGAATAGGACACCTTATTAGGATTGACCAAAGAAGCAAGGACAAGGTATGGAATCTTCTGGAGGGTAGTTGTATTCCCTCACGACTAGGGTGCCGGATGGGGATAAGACCGTCTAGGTTGGAATTTGGATTTCTTTATTATCCGATTCGAACTTTATTTGATTTGGATGCATTAAGTTCGTTTATCTCATCATTGTTAGTGAGTCACTGCACTTAGACACCAGTTTAGTAGATGATCCCTTAGTTGTTTCAAACCCAATTGGGCTCCATGATGTGTTTGGGTTTGAAAGTTTCTATACTTAGCATTGAGTTTGGATGTGATGCTTGTTGGGCTTCACGAGCTATGGGTTAGTTTGGGCATGGACTGGTTATCCAGTAGGGATGCCATTCTTGATTTTGAAAAGAGAGTTGTTAGGCTTATGACCCGCTTGGGTAACACTCTCGAGATCTCTTGTAATCCCATAGAGACTGTTATGCTAAGTTATCTAGAATCGCTGGACACGTCGGTCGAGAGTTTGCGATCTGTTAGAAGTGGTCCGGGAATACTCGGATGTGTTTGAGAAGGTGAAGGGCTTACCTCCGGAGCGGGAGATTGACTTCCGAATATATCTGGTAAACAATGCCAAACCAGTGACTTGGCCAGTGTGCCACAAGGCTCCTCGTGAGAGGAGGGAACTCCATAAGTAAGTAGGCGATTGCTTGAGAAGGGGTTCATAAGAAGAAGTATATCGGAGTGGGGCGCTCCAGTAGTTTTTGCCATGAAGGCGGATGGGTCCCTCAGACTTTGTGTAGGCTAAAGAGAACTAAATAAACTCACAAAGAAGAATAGACACCCATTGCCAAAGATTGATGATCTCTTTGATCAGTTGGTTGGCGCCTCAGTATTTTCGCAGTTGGACTAAGCCACATGGTTTCGTCAGTTGAGAGTGGCTGACGATAGTATAAAGAAGATTGCCTTTAGGACTCCGGATGGTTTTATGAGTGGCTGGTGATGCTATTTGGTTTGACGAACGCCCCCGCATACTTTGTTGATTGGAAGAGAAGGGTGTTCAGAGAGTACCTAAATAAGTTTGTGATGGTCTTTGTGGATGACATCTTGGTCTTTTCTAGGAGCGAAATAAGTTTTCATATGTGCTCAATAGGTTGAGCAAAGCCAGTTATGGGATAAAACAGTGGTTTTGGAGCGAGACTGGCGAGGACATCCAATGTTGGTCAAAGGCTTAATTGTTTAGCCATTATTATTATTATTTTTAGTATCATCTCACGTAGGTTGCCTGAACTCGAAGGAGATGTCCCTTGGGTGTTTGTCTGATATTGGTTTCGGCCTTTGGGGCTTGCATTTGGGGGATGTCGAATTCGACTAGGGTGGTCTGCGTGAGAGATGGACAGTTGTGACGATTTTGGATAGGATTCTTAGCATCTTATGAGTTGAGATAGCGTATACCCCTAACAAGGGAAGCATGGTAGCAGACGCCTTAAGAAGAAAAAGGTTGTCCTTGAGTTCATTGATCGATTAAACGACGGAGCTTAGGGTTTATTTCTATGTTTGACTTTAGACCTTCCGTTGACTTTGTACCCGGTTTGCTAGCCTCCTTGGAGGTTAGGCCTACTCTTTTGGGACGGGGTGGCGAGGCACAGCAAGACGACCCACAGTTGGTTGAGCTATGAGAGAAGCTCATAAGGGGGAGGAGTCGTCCAGCCATTTGAGTAGGTACACCCTAGATAGTAAGGGGTGGTTGCGTAGAGACGGTAGACTTTGTGTACCGCAAGACGAGGGTTTGAGGAAGGCTATACTTGATGATACACATCGGTCGAAGATGACCATTCATCCCGGTAGGGACAAGATGTACCAAGACATAAAGCGAGTTTTCCTTTTTGCCAATCTGAAGAAAGATGCGGCCAAGTATGTCGCTAGATGCTTGGTATGCTAACAAGCGAAAGTGGAACAGAAGAAACCCGGAGGGTTGCTTCACCCGTTGGAAGTTCCGAAATAGGAAGTAGGATAGTGCCTCGTTGGATAACCGAAATCAAGGAAGGGTAATACGGGGATTGGGCTTATGGTAGATAGACTTACTAAGTGTGCCCATTTCATACCCGTGAAGAGCAAGAGGACTATTCCATGTCTAGCTTCAGTTTACCTTCAAGGGATTATTAGATTGCATGGTGTACCTTCCAGCATTGTGAGTGATCAAGATCCTATCTTCACTAGTGAGTTTTGGAAGATTTTGCAAGAGGGCGGTAGGGACTCAGTTGTGTTTGAGCACCGCATCTCATCCTCAGATGGACGGTCAGACCAAGAGGGTGAACTGTATCTAGAACATCTTTTGAGGTTATGTATTTTGGATTTTGGAGGTACATGGGAAGAGCATCTTCCGTTGGTGGAGTTCGCATATAATAGCAGCTTTCAGTCCAGTATTGGTATGGCTCATTTCAAAGCTCTTTATGGAAGGCCTTGTCGATCTCCTACATGTTGGTGGGAATCTACGGATAAGATCTTGCTTGGGCCAGATATGGTTAGAGAGACTTCAGAGAAGATGGGTTGGATTCGAAGAAGGATGAAAGCGGCGGAATCTTATGCGGACAAGAGGAGAACAGAGCTTGAGTTTGATATTAGGACATGCTTTTTATCAAGGTGTCTCCGTTACGGAATGTGGTTCACTTTGGATCTGTTAGGAAGTAAGTACCAAGGTTTGTAGGGCCATTTCCCATTAAGGAAAGAATTGGACGGATGGCATATAGAGTGGAGTTGCCTGACAGACTTAGTGGTGTATCGGATGTATTTCATGTGTCCCATTTGAGGAAGTGCTTACATGAGACCGCTGAGGTGGTAGAGCCGAGTTTGCTTAAAGAAGTAGAGTTAGAGCACGATGAGACGATTCGACGAGCTCCTACTCGCATCATTGGGCCAGAGACTAGGAAGTTGAGGAACAGAGAAGTTCAGCTAGTTAGAATGCTACTTGGGAGACGGAAGCGAAGATGCGTTCTTTGTATCCATTTCTTTTGGAGAGTATGTCTTTTAACTTCTCCTTTATCGCTTGCCTAGTACTTATCTTATCTTTAGTAGGTCCTCTCGTTAGTCCTGTTTGACCTTTAGATAGGGAAAACCTATGGTTGAAACATGTGTTTGAGACATGTTATGGTTGATGGATGCAAGTGGATGCAAGTGTTTGCTAGTGGTTGCTCGTGGATGCATATATACACACATTAGACACTAGATCGGCTCAGTCACTTCATGTTGCATATCGCACAAATAGATGTGGTAGTTAGATTGATGGATGTATCATGGCTGTGTTATCATATGGATGATGCATTTTTGTGTATGGTTGTGCACGCATATAGAAATTGTATGTGTCAATAGGGTTTCGCATACATATTGGATGCATGGCACTATCATGGTTTGCATTAAGGAGGTCGACTGAATCAGTAGACCGCCTGATTTTGCATTAGTATACGGACATATACACACACTTTCTGCATATGTTCATACATCATTAGAAGTTTCTAAGGATAATGGTTGCTTGTGGTTGATGGTTTAGTAGATGGTTGTTTGGTTGGTAGGATACGTTCTTCTTGACTTAGAGATTTCGGGGACGAAATCCTTTAAGGAGGGGAGAATGTAACAACCCGTATTTTGAATAACTTGTTATAACGTAAATCAAGGCAGAATTAAATTTTAAAATCTGAATTATGGGAAACGGGTTGCGCCATTGCGTTCGTCTCGGAAAAATACGCGAAATAGAGTCCGAGTTTTCGAAAATCGGAGTCCGTATGAAGGAGATATGGACGAACGAAGTTAGGCAGAAAAACCGGAAACAGGCCAGAAATGCACTGGCGCACCTGTGAAGTGCGCCAGCACAAAAATACACTGGCGCACTTGGGAAGTGCGCCCGTGTCGAGCCAGTTTGGACTGGGTGCACTGTTTTGGCTGTTGGGCTGTGTTTTGGTGGCTTGTGACGATTTTTGATGTGCTGGACGGACCTGATGGCTTCTAGGGTTAATCTAAGGGCCTAAAACACTACCTAATCCTATAAATAAGACCCTAACCTAGCCCTAAATCATCATTAATCTATCATACAACTAAACTATGGCAAAATGCTAGCTCTCATGGCCTCCACTAATTTATGAAGAGGGTTGCAAGCTAATCACTCTCTAATCAACCTCTAATCCCTTCTAAGCATCTTAATCTTCTTCATTTGGAGTGCAAAATTGCTAGTAGTGAGTTTCTATCACTTTGATGATCTTTTGTTAAACTAAGTAGATGAGATATGATGAGATTTATGGTTTTGTATGTGGATTAATGAGTCTTGAATCATATGATATGATGTTAGCATTAATCTTATGTTTATGCATGTTGAGTATGTAAGTTTATGCAAGTTTAATATGATGTATGTTATGTTTGCATGATGCTAAATATGCAAGTTGTGGGCTATATGCATGTTATGCAAGTTCATGGTGATATGCTATGCAAGTTACATGTATGTTAATATGCAAGATATGCTATGCAAGTTACATGTTTGTTAATATGCAAGTTACATGTATGTTAATATGCAAGATATGCTATGCAAGTTACATGTTTGTTAATATGCAAGTTACATGTATGTTAATATGCAAGATATGCTATGCAAGTTACATGTTTGTTAATATGCAAGTTACATGTATGTTAATATGCAAGATATGCTATGCAAGTTACATGTTTGTTAATATGCAAGTTACATGTATGTTAATATGCAAGATATGCTATGCAAGTTACATGTTTGTTAATATGCAAGTTACATGTATGTTAATATGCAAGATATGCTATGCAAGTTACATGTTTGTTAATATGCAAGTTACATGTATGTTAATATGCAAGATATGCTATGCAAGTTACATGTTTGTTAATATGCAAGTTACATGTTTGTTAATATGCAAGTTACATGTTTGTTAATATGCAAGTTACATGTTTGTCAATATGCAAGTTACATGTTTGTTAATATGCAAGTTCATGATGACACATTATGCAAGTCTATGGGTTAATATGCAAGTATATTATGCAAGTGAATATGTAAGTTATGTGATATATTATATGCAAGTTATGTGACATGTTATACAAGATTATATGCAAGTTATGTGACATATTATGCAAGTTCATATGCAAGTTATGTGTTTGTTAATATGCAAGATGGCACCTTTGAAACATGTTCATTCATATGCAAGTTGGCACCTTTTATATGTATTATGTCATGAGAACGAAATTACGTGGGAACGATGGGGTTAATTAAATGCATAAGTTAATAAGATTGTGTGAAATTAATATGATTATGCATAACATAAAATAAAGGAACATAGTATGGGAATTTGCCTATTAAGTTAGGTGTACCCATACTATGTGTTGGGAATTTACCTATTGAGTTAGGTCTACCCCATGGGAATTTACCTATTGAGTTAGGTCTACCCATGTTATGAAAAGCTTAATATTAATTAGGGATAATTAATTTAAATTATGAGGGTGATTAATTATGTAACACCCCACTCCCGCTATGGTCACTCACTAAGGGAATGCCATAGCATCGGTGGAGTATTTTAGTGAATATAGAACAGAAAAATTACAACAAGACAGATATAAACAGTACTTGAAATTCTAAAACATCATCTCATAACAGCGGAAGTAAAACATGTCTGGTTACATCATAAAACCAAAATAAAAGTCAAGTACAATATCCATCAAAATAAAGAAGTACATAATCCCACTCTCACACAATAGCCAAAACAAAAGAAAAGATAACTGGATAACTGGAGCTTTACATCTATCCAAACTCCTAAAGACTGGAACAGCAATCCGATCAAGCTCCACTACTGCTAGGATCCACCGTAGGACCTGAGGGTTGGAAAAAAAAGATAAAAACAACGGGGTCAGACATAAGTCTGAGCGAGTCCTATAACTTTAACAATACAATCGTTAAAGTAACCAGAGAAGACATAACTTGATATACGGTAACATATAGGGATGAACGGCTATACTAAGCAGTTAACTAAACTAAGATAAAAGATAAAGACGCATCTACCCTTCCTAAGGTAAATTACTAAACTGCACCACACCAGTCGTTCCTAACTTAAAGGTTGAACCCACCTAAGGACTTATAAAATTACTTTAATAGTACTTGCGTACCCCTAGGTGTCCAAGTAGGCGCCACGGGGCCCTACTATCCATCGGGTGTACACACTACTCCCCATTCGATCGGCTCCCTAACGTAGATACCCGTGCTGGCCCCACCGTGGGGTGTACCATTCCCCAACGTGGCAACCTGATAAAACTAACGGTGCACGGCTTATATCTACACGATGCAACAACGGCTTACCTACCAACCCGGGCCCACTCACGCATATGAAGCCCGTTGGACTTGCGTTGCCACCGCTAACCCGTTTTGGCCTCTTATAATCAAGCCCAATATGCGTGTCCCGTCACTCGACATGGGTCGAGCCCACAAAGATACGTTTGGGATATTGGTTGAAATGGGCCCCCACAAGCTACCCACTTAAGCTTGTCAAATATCTAGTGTATCCCACTTAACCCTTTAATCATGTTTAATTACATGTTTCTCTTGGTTAAGTATACTAATCGTATTTTCTATTACCACCCAAGGCAACCCACTTAAGATTCCACATGCCACCCAAGGCACCCACTTAACCCCTCATGTCCCACTACATGCTATAATGGTTAAGTGTTTCTTAATTAATTAAGACCGTGATCTCCCGTAAAGACCTCCCACATTAGACTGACTGTTATGACCGCCTGGTTAAGCCGGTAGAATCCGGGCAGTCTTACGTCATAACAGAGTCTAACCTCGTATCTTTACCTTAATCACGTTTTTAATTTGTGCCTAAGACCTCTCACATTGGGCTGACATTTGTAGCAACTGGTTAAGCCGGTCGGGTCCGGGCAGTTTTACACTACAAATGAGTCCAACCTCGTGTCTTAGTCGATTAATTACACCTAATTAATCACCCCCATATTAATTATCCCTAATTAATGTCAAGCTTTTCATAACATGGGTAGACCTAACTCAATAGGTAAATTCCCATGGGGTAGACCTAACTCAATAGGTAAATTCCCAACACATAGTATGGGTACACCTAACTTAATAGGCAAATTCCCATACTATGTTCCTTTATTTTATGTTATGCATAATTATATTAATTTCACACAATCTTATTAACTTATGCATTTAATTACCCCATCGTTCCCACGTAATTTCGTTCTCATGATATAACACATATAAAAGGTGTCAACTTGCATATGAATGAACATGTTTCAAAGGTGCCATCTTGCATATTAACAAACACATAACTTGCACATGCACTTGCATAACATGTCACATAACTTGCATATAATATGTCACATAACTTACATATTCACTTGCATAACAAACTTGCATATTAACTTATAGACTTGCATAATGTGTCATCATAAACTTGCATATTAACCAACATGTAACTTGCATATTAACAAACATGTAACTTGCATATTTACAAACATGTAACTTGCATATTTACTTACATGTGACTTGCATATTAACAAACATGAATCTTGCATATTAACAAACATGTAACTTGCATATTTTCTTACATGTAACTTGCATATTAACAAACATGTAACTTGCATATTAACAAACATGTAACTTGCATATTAACAAACATGTAACTTGCATATTTACAAACATGAATCTTGCATATTAACAAACATGTAACTTGCATATTTTCTTACATGTAACTTGCATATTAACAAACATGTAACTTGCATATTAACAAACATGTAACTTGCATATTTTCTTACATGTAACTTGCATATTAACAAACATGTAACTTGCATAACATGCATATGATTACATAGCCCACAACTTGCATATTTAGCATCATGCAAACATAGCATACATCATATTAATCTTGCATAAACTTACATACTCAACATGCATAAACATAAGATTAATGCTAACATCATATCATATGATTCAAAGCTCATTAATCCACATACAAAACCATAAATCTCATCACATCTCATCTAATTAGTTTACCAAAAGATCATCAAAGTGATAGAAACTCACAACTAGCAACTTTGCACACCAAATAAAGAAGATTAAGATGCTAAGAAGAGATTAGAGGTTGATTTGAGAGTGATTAGCATGCAACCCTCTTCATAAAATTAGTGGAGGCCATGAGAGCTAGCATTTTGCCATAGTTTAGTTACTAGGTTTAATTATGAATGAATTAGGGTAGGGTTAGGGTCTTATTTATAGGATTAGAAAGTGTTTTAGGCCCTTAAATTAACCCTAGATTAGATTAGGACCCTTAGATTTAGGAACCCTCTAGAACATAGCCCTAGACTCAGCCAAGACCAAACCTGGTGCACCCAGACCAGCAGGGCCGACACCCTGTGTCGACACCCCTGTCGACAGGGCTGTCGACACCCCTGTCGACACCCCTGTCGACATGGCTGTCGACATGGGGCTAGGCGGGAATTTTTCCCTCCTTTCCTCTTTTGGCTCCAAACTTGTTTTTCAAATCTGCTTTTTAAATTTAAACTTCCTAAAACTTCTTTGGGCCATAACCGGGCCATACGGACTCCGATTCTCGAAAACTCGGACTCTATTTCGCGTATTTTTCCGAGACGAACGCAATGACGCAGCCCGTTTCCCCTGGTTCTCACATCTGAGATTAATTATACTTTAATTACTAACTATTAGTGTTAATTGAAATTCGGGGTGTTACATTCTCCCCTACTTAAAGGATTTCGCCCTCGAAATCTCTAAGTTAAGAAGAACGTCTCCTACCAACCAAACAACCATCTACTAAACCATCAACCACAAGCAACCATTATCCTTAGAAACTTCTAATGATGTATGAACATATGCAGAAAGTGTGTGTATATGTCCGTATACTAATGCAAAATCAGGCGGTCTACTGATTCAGTCGACCTCCTTAATGCAAACCATGATAGTGCCATGCATCCAATATGTATGCGAAACCCTATTGACACATACAAATTTCTACATGCGTGCACAACCATACACAAAAATGCATCATCCATATGATAACACAGCCATGATACATCCATCAATACTAACTACCACATCCATTTATGAAATATGCAATATGAAGTGTCTGAGCCGATCTAGTGCCTAATGTGTGTGTATATGCATCCACGAGCAACCACTAGCAATCAATTGCATCCACATGCATCCATCAACCATAACATGTTTCAAGCACATGTTTCAACCATAGGTTTTACCCTATCTAAAGGTCATAGGTACTAGCGAGAGGACATACTAAAGATAAGATAAGTACTAGACAAGCAATAAAGGAGAAGTTAAAAGACATACTCTCAAAAAGAAATGGATACAAAGAACGCATCTTCGCTTCCGTCTCCCAAGTAGCATTGCTTTCGTCATCTCCCCATTGCACTTTAACTAGCTGAACTTCTCTGTTCCTCAACTTCCTAGTTTCTGACCCAAGAATGCGAGTAGGAGCTCGTCGAATCGTTGCATCACGCTCTACCTCTACATCTCTAAGCAAGCTCGGCTCTACCACCTCTGCGGTCTCATGTAAGCACTTCCTCAAATGTGATACATGGAATACATCATGAACACCACTAAGTCTGTCGGGCAACTCCACCCTATATGCCATTCGTCCAATCCTTTCCTTAATAGGAAACGGTCCAACAAATCTCGGTGCTAACTTCCCAACGGACCCAAAGCGAACAACATTTCTCAATGGAGATACTTTGACAAAAACCATATCCCCAACCTCAAACTCAAGATCCGTCCTTCTCCGATCCGCATAAGACTTCTGTCTATCTTGCGCTGCCTTCATCCTTCTACGAATTAAATCAATCTTCTCTGAAGTCTCTCTAACCATATCTGGCCCAAGCAAGATCTTATCTGTAGATTCCCACCAACATGTAGGAGATCGACAAGGCCTTCCATAAAGAGCTTCGAAAGGTGCCATGCCAATACTGGACTGAAAGCTGTTATTATATGCGAACTCCACCAAAGGAAGATGTTCTTCCCATGTACCTCCAAAATCCAAGATACAAAGCCTCAAGAGATCTTCTAAGATACGGTTCACCCTCTCGGTCTGACCGTCCGTCTGAGGATGATATGCGGTGCTCAAACACAACTGAGTCCCTACCGCCTCTTGCAAACTTCTCCAAAACTCACTAGTGAAGATAGGATCTCGATCACTCACAATGCTGGATGGTACGCCATGCAATCTAACAATCTCTCTAACATAGACTGAAGCAAGCCATGGAGCGGTCCTCTTACTCTTCACGGGTATAAAATGGGCACTCTTGGTAAGTCTGTCTACCACCACCCAAATTCCCGTATTGCCCTTCCTCGATCTCGGTAACCCATCGATGAAATCCATCGAGACACTATCCCACTTCCATTGCGGAACTTCCAATGGGTGTAGCAACCCACCGGGTTTCCTTTGCTCCGCTTTAACTTGTTGGCATACCAAGCATCTAGCCACATACTCGGCCACATCTTTCTTCATACCGGCCCAGAAGAAAACTCTCTTCATATCTTGGTACATTTTGTCTCCACCTGGATGAATAGTCATTCTTGAACGATGTGCATCATCCAAAATAGCCTTCTTCAAACCCTCATCTTGCGGTACACAAAGTCTACCGTCTCTATGCAACCATCCCTTATCATCTATGGTGTATCTACCCAAATGGCTGGACGACTCCCCCCTTATAAGCTTCTCTACCAACTCAACCAACTGTGGGTCGTCTCGCTGAGCCTCGCCAATCCGTCCCAAAAGGGTAGGTCTAACTTCCAAGGATGCCAACAAACCAGGTACAAAGTCAACAGAAGGTCTGAAGTCGAATAAAGAAAGAAACTCCAAGCTTCGCCGTTCCACGAACAATGGACTCAAAGATAGCCTTTTTCTACTCAAGGCGTCTGCCACCATGTTACCCTTGCCAGGGGTATACGCTATCTCAAAATCATAGGATGCTAAGAACTCCATCCACCTTTGCTGTCTTAAATTTAAATCCTTCTGAGAGAATAAGTACTTCAATGATTTATGGTCAGTGAACAACTCGAATCTCTCACCAAGAAGATAATGGCGCCAAGATTTAAGTGCGAAAACAATCGCGGCCAACTCTAGATCATGGGTAGGGTAATTCTTCTCATGCACTCTCAATTGCCTCCCTCCATAAGCTATTACCCTTCCCTCCTGCATCAAGACTGCGCCCAATCCTGTTCCACAAGCATCGGTATAAACAACAAACGGCTTACTCCCATCAGGGAGCACTAAAACTGGAGCGGTGGTCAAAGCTCTCTTTAACCGTCGGAAAGCATCATCACAATCTACGTCCCATAAGAAAGCCAGATTCTTCTTCGTCAAGCGGGTTAATGGGGCTGATATCTTCGCGAAGTCTTTGATGAACTTCCTGTAATATCCTGCCAACCCCAAGAAACTTCTTACTTCGGTAGCATTTCTAGGAACTTTCCAATCCTGGATAGATACTATCTTTGCGGGATCCACTGCTATCCCTTCCTTAGAGACCACATGCCCTAAGAATCGTACTTCTCTTCTCCAAAAATGACATTTAGAGAATTTAGCTTTAAGACTATGTGCTCGAAGAGTCTCCAACACTTCCTTGAGATGTAAGGCATGCTCTTCTTCACTCTTGGAAAAGACCAAGATGTCATCCACAAAAACTACTACAAACTTATTCAGATACTCTCTGAACACTCTACTCATGAGATCAACAAAGTATGCAGGGGCGTTTGTCAACCCAAATGGCATCACTAGCCACTCATAAAAACCATCCGGAGTCCGGAAAGCAGTCTTTTCTATACTGTCCTCCGCCACTCTCAACTGATGAAACCCTGTAGCTAAATCCATCTGTGAAAACACAGAGGCGCCAACCAACTGATCAAAGAGATCATCTATTCTCGGTAATGGGTGTCTATTCTTCTTCGTGAGCTTATTAAGTTCTCTATAATCCACACAAAGTCTGAGGGACCCATCCGCCTTCGTGGCAAACACTACTGGAGCTCCCCACTCCGATATACTTCGCCTTATGAACCCCTTCTCAAGCAACTCCCCTACTTGCTTATGAAGTTCTCTTCTCTCACGAGGAGCCATGTGGCGCACTGGCAAAGACACTGGTTTGGCATTATCCACCAAATAAATTCGGAAATCTATCTCCCGCTTCGGAGGCAAACCCTTCACTTCTTCAAACACATCCGGATATTCCCGGACCACTCTGACAGAACGCAAACTCTCGACCGAAGCATCGAGCGATTCAAGATAACTTAGCAAAACAGATTCCATGGGATTACAAGAGATCTCGAGAGTATTACCCAAGCGGGTCATAAGCCTGACAACTCTCCTTTCACAATCAAGAACGGCACCATTACTGGATAACCAGTCCATGCCCAAAATCAACCCATAGCCCGTGAAGCCCAATATAAAAGCATCACATCTAAACTCAACGCTAAGTATAGAAATCTTCAAACCCAAACATATCATAGACAGATATATAGAGCCCCCAATTGGGTTTGAAACAACCAAGGGATCATCAACCAGACTGGTGTCTAAGTGCAGTGACTCAACTAACGATGATGAGATAAAAGAATGCGATGCGCCAGAGTCAAACAAAGTACGTACTAGATGATCAAACAGAAAAACCAGACTTTCAACGGAAATAGTTCTACCTCTCTGCTGAATCGGTGGAACTGAGAGAACCTGAACTTGCCCCCCTGACTGAGGTGGTGCTATAAGAGCCTGCACCTGGCCTCCTGAGGTAGACCCCGTCTTCTGCCCCTTCTTTGGGCAGTTTTTCACAAGATGCCCTGCTTCACCACAATGAAAGCAACCAGTCTTCTTCTTTTTGCGACAATCCTTACTGAGGTGCCCTGGTGTCCCACAATTAAAGCACTTCTTCTTTGTCTTCTTCTTGTCACCATTGCCTTTTCCACCCTTGCCTTGTTGTTGTTGCGGTTTCTTCTGATCCCCCTTTTTCTCTGGTGCCTTAGAATTCTTATCATCCTCATGCATAAGTGCCATGTAGACAAGCTTCTCAAAGGTGGCCCCCATAGGAATGTGAGTCATAGCTATTCCTTGCAATGGTTCGTTCAAGCCTTTAACGAACCTCAAAGCCTTCTTCTCCGGTGTATTCACCAACTCTATGCCAAACCTTGCTAATTGATTGAATTTGTTGACATATTCTTTCACCGTGAGATTCCCTTGCTTCAAATTCAAGAACTTCTCCATAAACAGATTCTCTTCCGCCCTTGAGAGAAACTTAGCCCCAAACCTTTGCTTAAAATCCGCCCAAGAGTCAACAGGGCGTTCTCCGTTAGTGACCTCCCACCAGAATGAGGCCTCTCCCTTCATCAACCAAGCCGCCAACTTGACTTTCTTTCCCTCTTCCACTTCGAAGATATCTAGCAACTCTTCCACTTCCTTAAGCCAATCTCTAGCCTCTACGAAAGTCTCTGAACCTAGAAAAGGTTTTCCTCCTATAGCCTTGAACTCCTTACAAATCTTAGCAAAATTATCCACTCTAGGCTGAGGAGGAGGAACGGTTGTCTCTGGTGTAGTAGCATTGGCTGGACCCGCAGCCGCAGCCCTAGCTTCTTGTAACCTCCTATACCATAGTGGTATAACTAAACCTTCCGGGATGTTAAGATCTTCAGCCATGCTGAAACGAAAGAGGAAAGATTCAAAAAGGAGATTCCGAAAGATAACGATATGGCTATTGGGGATTATGCTTTTCTTTTTCAAAAACTTTTCTTTTAAAAGACATGTTTTTGAAAATACTTTCTTCGAAAATACTCTTAGAAAATAGTTTTTCTAAAAAAAAAATTTTTATCTGTTCTGGTAACCTTAAGCTCTGATACCACGTGTAACACCCCACTCCCGCTATGGTCACTCACTAAGGGAATGCCATAGCATCGGTGGAGTATTTTAGTGAATATAGAACAGAAAAATTACAACAAGACAGATATAAACAGTACTTGAAATTCTAAAACATCATCTCATAACAGCGGAAGTAAAACATGTCTGGTTACATCATAAAACCAAAATAAAAGTCAAGTACAATATCCATCAAAATAAAGAAGTACATAATCCCACTCTCACACAATAGCCAAAACAAAAGAAAAGATAACTGGATAACTGGAGCTTTACATCTATCCAAACTCCTAAAGACTGGAACAGCAATCCGATCAAGCTCCACTACTGCTAGGATCCACCGTAGGACCTGAGGGTTGGAAAAAAAAGATAAAAACAACGGGGTCAGACATAAGTCTGAGCGAGTCCTATAACTTTAACAATACAATCGTTAAAGTAACCAGAGAAGACATAACTTGATATACGGTAACATATAGGGATGAACGGCTATACTAAGCAGTTAACTAAACTAAGATAAAAGATAAAGACGCATCTACCCTTCCTAAGGTAAATTACTAAACTGCACCACACCAGTCGTTCCTAACTTAAAGGTTGAACCCACCTAAGGACTTATAAAATTACTTTAATAGTACTTGCGTACCCCTAGGTGTCCAAGTAGGCGCCACGGGGCCCTACTATCCATCGGGTGTACACACTACTCCCCATTCGATCGGCTCCCTAACGTAGATACCCGTGCTGGCCCCACCGTGGGGTGTACCATTCCCCAACGTGGCAACCTGATAAAACTAACGGTGCACGGCTTATATCTACACGATGCAACAACGGCTTACCTACCAACCCGGGCCCACTCACGCATATGAAGCCCGTTGGACTTGCGTTGCCACCGCTAACCCGTTTTGGCCTCTTATAATCAAGCCCAATATGCGTGTCCCGTCACTCGACATGGGTCGAGCCCACAAAGATACGTTTGGGATATTGGTTGAAATGGGCCCCCACAAGCTACCCACTTAAGCTTGTCAAATATCTAGTGTATCCCACTTAACCCTTTAATCATGTTTAATTACATGTTTCTCTTGGTTAAGTATACTAATCGTATTTTCTATTACCACCCAAGGCAACCCACTTAAGATTCCACATGCCACCCAAGGCACCCACTTAACCCCTCATGTCCCACTACATGCTATAATGGTTAAGTGTTTCTTAATTAATTAAGACCGTGATCTCCCGTAAAGACCTCCCACATTAGACTGACTGTTATGACCGCCTGGTTAAGCCGGTAGAATCCGGGCAGTCTTACGTCATAACAGAGTCTAACCTCGTATCTTTACCTTAATCACGTTTTTAATTTGTGCCTAAGACCTCTCACATTGGGCTGACATTTGTAGCAACTGGTTAAGCCGGTCGGGTCCGGGCAGTTTTACACTACAAATGAGTCCAACCTCGTGTCTTAGTCGATTAATTACACCTAATTAATCACCCCCATATTAATTATCCCTAATTAATGTCAAGCTTTTCATAACATGGGTAGACCTAACTCAATAGGTAAATTCCCATGGGGTAGACCTAACTCAATAGGTAAATTCCCAACACATAGTATGGGTACACCTAACTTAATAGGCAAATTCCCATACTATGTTCCTTTATTTTATGTTATGCATAATTATATTAATTTCACACAATCTTATTAACTTATGCATTTAATTACCCCATCGTTCCCACGTAATTTCGTTCTCATGATATAACACATATAAAAGGTGTCAACTTGCATATGAATGAACATGTTTCAAAGGTGCCATCTTGCATATTAACAAACACATAACTTGCACATGCACTTGCATAACATGTCACATAACTTGCATATAATATGTCACATAACTTACATATTCACTTGCATAACAAACTTGCATATTAACTTATAGACTTGCATAATGTGTCATCATAAACTTGCATATTAACCAACATGTAACTTGCATATTAACAAACATGTAACTTGCATATTTACAAACATGTAACTTGCATATTTACTTACATGTGACTTGCATATTAACAAACATGAATCTTGCATATTAACAAACATGTAACTTGCATATTTTCTTACATGTAACTTGCATATTAACAAACATGTAACTTGCATATTAACAAACATGTAACTTGCATATTAACAAACATGTAACTTGCATATTTACAAACATGAATCTTGCATATTAACAAACATGTAACTTGCATATTTTCTTACATGTAACTTGCATATTAACAAACATGTAACTTGCATATTAACAAACATGTAACTTGCATATTTTCTTACATGTAACTTGCATATTAACAAACATGTAACTTGCATAACATGCATATGATTACATAGCCCACAACTTGCATATTTAGCATCATGCAAACATAGCATACATCATATTAATCTTGCATAAACTTACATACTCAACATGCATAAACATAAGATTAATGCTAACATCATATCATATGATTCAAAGCTCATTAATCCACATACAAAACCATAAATCTCATCACATCTCATCTAATTAGTTTACCAAAAGATCATCAAAGTGATAGAAACTCACAACTAGCAACTTTGCACACCAAATAAAGAAGATTAAGATGCTAAGAAGAGATTAGAGGTTGATTTGAGAGTGATTAGCATGCAACCCTCTTCATAAAATTAGTGGAGGCCATGAGAGCTAGCATTTTGCCATAGTTTAGTTACTAGGTTTAATTATGAATGAATTAGGGTAGGGTTAGGGTCTTATTTATAGGATTAGAAAGTGTTTTAGGCCCTTAAATTAACCCTAGATTAGATTAGGACCCTTAGATTTAGGAACCCTCTAGAACATAGCCCTAGACTCAGCCAAGACCAAACCTGGTGCACCCAGACCAGCAGGGCCGACACCCTGTGTCGACACCCCTGTCGACAGGGCTGTCGACACCCCTGTCGACACCCCTGTCGACATGGCTGTCGACATGGGGCTAGGCGGGAATTTTTCCCTCCTTTCCTCTTTTGGCTCCAAACTTGTTTTTCAAATCTGCTTTTTAAATTTAAACTTCCTAAAACTTCTTTGGGCCATAACCGGGCCATACGGACTCCGATTCTCGAAAACTCGGACTCTATTTCGCGTATTTTTCCGAGACGAACGCAATGACGCAGCCCGTTTCCCCTGGTTCTCACATCTGAGATTAATTATACTTTAATTACTAACTATTAGTGTTAATTGAAATTCGGGGTGTTACAAATTAGGTGTAATTAATTGACTAAGACACGAGGTTGGACTCAGTTGTAGCGTAAAACTGCCCGGACCCAACCGGCTTAACCAGTTGCTACAAATGTTAGCCCAATGTGAGAGGTCTTAGGCACAAACTAAATACGTGATTAATGTAAAGACACGAGGTTAGACTCGGTTATGACATAAGGCTGCCCGGACCCAACCGGCTTAACCAGCGGTCATAAAAGATAGTCTAATGTGAGAGGTCTTTATGAGGATCACGGTCTTAATTAATTAAGAAACACTTAACCATATAAGCATGTAGTGGGGCATGAGGGTTAAGTGGGTGCCTTGGGTGGCATGAGAAAACTAGTGGGTTGCCTTGGGTGGCAATAGAAAACACGATTAGCATACTTAACCAAAGTGGAACATGTAATTAAACATGATTAAGGGGTTAAGTAAGTGCCTCGGGTGGCATGTGGGAATTAAGTAAAGGACTTGGGTGTCATGTGGAAATCTAGTGGGTGCCTTGAGTGGTAATTAAAATATGATTAATGACTTAACCAAAGTATTTATAACATGTAAGTGAACATGGTTAAAGCGGTTAAGTGGGATACACTAGACAAAATAACAAGCTTAAGTGGTAGCTTATGGGGGCCCATCTCAACCAATATCCCAAACGTATCTTTGTGGGCTCGACCCAAGTCGAGTGACGGGACACGCATATTGGGCTTGACTATAAGAGGCCAAAAACGGGTTAGCGGTGGCAACGTAGGACCAACGGGTTTCATATGCGTGTGTGGACCCGGGCTGGTTAGTAAATCGTTGTTACATCGTGTAGATATAAAGCCGTGCACCATTGATATTATCAGGTTGCCACTTTGGGGAAATGATACACCCCATTGTGGGACCAGCACGGGTATCTACGTTAGGGAGCCGATCGCTTGGGAGTAGTGGGTACACCTAGTAATGATAGGGGCAGACGGCACCTATGTAGGGGTACTAGAAACTACTGGGTAAAAATTACTAAGTACATTTAGTGGGATCAACCTTTAAGTAGGAATTAATCTTAGGTAGGTAAAACTGGTGTGGTGCAGTGTAGGAATTATCTTTGAGTAGGTCTGGGGCGGTGTAATTTAGTAATTATCCTTGGGTGGGTAAATGCGTCTTTACGGTGATCTTAGTTTATCCTAAGTTTACCAAGCTGCTTAGTGTAGCCATTCATCCCCAGTCGTTACCGTATATCAACTTATGTCTTCTCTGGTTATTTTAATGATTGTATTGTTAGGGTTATAGGACTCACTCAGACTTATGTCTGACCCCGTTGTTTTTATCTTTTTCCCCCAACCCCAGGTTATTAGAGTGGGCCTGGTGCTAGTGGGCTTTGATCTGATTGCTGTATCTATCCTATGGAGCTTGGACCTCTGAAGTGAAGCCGAGCTTATCTTTCCTTTTATGGCTATTAGTTATGTAGTGGGATTATGTACTTCTATTTTATCAAGATGGATATTATGTACTTGACTCTGGTTTATGGTTTTGTGATGTAACCAAACATGTATTACTTTCCGTTGCAATGAAATGATGATTTAAATTTTCAAGTATTACTTATATATGTCTTGCTGTAATTTTACTGTTCTATATTCACTCAAAATACTTCACCGAAACTAAGGCATTCCCCTGGTATGAGTGACCTTAGCGGACGTGGGGTGTTACAACCACGAGCTGGAACGTGGAACACGACCTGAACCCGATGGCGCACTCCGGTCCGATCCGAAGAAGCTTGGCACGAATCGATCTAGTGGGGGATACTAAAGGCCAAACCGAACCGATGGCTATGAGAAGATCCGAACCGATCTGGTGATGACCAATAACCCGTGATGCAAAGGTAGTCCGAATGGAAGTTAGAGCTCAGGATCCAGTTGGGAACCAATGAGTTCACTTCATGATTGGGCTTTGCTGCAGGACGTGTGCTAAGGAGTTGTCGACGTTCATAACTTCGATTCACCACTGAAAAGGAATGATGGGCTACGTATCAGTGCAGTAGAGTCATCACGACTCGAGGGGCAAAGTGATCGTAGTAAGACTATGAACATGTGCAGTGGAACCGTTGCGACTCCATGGGGCAAAGTGGACATAGTAAAGGATTAGTAAGGCTATGAGCCAGTGCAGTGGGGTTGTAACGAACTGGGGTTTTCGACCCCGAAAATCGACACACAAACACCATGTCGACATTCAAGCATCGAAAACACCTGAACGTTATGAGGCAGAAATTAGAGGATGAGAAAAGAAAGAAAGAAATATTAGAATAGAAGAATAAGAAGAACATCAGAAACTCACAACGGAACGAATAAAGTATAATATCAAATCTCTTTATACAAAAAGAAACTGTATATATATATATATTTACATACCAATCATCAGAGTACATCATATATCAGACACAGCGGAAGTAACTTTGAATAACTTATGGTGAAGTCTCCTGCTTCTAGATCTCAAATTTCCAGCGATACCTAACCTGTTGATATACTCGGTCTGACCCGAGCACATTTGATTTAAAACAAAATTCACCGGGTCAGTCTGGAATACTTTCAGTGGTAAATTCATAGCACAACAACTTGTTAAATCTTTGAAAATTCTTTTTGAAAGAAAATGGTAATAGTAAGACCAACCCACACGTAAACACGGACGGTTTTTACCTAACTATAACCTAAAACGTTTTTGAAATCAATATCTTTTCTGATATTATAATAGTGTCTATCAAATCACAAATAAATATCAATCTAGTAGAACGCTTGCATCTCACGCTCTACATATATAGTATACAATCAAAACCGCAGGTGCTTATTGGAGATTGGATTCTGACTATGACAAAGTATGGGACCACCTGCCAATGTGTATATCTAGAGACGAATACACTGGGCTCAACAAGAACGTCTTGCAACCCGGCCCACACATGACCGACCACTCATTTCTCTTGAGTGTATCGAATATATTGTCACCTCACGGCTTTTTGTCGCGCGACCACCGTAGTTCCCGGTAGATACAGAAATGAAAAGAAGTAACAAATACGAATATTCTCTAAATGGTGACAATACACCCTAATGGGTGCGACCCACATAGCCATGCTGCCTGCCCGATTTTTGTCATTCCTCGGTTGATGAGGTTCGAAGTTATAATCGACCATCTGGCTACATTCGCTTTGGATTCCACATCGTCACGTCATCTAGGAACAGGATGAACCGAAGGTACTCTCCTACTGCATTCTTATATAGGAATCACCCCAAGGATAAGTAGGGAGAAGTCTTTGCAATCCATAGATTCCAACCACTACAGAACCACAGTGTATCTCTGGGAGCTAACCAGAGATTATAAGTAGTTCTTCCGCTTCATGAAGATCTACGGTCTTCAATGCTCCATCTTCATTTGTTGCCAATTTCGTACGTAACGTTGGATCGAAGTGGTTTTGGGTCTAGTTCCCATCCCGGTCTCTTCGAAACAACACGTCAAAAGGGTCAATATATTTCATTGATAGTTGGTGTTTTAACTATCAATGTCAAACAGTACAATCAAGTATATTGGCAACTCTGATTCATTTATTAAACTATTCTATCGATCTTTAATTCGATTTCGTAATCATTGTCATAATCCCATTGTTCGTTATATTGAAACGATAACACATCTTATTTACAAAACCTCATTTCATTTTCTTATTTTAGAACAATCACTTTATATTCGCAATCCTCTTATACTACCTTTTGCCTTGCGAAATCATCATATTTCCTTAACTCAAGGAAAATAGTCAATTCTTAATTCATGCTTGAGTTTAACCAATGTTAAATTCTACGTTGTTTTATTTAAATCCACTAGTTCAATAATATTTAATAATCCCGATAATAACATTGTTATATTTCCCTTGAACATAACAAATTCCAACACTCCTACCGTTTCAAACTAATATCATTCCTTGATAATAGTGAAGTCGTTCAAGTTGGGGTATTTTAATTACCTCTCAGACCTTGATCGACAACGTTTTCATCTCGAATAGATAAAAGTTTGAAACTAAAACCTATCACCTCTTTTACTATCGATTTACTTTACCGATCTATCCAAAACATCGGTTTTAATAACCATCCCTTTATTTGGCGTATTTTCCTCACTAGATCTCTTTTACTTTTTATTCAAGAAAAATACTAAATGGGAATTTCCTTTCCTTTAACCCTCTTAACATAATTTATTAACACTTAGTTTTTTTGTTCAAAAATATGCTCACTAAGTCCTTCCACTAATTCCCTTACTTTCGCAAACTAGAATGACTTTTGTTTAACCTAACCCCTTTAGTAAATGCTTATTTAAAAATCACTTCCCAAGTTTAAACTTCTTTACAAACTTTGTTTCAAAACTCGGATTCAATTCTAACATATCCTTATATACTTTTCTTATATAAATTTGTCAATCTTCTATATTTTGTAAATCACTTTCACTTTCCTTTGTTTACTAATTCTATAAATTTAGTAAACAAAATTCTTGTTTAAATCTTTTATTTCAACAAGAAAATCGCTTTTAAACTTTACTCCAATTATAAAATAAATTTTATAATTGAAATTACGTTGATTCCCCCGACAGTGAATCAACGTCTTAACAACAACGTTCAGATCATTTG
This sequence comes from Allium sativum, assembly GCA_030737875.1. Lineage (NCBI taxonomy): Eukaryota > Viridiplantae > Streptophyta > Magnoliopsida > Asparagales > Amaryllidaceae > Allium > Allium sativum. Next base: position 566,277,724 of record CM060923.1, on the reverse strand, counting down.
TTGCCAATATCTTAATCAATATCGTTTATTGATTAAAACAACACACAACGTTGAATTCCAATTCAACGTTCAATATCCAATCAATGATCAACATTCAAATAGAATATAATGTTGTTTGGGGTAAACAGTTCATATTCGGGTGATATGGAAAATTAAACAACAATATAAAATATTTGAGGAATCCGGTCGGATCCCTCCAACCTGTTCATCCCTGCATCACCGTTAATTATGAAACAAAATCAACCCATACGACAAATATAATTTGTCGAAAACCATCTAATAAGCAAACAGGACATTCAATCAACCAATTCTATGATTAACGGTGAATTATATTTTAAAATGAATTTAACACATCATAGAATTCCAGAAATTGTGAGAATTAACTCACCTTATTTCCGATGATCAATTCGTGCGTTGTTCGTGAATTTTAAACATACATTTAAAGTTAAACGAAATCTCAGTTGCAGCTGAATCACTTCGTTCCAACTCGACAACGCAGCTTCAGCTTCACAATTCCAACGACCTTTGTTTTGTTCAAAACTGTCCACAATAACCAAGATATATATATATATATATTATTTTATTAATAAAATTGCACATATACTATCTATCATATTATTATTAATTTATAAATTTTTATTTGTTTACCTTAATGTAATAAAGTCCTAACTTGTGGAATTAGGCTGCTGTGATGCTTCCTCCCAAATTGGTCACCTGTACACCCCGCCTGATGCCAAACTGACCTTCAAAATTTCTTCCGCCATGCTTTTCACTCCTTCTCCCACTTAATTCTTTTTTTTCCTATTATTAAACTAATTGCCCAAAGCCCATGAATGAATTTCAAGGCCTACGTATAAGATCCTCTTCCCTCTTGTATACTATCCCTCCATGACACAAAACGTGCTGAACTCCTACATCCATGTTTCCTTATGATCCATCGCCACCCATCTTCTTCGGCAGTTCACTTCTCTTTCTTTTTTTTTCTTTTTTTTCACATTCTTCACCAATGAACTCACTACCCTTCCTCCTATACGCACCAACCTCACGCCCATCCCCTTCCATCGCCCAAAGGCCCGACACTCCAGAACGCTTCAGCTCTCCTGAAAGTGTTTGGAAAACATTTTCGCTTCACTCTTCAATTTAAACTACAACCCGATACCTATGCCTATAACCTCATCAACGCTGTCACCTCACGTTTTAAACTCTATACCCCTCTTCCTTCTACACGTAACACACACCCCATCCAACCACTTCTCATCCACAAGTCCTTACCCTGCTTCGGAACTGAAACGCATGCATCGAGCCCCCCATGAAAACAGCAGCCGCTTCTCAATCCTCCCCATCATCTTTGAACAGTCTTTCCACTTTCATAATACTACAACACATAACTCAACGTCTCCCCCTCTTTCACCGATAACTACACCTCCCCTGTCTGGCCGTACTCCTAGCGTCTACAGCTCCTCTAATTTTCCAGAAACGACATACTGCTCCGCACCCTCATTTGCCAGGAAGTACATCCGCCCATCTTCCTTATACCATGTTTATTTGGCCGTGACACCACCTTCATAAACCAAACTCTGACGAGTCCGCCTTCCAAGCTGTATCACAGCATTCCCATAACTGACTTGAATCCGCAATTAAAGCTCCATATATTTCTTGCAGTTACTTCCTTCAAAACAATACAGCTTCCTTCCATTCGCCACTTACACCGATCCTCCCACCTACCCCTTGAGCTCCACTTGAACTCAGTAACCCGAACAAGTATTTTGTTTATAAGTTGGAGAACCGTTTTGTTTACATATAGTTTGCGGTATATATATTTTTAATGGCGGGGTTGATATCTGGAACAAGTCACAGGAGACCACTATATATATACTGATGAGATGAGAGGATATGCTCGACATCGTGTCCTACTTTAACTAGCTTTGTACGTGTAGGAGTAGAGGTGCAGTGATTTTTCTTTTCAGATGGGAGAGAATACATTTGCTGAAAGAGATTAAACATACGGGTAGGATTTGATGGTGAAGATGGAACGAGGCAGTGTACAGTGTGAGCTGAAGATAATTATAGTATACGATCTATTTGAAAATCTATTTGAAAGGATGCGACAAGGCAGTGTGTTCTCAATTTCATATAGCTTAACTAAACTTAGGGTTGGCTGCTGTTTTATGTTAAGGGTATGGCTCTGTTCTTGACATGTGCGTTATCCACTTTGAAATGGGAGAAATACGCGAGTAGACCTGTTGTGTTTTTAATTGAAAGAACTTAAGGTCGGCTGAAACGATATGGATTGGTTATGTAATTTATTTTCTTAGTGATTTGACCAAAGAAAGCAATACAGTCTAACATGAGGTTGAAGGAATAGGGTAGGTAGTATAGTGTATTTAATGCAAACAAGATACGCAAATATTTGAGTTAGATTTTATACCGTATTCGTTACATAAAATTTCGTTCAGTTATGAAAGACTATGGACAGAAATAAAAATATCGTTGTGACCAGCAACGCCCCACGATCCCAAATAAATAATAATATCAGTAGGTTAACCCATATTTTGAAATTCCAAAATATTGATATAGGGTGCAAAATACTACAAATAAAAAGTTGCATATTTAATTAATTAAAAATTACAGTAAAATTTTAAAAATTAAATTAACACTACCTCTCAAAAGAACCTTGTCTAAATTCGAATCCCGTATGCAGTTATTTCAAATAAACTGTTACGGTCGATGAACGATTCTATAGCGACTATTTGAAAATTTTATTTGGACATATCTTGCAATATATAAGACAAAATCTCGATTTTTCTCTTTCATTAGAAAAATATAATCACATGGATTCGAGCGTTTCTTGTTTCACTGAAATCCGATTTATGTCGGATCCTGTATATTCAATTAAAGTTCGAAATTCAATATTATGAACTGCCGCGTTGTTTCGAGCTTGTTTTAACTATATTATAAATAATATATATTCGGACTCCAATTTATAAAATAAATTCGATAAAAACTCAATTATATTTTCAATATAATATATAAACACAATTAAATGTTCCAATTTAAATGACCGAAAATCTGAGACGTTACATTCTTCCCCCCTTAAAAGAATTTCGTCCCCGAAATTACAAGGTAAGAAGAATGATCTGAACTCAATAATTAATTTTGAATTATCAAAACAAATTCAACTCTTTTTAAATTTTCAAAATTTTTGTCAACACCTCTTCTATTCGGTTCGATCACAACAACTACAATTGCCACACTGGGCCTCAACTTTTTCAAACGAAAACAAAAGCCAAATGACCATCCCACCCAGGGTATATAATCAATTACTCAAATCAATATTAAGGTTTACCTTTTTGTTGGGCTACTACATTCCAATTCTACAGCAAATCAACTAACTGATCATGGTTTTCTCATCTGCACTTCAATCCTGGTAATCAAGCCAATTCCCATAACTGTCTAGTTTCTGCACTTTACTCCACTTACAATGCCAGCAACAAATACATGGTAAAATAATCCTGTTTCATTTCATCACGATATTATTCCAAATTCATTATACTGGCATTTAATTTCAATCCATTCATATCTTGAATTAGTTTTAATAAGTTCGAGCCATTCATTCCAAATTGGTTTCAATGAATGTTTAAATCTATACTCATGCACTCAATCATTCAATCAAACCAGGCATAATCAACAAACCGAATCATTCTGATTCATATTATCTTTAATATTCACTTCGATTCCAATTTAAACATTATATTGAAGTTTTATTTTCAAATTTCATATCCATTCTGAATTCCAATTCAAATCGACATTAGTCGATTAATATTACAATAATTTAAGAAAATTGCAGCTTTACTACTTTGTAAAATAAAATAAATAAAATATTGGGGCAAAAATAATTTTAAAAATAATTTTGTAACAAATTACAAATACGCACACTCATATATATACTACTCAATCTAGGATATTACTAATCCCAACTCTACTGAGTTACGCCACAGAGCCAAGGTTATTTCTAAACCAATAGCTCTGATACCACTGTAACGAGCTGGTGTTTTCGACCCCGAAAATCGACACACAAACACCATGTCGACATTCAAGCATCGAAAACACCTGAACGTTATGAGGAAGAAATTAGAGGATGAGAAAAGAAAGATAGAAATATTAGAATAGAAGAATAAGAAGAACATCAGAAACTCACAGCGGAACGAATAAAGTATAATATCAAATCTCTTTATACAAAAAGAAACTGTATACATATATTTACATACCAATCATCAGAGTACATCATATATCAGACACAGCGGAAGTAACTTTGAATAACTAATGGTGAAGTCTCCTGCTTCCAGATCTCAAATTTCCAGCGATACCTAACCTATTGATATACTCGGTCTGACCCGAGCACATTTGATTTAAAACAAAATTCACTGGGTCAGTCTGGAATACTTTCAGTGGTAAATTCATAGCATAACAACTTGTTAAATCTTTGAAAATTCTTTTTGAAAGAAAATGGTAATAGTAAGACCAGCCCACACATAAACACAGACAGTTTTTACCTTACTATAACCTAAAACGTTTTTGAAATCAATATCTTTTCTAATATTATAATAGTGTCTATCAAATCACAAATAAATATCAATCTAGTAGAACGCTTGCATCTCACGCTCTACATATATGGTATACAATCAAAACCGCATGTGCTTATTGGAGATTGGATTCTGACTATGACAAGGTATGGGACCACTTGCCGATGTGTATCTCAAGAGATGAATACACTGGGTTCAACAAGAACGTCTTGCAACCCGGCCCACACATGACCGACCACTCATTTCTCTTGAGTGTATCGAATATATTGTCACCTCACGGCTTTTTTTCGCGCGACCACCGTAGTTCCCGGGAGATATAGAAATGAAAATAAGTAACAAATACGAATATTCTCTAGATGGTGACAATACACCCTAATGGGTGCGACCCACATAGCCATGCTGCATGCCCGATTTTTGTCACTCCCCGGTTGATGAGGTTCGAGGTTATAATCGACCATCTGGCTACCATTCGCTTTGGATTCCACATCGTCACGTCATCCAGGAACAGGATGAACCGAAGGCACTCTCCTACTGCATTCTTATATAGGAATCACCCCAAGGATCAGTAGTGAGAAGTCCTTGCAATCCACAGATTCCAACCACGACAGAACCACGGTGTATCTCTGGGAGCTAACCAGAGATTATAAGTAGTTCTTCAACTTCATGAAGATCTACGGTCTTCAATGCTCCATCTTCATTTGCTGCCAATTTCGTACGTAACGTTGGATCGAAGTGGTTTTGGGTCTAGTTCCCATCCCGGTCTCTTCGAAACAACACGTCAAAAGGGTCAATATATTTCATTGATAGTTGGTGTTTTAACTATCAATGTCAAACAGTACAATCAGGTATATTGGCAGCTCTGATTCATTTATTAAACTATTCTATCGATCCTTAAACTCGATTTCGTAATCAATGTCATAATCCCATTGTTCGTTATATTGAAACGATAACACATCTTATTTACAAAACCTCGTTCCATTTTCTTATTTTAGAACCATCACTTTATATTCGCAATCCTCTTATACTACCTTTTGCCTTGCGAAATCATCATATTTCCTTAACTCAAGGAAAATAGTCAATTCTTAATTCATGCTTGAGTTTAACCAATGTTAAATTCTACGTTGTTTTATTTAAATCCATAGTTCAATAATATTTAATAATCCCGATAATAACATTGTAATATTTCCCTTGAACAAAACAAATTCCAACACTCCTACCATTTCAAACTAATATCATTCCTTGATAATAGTGAAGTCGTTCAAGTTGGGGTATTTTAATTACCTCTCAGACCTTGATCGATAACGTTTTCATCTCGAAATAGATAAAAGTTTGAAACTAAAACCTATCACCTCTTTTACTATCGATTTACTTTACCGATCTATCCAAAACATCGGTTTTAATAACCATCCCTTTATTTGGCGTATTTTCCTCACTAGATCTCTTTTACTTTTTATTCAAGCAAAATATTAAACGGGAATTTCCTTTCCTTTAACCCTCTTAACATAATTTATTAACACTTAGTTTTTTTGTTCAAAAATATGCTCATTAAGTCCTTCCATTAATTCCTTTACTTACGCAAACTAGAATGACTTTTGTTTAACCCAACCCCTTTAGTAAATGCTTATTTAAAAATCACTTCCTAAGTTTAAACTTTTTATAAACTTTGTTTCAAAACTCGGATTCAATTCTAACATATCCTTATATACTTTTCTTATATAAATTTGTCAATCTTCTATATTTTGTAAATCACTTTCACTTTCCTTTGTTTACTAATTCTATAAATTTAGTAAACAAAAATCTTGTTTAAATCTTTTATTTCCTAAAAGAAAATCGCTTTTAAATTTTACTCCAATTATAAAATAAATTTTATAATTGAAATTACGTTGATTCCCTCGACGGTGAATCAACGTCTTAACAACAACGTTCAGATCATTTGCTGCCAATATCTTATTCAATATCGTTTATTGATTAAAACAACACACACCGTTGAATTCCAATTCAACGTTCAATATCCAATCAATGATCAACATTCAAATAGAATATAATGTTGTTTGGGGTAAACAGTTCATATTCGGGTGATATGGAAAATTAAACAACAATATAAAATATTTGAGGAATCCGGTCGGATCCCTCCAACCTGTTCATCCCTGCATCACCGTTAATTATGAAACAAAATCAACCCATACGACAAATATAATTTGTCGACAACCATCTAATAAGCAAACAAGACATTCAATCAACCAATTCTACGATTAACGGTGAATTAGATTTTAAAATGAATTTAACACATCATAGAATTCCAGAAATTGTGAGAATTAACTCACCTTATTTCCGATGATCGATTCACGCGTTGTTCGTGAATTTTAAACATACGTTTAAAATTAAACGAAATCTCAGTTGCAGCTGAATCACTTCGTTCCAACTCGACAATACATCTTCAGCTTCACAATTCCAACGACATTTGTTTTGTTCAAAACTGTCCACAATAACCAAGATATATATATATATATATATATTATTTTATTAATAAAATTGCACATATACTATATATCATATTATTATTAATTTATAAATTTTATTTGTTTACCTTAATGTAATTAAGTCCTAACTTGTGGAATTAGGCTGCTGTGATGCTTCCTCCCACATTGGTCACCTGTACACCCCGCCTGATGCCAAACTGACCTTCAAAATTGCTTCCACCATGCTTTTCACTCCTTCTCCCACTTAATTCTTTTTTTCCTATTATTAAACTAAAGGCCCAAAGCCCATGAATGAATTTCGAGGCCTACGTATAAGATCCTCCTCCCTCTTGTATACTATCCCTCCAGGACACAAAACGTGCTGAACTCCTACATCCATGTTTCCCTATGATCCATCGCCTCCCATCTTCTTCGGCAATTCACTTCTCTTTCTTTTTTTTTCTTTTTTTTTCACATTCTTCACCAATGAACTCACTACCCTTCCTCATATACGCACCAACCTCACGCCCATCCCCTTCCATCGCCCAAAGGCCCGACACTCCAGAACGCTTCAGCTCTCCTGAAAGTGTTTGGAAAACATTTTCGCTTCACTCTTCAATTTAAACTACAACTCAATACCTATGCCAGTAACATCATCAACGCTGTCACCTCACATTTTAAACTCTATACCCCTCTTCCTTCTACACGTAACACACACCCCATCCAACCACTTCTCATCCTCAAGTCCTTCCACTACTTCGGAACTGAAACGCATGCATCGATCCCCCCCATGAAAACAGCAGCCGCTTCTCAATCCTCCCCATCATCTTTGAACACTCTTTCCACTTTCATAATACTACAACACGTAACTCCACGTCTCCCCCTCTTTCACCGATAACTACACCTCCCCTGTCTGGCCGTACTCCTTGCGTCTGCAGCTCTGTTACTTTTCCAGGAACCACATACTGCTCCGCTCCCTCATTTGCCAGGAAGTACATCCGCCCATCTTCCTTATACCATGTTTATTCGGCCGTGACACCACCTTTATAAAACTAACTCCGACGAGTCTGCCTTCCAAGCTGTATAACAACGTTCCCATAACTGACTTGAATCCGCAATTAAAGCTCCATATATTTCTTGTAGTTCCTTCCTTCAAAACAATACAGCTTCCTTCCATTCGCCACTTACACCGATCCTCCCACCTACCCCTTGAGCTCCACTTGAACTCAGTAACCCGAACAAGTATTTTGTTTAATAAGTTGGAGAATCGTTTTGTTTACATATAGTTTGCGGTATATATATTTTTAATGGCGGGGTTGATATCTGGAACAAGTCACAGGAGACCACTATATATATATACTGATGACACGAGAGGATATGCTCGACGTCGTGTCCTATTTAACTAGCTTTGTACGTGTAGGAGTAGAGGTGCAGTGATTTTTCTTTTCAGATGGGAGACAATACGTTTGCTGAAAGAGATTAAACATAGGGGTAGGATTTGATGGTGAAGATGGAACGAGGCAGTGTACGGTGTGAGCTGAAGATAATTACAATATACGATCTATTTGAAAATCTATTTGAAATGATGCGACAAGGCAGTGTGTTCTCAATTTCATATAGCTTAACAAAACTTAGGGTAGGCTGATGTTTTATGTTAAGGGTATGGCTCTGTTCTTGACATGTGCGTTATCCACTTTGAAATGGGAGAAATACGTAAGTAGACATGTTGTGTTTTCAATTGAAAGAACTTAAGGTCGGCTGAAATGATATGGATTGGTTATGTAATTTCTTTTCTTAGTGATTTGACCAAAGAAAGCAATACAGTCTAACATGAGGTTGAAGGAATAGGGTAGGTAGTATAGTGTATTTAACGCAAACAAGATACGCAAATATTTGAGTTAGATTTTATACCGTATTCGTTACATAAAATTTCGTTCAGTTATGAAAGACTATGGACAGAAATAAAAATATCGTTGTGACCAGCAATGCCCCACGATCCCAAAAATAAAATAATATCGGTAGGTTAACCCATATTTTGAAGTTCCAAAATATTGATATAGGGTGCAAAATACTCCAAATAAAAAGTTGCATATTTAATTAATTAAAAATTACAGTAAAATTTTAAAAATTAAATTAACACTACCTCTCAAAAGAACCTTGTCTAAATTCGAATCCAGTATGCAGTTATTTCAAATAAACTATTACGGTCGATGAACGATTCTATAGCGACTATTTGAAAATTTGATTTGGACATATCTTGCAATATATAAGACAAAATCTCGATTTTTCTCTTTCATTAGAAAAATATAATCACATGGATTCGAGCGTTTCTTGTTTCACTGAAATCCGATTTATATCGGATCCTGTATATTCAATTAAAGTTCGAAATTCAATATTATGAACTACCGCGTCGTTTCGAGCTTGTTTAACTATATTATAAATAATATATATTCGAACTCCAATTTATAAAATAAATTCGATAAAAACTCAATTATATTTTCAATATAATATATAAGCACAATTAAATATTCCAATTTAAATGACCGAAAATCTGGGACGTTACAGGGGTGTGTACGACTCCATGGGGCAAAGTGGGCATAACGAAGGATTAGTGGCTATGGATCAGTGCAGTAAAGCCGTTGTGACTTCATGGGGCAGAGTGATCATAGTAAAGTATTGGGTGGTCGAAGTGGAGGATATCGTATGCTTTACGCACTAAGTGAGAGATGTGAGGATGGTTGCTATGCTTGATTGTTTGCCATCACTATGACATGCACACCCCCACCCCTGTATGCTTGTACACCATATGTTAGTGGCACCCTAGAGTGTTGTACAGTATGCAAGTACTAACTCTTTGGTTGCAGGTCCAGGTTCAGGTATGGTTTAGTATACATGTTATTGTTCTGTTTAGCTGCTTATCGCTCATACCAGACTTTTGTCTGACCCAGAGTTTCATGTCTCTTCTTATTACTCTGGGTGCTCCTAAACAAGCATACTAGAGACAGGTTACCTGGTGATGCACGAGTAGCTGATCTGGAGGCGAGCAGGAGGCTTCCACGTATGATATATATAGATAATCTCCCTGTGTCGTTGGTGGTCACTACTTGGGCATTAGTAGTGTACCTCCCTTATCTTTCTTTTACCTTTAGAGACAGTTTGAAAAGTTGTAATAATGATGATGTGGAACATAAGCTGTATTTGGATTTTCCGTTGGTATGATAGTTTGTTTCCAGCTTATGCACTGTCTCACCTATTTTATATCAAGTATGTTGTTATTATATTTTGTTCTATGCGTTGTGAGACATTCTATAGGTTCTTTGTTAATTCCTCGTCTTCTTTCCTTTCTTCTGACGACCGTTCCGTGCTAACTGGACATGTGTACAGTGCAAATTTTTGGAGTAAATGTCGGTTGGTGCGGGGCGGGCCGTCACAGCAATTTATTGCTATGTTTTAAATTTTTGTATTATCATAAATAAACTCCAATCACACGAAATCGAACGTGCTACTACATCTCAATGTTCTGAATCCAATAAAATTTGTTTGATCAATCACCAGTTCCGTTTGCACGACGTTATTCAATTTATTTGTCTGTTCATGTTTAAATTTTGTCTGCCGCCACAATAACTCCGTTGGGCTTTATATTTTGATATGTTAAATTTCAATTCTTTATATATACATACATATCCAAGTCAATTCCCATATAGATAAACAAATAAAATTTCCATTTTATTTACTATCAATAACGTTTTATTTATTTATTTTCAAATTCAACCATTCCTATTCTTCCATCAAATTCAAATATACAACCAAGTGCAAATTAATATTCAACAATGAATAGTTCATTCTCAACTACCCATTCTGAATTCAATTCATATACAAATCATATATTTGATTTTACATTTCTAAATTCAGTATCAATATAAAATTGATTACTCATAATTAAATCTTTAATAAATTTCATTTCCAATTGTCAAAATTTCCGGGACGTTACAGTAGGGTTAGTCGTGAAAGGTGTCTTTAATAACACTGTTCTTAAACCCCGTTGAGAAAGGAATAAATCTTTAAGATTTAGAGAAATTTACCAATTAATTAATTTAATTGAAATTGAAATCAAACTTGAATTTGGGGTTTATTGTGAACGATGTTTTAAACGACATTTGTTCTTTAACCCCAATTAGCAGTAAAGATATGATTTGGAATTTATAAATCTTTTTATTAAGATTCAATGGAAAATTTCCAAATATAAGATTTTCCAATTTAATATATTAAATTGGATTTGAATGGAATTCGATTTGTTAATAATCGAAATGAGATTCTATGAAGGAAGACCAATACTATTTATGGAATATAAAAGACCTTGCCATTATTCCATTTATAGTATTAGTACGATGTGGAAATTTATATCGATTATATACTGTTATGATTTCCATGAAGATCCCATTTTAATGGAAGATGATTTTGGGGTTTATCGTGAACCTTGTTTTGAATGACATTAGTTCTTTAACCAAGTTAAAGATAGGATAAATTTTTCTAAAGTTGAATAATCATCAATGAATGATTCTTGAGATTAAAAACCAAATTGAAGTTTTAATAAATCTTTACTTAAATTAAAATGGGAATGAGGTAACTAAATTTATCGAATTCATGAAATGAACGAGAATGGATTACCACCAGTTTTACTCCAAGTGATAGTTAAAATCTTTAATTAGATTTGAACGTGAAATGGTAATTAATTTTATCTAGAACACAGTGGGTGTTAGATATGGAGTACTACCATTTTTGCTCCATAGGATGAATAGGATGGGATTGGAAAAATAAATGATTACTTCGGTAAGGCTCGATAATCCCAACTAGTTTTATAAACCTTAATTTGGTTTAGAATTATGGATAAATAAAGTAATTTTTTTTTGAAATGGATATCCAAATGAAGATTAAAGAATAAATTTAAAAGAATTTATATTTAATAAAATAACGTGGACCTTTCCCTTAAGAGGTGAATATTTGATTAAAAGAATATTCTGAATTGGAATGAGGCATATGATGTGTTTTTATAACACTTGATTATTGATTATAAAATAAATGAGTTATTCGGAAAGACTGGGATTATCCCACTCTGAATAACTATTACGACGACTAAAAGTCGATGATGAAGACGGTGGTTGAAGACCAGAGATCTTCACATCGTTTGGATGATTACCGATGTCTTAATTGGACTGTACACACAGGACAAGGTAATAAGTGGTGATTATCGAGATGTACTTGGAGATTGACCGGATATGCGAGGGCCTCTCTCCTAAATTGGACATATGGGACGAGGAATAAGGGGCCTCCGGCTTTGTTCAGATCCAGAATGGACTTGTAAATGGATATGTGTCTGACATTTGATTTCATTCTGTGTTGATTGATTATATTAAATATATATCTGTTTGGCGATGGAGAACTTATTCTCTTGCTTAACGCCCTTCTCTGAGACGTACGAGCTTAGAGGTTATATATTGATATACATCGGTCGCATGGCGTGGATGGCCAATGTGGCATGCAAAGATACAGATGATCCAGGCTTTTGTTGATTATCAGAATCATGTGGATGATGATCAAAGTACGGCTTCAATTAGCATAGCTTGGTGTATAGCGTTAATTTGTGAGTCTCACACCCAGTATGAGTCAAAAACGGGATAGTGACTTCAGAGAGTGCACGACGTTTCATTCTATCTAGGAGTGGTGTCATGGTATGAATTCGAGACATTTTACTTATGTGGATGATGGATTGCGAGGAGCTCGGGTTTGAGTCCCTATGGCTGTTGATATGGTTGATGTACTGACCATATTTTATGACCCATTGGGCAGGGAAACTAGTGTTCATGAATAACCAATGCACTAAGTAGGTGTGGACAGGCCTTGAAGGTCTAGATTGTAACAACCCGGAAAATCAGAACCAATTTAAAATTTTATTGTAAGGAAATTTTATTCGAAAATGCATCAGAATTTAAAAATTCTATTATTAAATTAAATTATTAGATTGAAAAAAAAATATTATGTTATTTATGAATGATTTCAAATTTATTTCAAATAAACAATTATTTGTAATTAGATAAATAGTGATTTATTACAATTGAAATTAGTATCAAACTGTATGTATATTTGTTTATTTTATTTATTCTTGCATAAGCATGGAATACGTTAATTTAAAATAATATGTAGTTTCTAAATAAATTATGACAACATGTGTGATGACCCCAAACCCCGTACTGACGGCGGCAAGGGTAATGTTTGGAATATAACACATAAATAGATAATAGCAGAACATTAATAAATAAATACACCAGATAATGTACAAATAATACACTAGATGAACATAATCATCAGAGTTACGCAGTATACAGGATCATACTTAGTACAAATACAGTTCAGCTATACATAAATGTCTACAGCGGAAAACAAACATAATATGTACAATAGGAGCTGAACAGCATAAAAAGGAGATAAATGATAGAATCCATCTTCAGCTCCAGCTATCCAGAAAGAGCCTGCTAAAACCTGAACACAAGGCTGTCCGTGTAGAAAAAGGGGCACCCGAGTTTGCAAGTGAAACAAACTACGAGTCAATCATGGGACTGGTATGAGAAATCTACTCAACACATTTATAATATGGCTAATCACAGGACCATGCCACTTTCGCGAAAAGGGTTTACTCCATTGGATTGCCAGTGCTTTAAAACAAGTAAATCTTTTAAACATCGCAATGCTTTTTATAAAAATGAAGCCATTATAAGACTCAGTTCCCATCACATAATGCAACGCAAACCGGAGGATAGAGTTTTACCTTATAATGGCCAAAATATGCTTGATACGAATAAAACACTTAAAATGTAAGTTTTGTCATTTAATTCTTAATTAGACTCCAACTGTAAATTAGTAAGAGAACGATTCCCTAAGTATTAACCCCGAAGGCCGAAACTAACATCAGACCAATACCCAGGAAACCATCTGTCTTAGCTCGTTTCCTGTTAGTTTCTAATTTTATAAAACAATTATAAATATCAATCATAGACGGCATGGGTACCATATATCATGTCGCCATATATAGGTATACAATCAAAACTGGACATGTTGTATTTGGAAATTGGATTTCCGTCATGAACCAAGGAGAAAGATAGTCCATACCGCTTCGAGACTCTCTAGCCCGAGCCTCAGGACCCAGACACAGGTGAGCCTTTGGATCGTCAGGGCCGGTACACCGATGTGGATTAAAATGCCTGAACACTGCGTTTCCCCACCCTTTGGGGTGTAAATGAGCCAACGAATGACTCCATCGGTCCTGGATCGACCAATATAACTGAGGCGCCTCGCAACAGCAACAGCCACATAGGTGAAAAATAGTATAAATGTCAGTCAATTTTAAGCACTGACACCACCTCTAGCTAGAAGGAAACGCATGCCCTCCCTGAGGTCCTCTCCCGTTTCTGATTCATACCGGGGTGTAAGGCTCGCGAATTCACGTTATACACAAAGCTATGCCACACAGACGGTGCTTTGATCATCAAGCACAAGACTTTGCTTTTCAACAGAAGCCTTGATCACGACATCTTAGCATGCCACACGGGCAATTCACACCATGCAACTGATGGCTATCAATCACGCAGAATGAATTCCAATGTCAGACACATAGTCCATTTTCAAGTCCGTTCCGGGTCTGAACGAAACCAGAGGCACTATATACCCCGCATACCCAACGAACTCCACGTACGTCTGGACGATCACCACTCATTATCCATATTTCGGGATGCCTCCTAATCAGGACATCAGTTACCATCCAACCGAGGTGAAGATCTCCGGTCTTCAACCACCGTCTTCATCTTCGACTTCCTATCGTCGATTCAGTTATTCAGAATGGAATAAACCCGGTCTTTCTGAGCAACTCGCGTATATAATTAACAAGTGCTACACAAACACAACATACGCTTCAATCTAATTCATTATTCACTAACCG
Organism: Allium sativum; assembly: GCA_030737875.1. NCBI lineage: Eukaryota > Viridiplantae > Streptophyta > Magnoliopsida > Asparagales > Amaryllidaceae > Allium > Allium sativum. Next base: position 566,262,692 of record CM060923.1, on the reverse strand, counting down.
TAAATTAGTAAGAGAACGATTTCCCAGATATTAACCCCGAAGGCCAAAACCAACATCATATCAAAACCCAAGAAACCGTCCGACTTAGCCAACCTCTAGTTAGTTTTTAAATTTCACATTCAACCATCAAATATTCAAAAAACCGGGTAAATTCAGTTTATTTTCATTCCATATCGTTTATAATATTTTATAACGATTCATCGCTATTTTTATTCATTTATTTATAACCAATTAATTCAAACGACGCTTCGGGCCATAACGCGGCCGTGGCGCTGTTTTACTTCATAATTGATTTACACATATCTGAAAATCTAATCGTTGGATCTTCACAAATTTTATATCATTAGAAAGATCTTTTCAAAACGAATCCAACGGTTCCAGTTTTGGGAAAATCCGACGGTCGGATCTCTCTGCACACTCGTTTGAAGTTTCGATTTCAAAATACGAACTGCAGTGTCGTTATTCAATTTAATTATATATATATATATATATATATATATATATTTACAACTATAATCGATTCTGGCACTGTTTTTCTTCAGATTTGAGTTAAACATCCTAGACCATCCAACCGTTGGATCTTTACAAAGTTGGTGTCGTTGGAAAGATATTTCCAAAGCGAACCCAACGGTTTCGGCCTCAGGAAAATCCGATGGTCGGATCTCCCACACTAATCGTTTGAAATTATGGTTTCAAATCATGAACTGTAGCTTCGTTATTCGATATATTTTAATTATATTTATATATATATACAAATATAATCCATCTTCGATTACAAAACCATATTCTTTTCATACATTTGATAAAAATGATATTTTTATCCAAAAGACATTTATTTCGACATTTCACTATTTTTAACAATTCATGTATATAATAAAAATGTGATTTTTATTGCAAAACAATTTATTTCAAAACACGACTATTTTATATAGTTCATATAGATGATAAAAAAATATGATTTGTTAGCCTACTTTGTGAACTAGGCAACACAAAGTCAAGAAACCAACCGTTGAAGAGTATTTTAAGTTATGCGACTCCGGTTCGGATCGGAAGGAAACACCACAATTCAGATTGATAGCAGCGTATCGGTTTGGATCGGGTAAAATTCTCTGTTCGGATCGGATATCTCTTACTGGATAAATTGGCAGAGCATACCTGATCGGATCGGAAGGCCAATGAATCTCAGGTGGATCGGAAAGCCGTCTGCTTGCCACGACTTCGGAGCGGAGCGGAGTATGATTAGAGAAGAAGAGACGTCCAAGCTACTCCAGTTCGGATCGGGTATTCCGATCCGAGCCCCCAACCTGCACGTCTCCGACCCGCACCCTTGATCCAGGAAAATCTCCTATAAAGTCGCCTGGAGAACCGGACCGGATATGACTAATTCCTACCCCTAACGTCCATCTCATGGATGCGTTGTCCGCCTGATAGCCCATCCGAACCCGAAGAGAGTGCGATGGATGACACGTGTTCCGACCCGGATTGAATCTCAGGCAAATTCACACCTATAAATACCCCATCTAGAGACAAAGAGAAGGATCTTTTTCAGCACTTTCGAGAATCCAAGTACCTCCATCGTCCGAATTCCTTTACTCCCGGAAAATCCAAACCATCTTTCATTTCCTGTTTTTATCATTTTGAGTGAATAAAAGTGAGTTGTGAGCGAATCTTATACTGCATTTGTAACTGAATTACTGAATATAGTGAAAACTAAGTGGACGTAGGCATTTCTTCGCCGAACCACTATAAACCTTGTGTGTCCCTTTTTATTTCTGCCTTACTTTATCTTGTTTCTAATCAATTTGGGTGTTAGAACCATATTTGGGTCTAACATTTTGGTGCTTTCACTGAGAATCCTCATCTAAATTCTTTATTTTCCGGGATCTCTTTCTACTTTTTGGACCGTTGAGTTCAAAGAAGTGAATCCATAAGTTTCTCCACTTTCTTACATTCGTTGAAGTAATTGTCAAAGACTCATGGCCAGAGGAAAAGGCAAGGAAGTCCAGTCTGTTCAAGGAAATGGAGCTGGTGAAGATCAGCAACATGCTGTTGTAACAAGGTCTAGGGGGCAGAGTTCAGCAGCAGGGAGAATCAATGCAGGAAATCCGAACCGACAGCAAGAAGAAAGTTCCGATCCGATCCGGGTTGGAGACTCTGAAGCAGTGCACTCCCCCAGTCTGAACCGACCCGACTTGCTCGCTGCACACCGATCCGACCAGGCACCCCAGCTCCGATCCGACCCGACTTCCTACCTCCGATCCGACCCGATGCTTGGTGAAGCTGGAACATCTACTCGAGTCCCCGCGAATGCTCCAATTCCAGCTGCCAGGGTTGGAGACCAGGTCAATCCATCTGCTCCCATCACTCAAGGAGATTTCTCGCGCTTGCTTGATATGCTTGAGAGCACGAGGGAAGCTATGAGAGTTCATGAGCGCACTAATCTCATGATGCAGGAAAATATGAGGCTCATGAGTCGGGAGATCAATGAGCTCCGCCGGCAGAGAACTCCGTCACCGGTTCGTCACACACCCGTAGATCAATCTTCATCTTCCGAGGAAGAGAGGCCCCGTGAGCGAAGGCCACTCGAACGACCTCAGAACGTGGAGCAGCTAACGTTTGGATCTTTGGGATCTCGCGAGGATATCGCACGAGCATTGGGAAACGATAGCCCAACTCGGGGGCAAAGACTCCAATCCCCTCTTCCCGAGATCGACCGGGAACACAGGGAAAGGAATCGAGTAGAGGCAGCTCGAAGAAGAAGGGCATCTCCAGAACAGGAGCCCCGAAGGAACTCGGACACTAGGGCCAGGGAACCTGAGCAGCCCCTAACTAGTGCCGATGTACAGGCAATGGTTCGCCGAATTATGTCCGAGAGCCGGAATTATACAAATGAAGACTATGGCATCGAACGAAGCCATACCCCGTTCACTGACGATATTCTAGACTTCCAGTTTCCCCGACGCTTTAACTTGCCACAGATGGACAAGTATAACGGAAGGACTGATCCAGGACAGCACTTGATGCGGTATTCGTGGCTTATGAATGCCGCTGCTGCCCCCGATGAAGTAAAGTGCAAAGCGTTCCCAATCTACCTAGAAGATGTGGCTTTATTTTGGTTTACCCGACTTCCTCCTCGTTCAATTTCTAATTACAAAGAACTAAGCGAGCGTTTCATGAACCAGTTTCGACTACATGCCCGCAAGTCCAAGAGTGTTATTGAATTGTCGAGGATCAAACAGGCACCCGGAGAGTCTTTAAGGGCATATTTAGATCGTTTTAACCAAGCTGTAACTGAGGTCAGTGACCCGCATGAGCCCACTATTCTGATGGCATTGAAGGAAGGAGTCGATCCTGAATCTGAGTTTGGAGACTACCTTTCTGGGAAGACACCCCCCACAAGGGCGATATTCTACGAAAAAGCCGATATTTATCTAAGACGAGAGGAGGCCCGGGCAAACCGGAAGAGAAAGTCTGAGACAGCTTCAAAGGAGAATGTGCAGAGTAATATTGCAGTGAAGCAGTCTGGGGAAAGTTCTGGCAAGGTTGAAGTAAATGTAGGAAACAAGGGTGGAAACAGCAATACTGGAAGCGGGGGAAACAACAACAACCGTAATTCGAACGGTAACAGGAGAAACAGAAATAGGGGAAGCGACCCAAACAAAAGGCCCCGATTCCAGAATTACGAGAACTACACACCATTGAATGACACATTGGAAAATATTTACCTGGACACGTATAATGTGTTGCAGTACAAAAGACCGCCACCTCGTGATTCGACCGAGAAAGAAATGGCGACAGGGAAATTTTGCTTGTTTCACGGAACACATGGACATTCGACCAATGAGTGTCGACATTTGAGGGATGTAGTTGAAAAGCTACTGCGTGAAGGAAAGTTGGATGAGTACAAGGTTGCCCCGAGGGACAGGGGGCAAGGAGAGCAGGCTCCAAAGCAAATCCTACCTGCTCCTAAGCCTACCGCGCAGCAGAAAGGTAAAGGGATCGTCATCAACTCCATAGTAGGCGGACCTCACCCGGCAATCCGAAGCTTTAGGTCAATGGACCAATATGTGAATGCTGCCAAGCATCTAGATGTGAATGAAGGTGACGAGTTGGAAGATGTCACCCCCATCAAACAACAAAAAACCATGTTCGATGACGTGGTGTTTCGCAGCCGAGACAACACGGGAATACAATCTCACACCAATGATCCGTTGGTTATTACTACCACTATTGGGCCGGCTTTGGTCCATAATGTACTAGTAGACAACGGAAGTTCCGTTAATATTTTGTTCAAGAAGTCATTTGATCAGATGAAGCTTGAGCCTGAAGATCTGAAACCTTGTGAAGGATGGATTAGAGGTTTCAACGGAGCGACGACAGCTCCTATGGGATATATAGAGTTGCCTGTGACCCTAGGGCAAGGAGAACGTAGAAGAGTGCGAATGCTTCAGTTTGTAGTACTGGACGTAGATTCGCCATATAACGCATTTTTAGGGAGGCCTGCCCTCGCTGAGTTTAGAATTTGTATCGCCCCTTGGTGCTTGTTACTAAAGTTCCCAACCGAAGCCGGGACTGGAGTAATAAGAGGGGATCAGGTTTCTGGACGGGCCTGCTATGTGGCCGAACTGAAGATGTTGATGAAAGGAGTTAATGCTGAGAGTAAGGATGCCTCATCTCCCTCAAAGGGGGACTCGGCATAGCAATTAGAGAGGTTGAACCCAAGGGAGTTGCGAAAAGGAACGCCTGAAGACCTGGATCCTAGAAAAGACGAGGAACCAGAGGCTAGAAATGCAACTCCTAATGAAGCAACAGTGGAAATTCCTGTTGATAAAGCTGATCCGACAAAAGTTTTGAAGATCGGTTCCCAATTGGATCCACGTCGTGCTAAAGACCTGACGAACTTCTTGAAGGCGAACTTAGATGTGTTCGCCTGGACCCATGCTGACATGTGTGGGATATCGCCTTCCGTTATCAGTCACAAGTTGAATGTAAATCCGAAGCATCCGCCTGTGAAGCAAAAGAGACGCATGCTGGGCCCAGAGAGGTCGGTTGCTCTCAAAGAAGAAGTAGAGAAATTGAAGCAAAATGGATTTGTTCGAGATTCGACTTATCCCGACTGGATATCGAATCCTGTCTTGGTAAAGAAGCCAAACGGAAAGTGGCGAACTTGTATTGACTTTTCAGATTTAAATAAGGCTTGCCCAAAGGATAGTTTCCCACTTCCCAGAATTGACCAGCTTGTAGACTCGACAGCAGGTCATGAACTTCTCTCTTTCATGGATGCGTATTCTGGATACAATCAAATTCCTATGCATGTGCCAGACCAAGAGCATACGAGTTTCATTACGAATTTGGGATTATATTGTTATGTTGTAATGCCGTTCGGATTAAAAAACGCTGGAGCTACTTATCAGCGATTGGTAAATAGAATGTTTTACGATCAGATAGGAAAAACTATGGAAGTTTATGTGGATGATATGCTGGTTAAATCAAAGCAGTCCTCCAGTCATACGCAAGACTTAGCAGAAATGTTTGGTATCTTGCGAAAATACCGTATGAAATTGAATCCTTTAAAATGTTCATTTGGAGTGGCGTCGGGAAAGTTCCTTGGCTTCATTGTGAGTTCCCGAGGAATTGAGATCAACCCTAGCCAGATAGCGGCGATTAGAAATATCAAAGAACCAAGGAAAATTAAAGACGTCCAAAGTCTGGCAGGGAAGGTAGCGGCGCTAAGTAGATTCATCTCCAAAGCCACCGATAAATGTGTTCCATTTTTTGATTTGATAAAAAGGGGAAAGAAGAACTTCCAGTGGACTCCCGATTGTGTCGAGGCTTTTCAAAATCTGTTAGAACTGTTAGAAAAACCGCCAATCTTATCAAAGCCCGTAGACCATGAAGAACTATTTGTTTATCTAGCAGTCTCGGCTCACGCTGTCAGCACAGTTCTGGTTCGAGAAGAAGACAAAGTACAAAGGCCAGTATACTATGTGAGTAAGAAATTAGCAGCGGCAGAGCGCAACTACCCAAAGATCGAGAAGCTTGCTTACAGCCTCCTGATTGCATCCCGAAAGCTTCGTCACTACTTCCAAGCCCATCCAATAACACATATTCCCAGAGCAGAAAACCAGAAAGCGGATAGATTAGCAAAGTTGGCTAGTTCCGACAATCCAGAAGGGACTGAGGTAATTCCAATTGAAACATTGGAATCGCCAAGCTTCGAATCAATGGAAATTGAATTCGTTCTTGAAGCGGAACCAGAGAAGGAGTCATGGATGACTCCAATCAAGAGTTTTCTTAAGAATGGGACTCTCCCATCGAAGAAAAGTGAGAAAAGAGCTGTAGTTCGCAAAGCTGCCAGATATGTTATGCAAGACGATACCCTCTATAGGCAAGGATTTTCTATGCCCCTGTTACGATGTATCGCACACGACGACATCAAGCGTGTACTGAGAGAAGTACACGAAGGTGAGTGTGGAGATCATACAGGAGGTCAAACTTTAGCAAAGAAAATATTGCGGTACGGATACTTCTGGCCTACGATCAACAAGGATGCAGCTGATTATTCACGACGCTGCGATAAGTGCCAGAGATTCGCCAAAATCCCCAGGGCACCATCAACCCATCTTAAATCGATGGTGAGTCCTTGGCCATTTGCCACATGGGGAATCGATATCATTGGAGTTTTACCGATTGCTAAAGGGGGAGCTAAGTATGCCATAGTAGCCGTGGATTATTTCACGAAGTGGGTGGAAGCTGAACCCTTGACTAAGATCACCACAAGAAAGGTGATAAGTTTTGTGGTCCGAAATATTATATGCCGATTCGGAATCCCAAGGACAATTATTACCGACAACGGGACCCAATTTGATAGCACTGAATTCAGAAACTTTTGCCAGAAATATAAGATAGACAAACGATATACTGCAGTTGCCTATCCACAATCTAATGTGCAAGTAGAGGCAATAAACAAGGTAATAAAATCCATCCTCAAAAAGCGATTAGAGCGTGCAAAGGCAAAATGGGTTGATGAATTGCCCCTAGCTTTGTGGGCATATCGAACAACGTTTAAAACGGCTACTGGTCATACCCCTTTCTCCCTCTCCTTTGGTTCAGAAGCAGTAATTCCAGTTGAACTGGAAGTTCCTTCCCACAGGGTGACATATTATGACCCGATGACAAATCGGGCACTTTTACTTGAGTCTCTTGATGAAGTCGAAGAGAAAAGAGACGAAGCAGACTTGCGTGCAGCAAGACATCGGCGTCAGATGGCGCGCTATTATGACAAAAAAGTTCGCCTCAGAACTTTTGAACCCGGAGATTTGGTGCTCAAGAGAGTTTTTCCATCCCTTCCTCACCTCGGCCCAAAATGGGAGGGACCCTTTGTCATCCAACGGAAACTTGATAAAGGAACATTCAAGTTAACGACCGTAGATGGCGAAGAAGTCCCTCGAGCATGGAATGCCCAACACTTAATGCGATATTTGGATTAGAAATGCTATACTTTTTGCTGTTCTTCCTGTAAACTCTGTAATAAGGCACGACTTGCCTTTGGAAAATATGACGATATGAATAAAGGACTATAAAGTGGACGTAGGCTATGACTTAGCTGAACCACTATAAAATATTGTGTGTTATTTACTTTTATGCATTTACATTCGTTAGTTATTCTGTTGTGATTATAAAATACAGGACAACTTAGAGCCTAAAAAGGTTGAAACAGTTTGGGCATAAAAAGAAGCACAATGATTATTTGTGCAATAAGACATAAAAGAATGAGAAAACGACATTCTTAACTCTAACTCTCCAGAGAAAGAGAGAGAGTATAAAAGCGTCTCAGACTGAGCGCTGAAAAAGAAATTCTATTCTGAACTCTAACTCTCCAGAGAAAGAGAGAGAGTATAAAAGCGTCTCCGACTGAGCGCTGAGAAAGAGGTTCAACTCCGAACTCTAACTTTCCAGAGAGAAAGAGAGTATAAAGGCGTCTCCGACCGAGCGCCGAGAAAGAAATCTTTTCCCGTTGAACGACCGGGGGATAAACAAATAACTGAACTCGAACTCTAACTCTCAAGAGAGTGAGAAAGAGTATAAAAGAAATGCCAGGAAAAACAACAGATATTGATGATACAGGAAATGCTATCCCGTTAGAGAATCGGGAGCATCCAGATTGCATAGTTAGGCACTGAATAACTTACGGAGATTGACTGGGGACACATACCCATACACATATCTCCCCTCCTCACAACTTTGTTTCATAACTATAGATATGCATTTTTACATAAGTGCAGAGCTGCTAACAGATAAACATTGCAAAAAGTGAATTATTTTTATTTACAAATGAATAAATTTGTACAGGGAAATGACTAAAAAAGAAAGTGCGGGAGCTGCTGTTGTGGCAGCACTTATTGATTTACAAAGATGCTAAAAGGACACAGGAGAACCCACTATTTGGGTTTGGGATGAGCCTTCGATTTCTTGGCAGCTTTTTCCGCATCCTTTGCTTCCCTCTCTGCTTCAGTCAAAATTCGCTTTGATTTCTTTTTCCCTGAAGGTGTAGCACTGGAGCCGGCAGACTTCTTCCCGGAGGGCTGGGCACTGGAATCAAAAGAAGATTTTTTAGCAAGTTCTTCGGTGATAGATCTAGTTGAGAGCTTAACCACTAACCTTGAACCTGCATCCACAACTGCAAGGGGCTTGAGGACCTCAGGGTCTAATTCTTCAGCCTTTAATTGCAAGCGCTTGTCTTGATCAGCCTTCATGGCAGCCAAGGTAATGTCCTCAGCGCTTTTCGACTCCCCGGTTATTGTAACTTCTGGTTCCTCATCATGCCCCTCGTCTCCTCCGTCGTCTTTTAAAGCTGCAATCATTTCTTCGTCATGGGGAGTAGTCACCTTAGTTGATTCACTTCTTTCCCCCAAGTCTGTGGAAGCAGCCTTGTCTTCTCCTTCTTTGACCCTATCAGCGGGCTTTGTCCCAGTGATAGCTCCTTGAACTACATCTGTCTTCGCGGAGGATTCAACGCCTACAAAATGAGAAACATCGGTTATCAACTCAGGCGAGAGCAAAGGATTTCTCATTGAACGTTCAATCATGTAGCCAAAGGTAGTAGTAGCCTTGACAAGTTGAGGAGAAAAGACAGGGATACCTTCTGAAGACTTCTCAGCGGGGGTGACTACTACCTCTGGAGTTATTTCAGGAATGGGAGATAGTAAAGTTGATCGGGGAATTCCCGGGTTTTCGGGATCATACCCTTCCACTTCAGGAGTTACAGGAGCAGAAGAAGAGGAGCCAGCTTCAGGAATGGTTTTCTGTTTAGACTTCCGCCTCTCTTCTTCCATGGCCTCAGCAATTAGACGGCGACCTTCAGCTAGGCGCTCCGGTTCGTCGTCTCTCAAGTACTTCTCCATCAACTTATCTTCATCGAGGGAATCGACCTTAAGCTCTTCTTTTTCCCACTCAACGATTTGATTCCACACATGAACCAAAGTGGATGGATAGTCCTCGATCCAGGAAATGTTTCGACGACGAATAATGTGCGCGAAGAATTCGATCATTAGCTCCCCGAAGCCCTGAATATCGGCCTCCGCCTCTGATAGCTGTTTGCGGGTTTCCTCCGCAGATTTAATAGCGCATTCAATGTTGCCCTCAGCCAGAGCAGCCCTGTTTTCCGCCTCTAACAATTTTGAAGCCAAATCAGCGTTTTTCTTTTCTAACTCGGCACTCCTTTTCGCTAACTCGGCATTTTTCTGCTCAAGCTCAGCATAAGCGAGACGTGTCTTAGCAGCCTCTGACTTGGCTTCGTCAGCTTGCTTCTTCAACTCGGAACGTTCCTGAGTGTGGGATTCTAGCAAATCGTGATAGCGCTTTTGCATGTCCTCAAACTGTTGTTTGAAGTTAGAAGCGTTCTTCTGAGCGATAGCATCTTCCTCTGCAGCTTTGTGCATTGAGTCAGCATTTGTCATTAGCGTGCGGATGATTCTAGAAAGAGTGCGGGAATACTTGAACATCTCGGTATATTGTTTTTCCACCAAATCAATCTTTGCTCTGGCCTCCTCTGCCCAATTAGAAGAAATAGGTTCAAGGGAAGGTAGAAAGGTCAGAGTCTCGAAGTAGTGCTCGGGAAATTGCTCCTTTAAATATGCCAGCCTTACTGCGGTTCCCGCATCTGGTGGAGGAGGGGCGAGGATGGTTAGTTCAGTGTCCCTTCCTGAAGAAGATTCTGTAGAACCCTTGTCTGTCCGAGGTCGCTTAGTAGCAGGGACTTTTTGCTTACTTCTAGACCCAGTTTCCTTTGGAGGTGTCTTCTCTCTACCCCGCTTTTCATAGGAGGAAGTGGAATCCCTAGATTGTGGTCTATCCTCCTCTCTACGACCTTGATAGCTTTTGTATTTTTCCTGTTCCGGTCGAACTGGTGAGCGGGAGCGTGAGGATCGAGATCGATAAGTATCATAGGGTCTCCTTTCCTCCCTGCCGCGGTCATCCCGGCGGTTATATTCGGCATCCTGGGGAGGATTAGACATGCTGCGGCGAAGCTTTCTTATGTCATAAGAGGATCGAGACATTGTACCTGCACGATAAGTTAAACGAAGTTTAGAATCGACGGATCCATGGAAAAAGAAGTGCAATGAATGCTAGTGCTACGGTGCAAAGTGCATCCTATGTGGTGTATGTGTCCCCCCAACCAACCCGAGTCTGAAGCTAGACTGGTGCGGGCAGGCTCTTTGGCCTTAGCAGGAGTAGTCTCTTCAGAAGAAGTGAAGACTAGAGGGTCCTTTCTGAAATCTTCCGAAGTGTATATAGTCTCAGGTAAAGGGAGATCCCCCAAACCCTGAAATATGTGCTCGTCGGCGCTAGGAACATCCCCTTCGGAAGCGTGAAGTGGCGACCCTTGGGGAGATTTTGATTTGTCTACCGAGGTAGTTTCCTCGGGGGCAATATATCCTTCACGATGTTTTTTGGCCAGATTAGCCAGTTCATCATCTTGAGTGGAAGAGGGAGAGGGTGAAGTTTGAAGAGAAGCTGCGGGAATTCCCGAGCCTTCTCCTATTTCTGGAACTGTTTCCACTGGAGGAATATATGCATAAGGGACCGTCCCATGACCAATGCTACGGGAGACGGATAGCAGCCCGTGAAAATGAAGATACTCATCTTTAAGAACCTCGTCAATAGTAAGGAATTTTTGGTCGCCATTGAGGAGACGGTGCATTCGATCAAAGAACGCTTGGTCTGATACCTGCTTGGGATTATCGACTGCAAATAAAAAGGAAAACAGGTCAAGGTGATGATTCAAGTGTATAGAGTCCAGGGTCAGAAAATCAGTGCTTTACTTGATTTTGTCCATCTTCTGGCGCATCCAGACTGTTGCTTTATATAGAACCACTCCAGTCTGGAATCTCCAGCCTTGCTGCTAAACGGCGTAGAGATTATTTTCCTCTTTGGGACCGACTCAAAGTAACAGAAAGAAGGGGTTTCTCTAGTCCGATGTTTGAAATTATAGAAGAAATGAACGTCGTCAAACGTAAGCTCCACGCCTAGAATTTCACGATATGCTATGAATAAGGTATGCAGATAGGCATATGAATTGGGATGCAGCTGCATGGGGGCAATCCGCATTTGTCTTAAGAAGTCGACGATGAAAGGCGAGAAAGGAGGAATAGCGCCAACCATGCACATCAGACGAGTGACCGTCATATATCCTTCTGGAGGGTTATGTGGACGATCAGAACGTGAGGGCACTAGAGTGTCTCTCTTCATTATTCCATACTTCAAGCAAATTCTCACGAGTCGGTCATTGTCAATTGTTGATTCTACGGAATCTGGAGGTGATTCCAATATAATGGCTGAGTCAAATTCATCGGGTGCTCGGTTGTCACCAATCCCTCCTTCCTCCTCAAAGCCTAGGGAAACTTCATTTTCTGAAGACATTTCATCGTTTTCCCGATGACCAACTCCGTAATCCGGACCCTCGCTATCCCATTCTGGGTCAGATGAAGAAGATATATCCTCGAGAGTGGTTTTGTTGGAAGTTTCTGGAGCTTCTTTCCTCTCAGCTAAACGAGAAGAGCGTCTGGGCCTCATTGTCGTGAAACTATTGAAGAAGCAATAGCACGGATTAGAGTGAATTATCCCGTGTCCCCTTTTTTGTGTATGAGTGTGAACTAAAGTGTGTGCAACAAATGCGGGAAGTGCAAAATAAGAGTACAGCAATGTAAGATGAAGCTTTAAAGAGAAAGTAATAGTCCGAGTTGTCCTTGATTCTCATTTATGTTCACAAGGCACTATCCTAACTGTCCGCGAGGCATATTCGTCTAGAATAAGTGTTAGTTGAGTTAATTGGGTGGTCTTTATGTGTCAAGTTCAATATGTTCGGGTCGGTTCGGATATGCATATGATGACTAGCTCGACGCAGGCACAGATAACAGTCGGTTCGGGTGCCTCACTAAAGCATGGTCAGTTCAAGACAAGGAAAGCAATGAGTTCGGAAGCAGGACTGATCTGTTCGGATCGGGTAGCCCGATCCGAACCGAACCAGCACCACCTAACTGATCCGTTTACTTCAACCTCTTATCCCATTTACTTTTCCGACCCGAACCGACTTTTTCTTTCCTTTTCATCTTTCCAAAGAACGAAACCCGAGCCGATTCCCTTTCCCTCCTTTTCCTCTTTGCTCCTTCGTCTTCTACCCGAACCGACTCCAGCTTGTCACCCCGTTCTTCATCTCTTTCCTCTTTTCCCATCTACTCACAGACGAGTCCGCTTTATCACCGAAGCCGCCGTTAAGAACAAATATTCGCCCTCTTCAGCCTCGCAACGCCTCGAAGCAATGGCGCATCCACCAGCAGCGGCGGAGGGTTCGAGTGATGCTTATGGCCAAACCATCCTAACCCAACGCTAATTGAAATCGAGAACGGTTACAACAAAATTATTTGAGATTAGAAAAGCTACCTATATGTTTGATTCGGGAAATCTACAGGAAATTGTTTTAGAATTTTCGAGTTTCTGGCGTTTCAATATTAAGGTCGGGAGCGGCAGCAAAAAAGAAGAAGGAAGGAATGAAGGCAGTAACGAGTTTATAAAGGGAATGTTGTTGACTCCTCGTCTTCCTATTTTGTCTCACCCGCTCGGACCGGAATGAAGGCCCGGAAGCACAACTCCCTCTGAAGGCCCAACGTCCAAGAACCTAACTCACGAAAACGCTTCGGATCGGAATCCGAACCGAGCGGAAATCTCACGCGATTGATTTAACGTCCGACTCGAATTGAAGAGAAGGGAAGTAAAGGAGGAGCATACCTGCAAGAAGCATTGCACGGCGAGAAGAGTTCCCAAATTTGCTCAGAAATAAAGAAAAGGCACTCGGATCGGACGCCGAACCGAATAGAAATCAATGCATTACTCTTGACAATTCTGGTTAAACGACATCAAAGGACGCTTTGTACAACGAAAGCATCCTTTGAGGGGGCAAAATGTTAGCCTACTTTGTGAACTAGGCAACACAAAGTCAAGAAACCAACCGTTGAAGAGTATTTTAAGTTATGCGACTCCGGTTCGGATCGGAAGGAAACACCACAATTCAGATTGATAGCAGCGTATCGGTTCGGATCGGGTAAAATTCTCTGTTCGGATCGGATATCTCTTACTGGATAAATTGGCAGAGCATACCTGATCGGATCGGAAGGCCAATGAATCTCAGGTGGATCGGAAAGCCGTCTGCTTGCCACGACTTCGGAGCGGAGCGGAGTATGATTAGAGAAGAAGAGACGTCCAAGCTACTCCAGTTCGGATCGGGTATTCCGATCCGAGCCCCCAACCTGCACGTCTCCGACCCGCACCCTTGATCCAGGAAAATCTCCTATAAAGTCGCCTGGAGAACCGGACCGGATATGACTAATTCCTACCCCTAACGTCCATCTCATGGATGCGTTGTCCGCCTGATAGCCCATCCGAACCCGAAGAGAGTGCGATGGATGACACGTGTTCCGACCCGGATTGAATCTCAGGCAAATTCACACCTATAAATACCCCATCTAGAGACAAAGAGAAGGATCTTTTTCAGCACTTTCGAGAATCCAAGTACCTCCATCGTCCGAATTCCTTTACTCCCGGAAAATCCAAACCATCTTTCATTTCCTGTTTTTATCATTTTGAGTGAATAAAAGTGAGTTGTGAGCGAATCTTATACTGCATTTGTAACTGAATTACTGAATATAGTGAAAACTAAGTGGACGTAGGCATTTCTTTGCCGAACCACTATAAACCTTGTGTGTCCCTTTTTATTTCTGCCTTACTTTATCTTGTTTCTAATCAATTTGGGTGTTAGAACCATATTTGGGTCTAACATGATTGTTATTATAAAACAATTTATTTCGAACACGAATACCATTCAACACATGAATTTCTATTCAACGAATGAATTTCTATTCAACACATGAATGTTTTCTATAGTTCGTATATATAAAGTAAAAATGTGATTTTTATTGTTAAAACAATTTATTTAAAACACGAATACCATTCAACACATGAATTTCTATTCAACGAATGAATTTCTATTCAACACATGAATGTTTTCTATTGTTTATATAAATAGTAAAAATGTGATTTTTATTGTTAAAACAACTTATTTAAAACACGAATACCATTCAGCACATGAATTTCTATTCAACACATGAATGTTTTCTATTGTTTATATAAATAGTAAAAATGTGATTTTTATTGTTAAAACAGCTTATTTCAAAACAAGACTATTTTATATAGTTCGTATAGATGATAAAAATATGATTTTTTATTATAAAACAATTTATTTCAAATCATGAATGTCGGTCAACACATGAATTTCTATTCAACGAATGAATTTCTATTCAACACACGAATATAGTTTCAACACATGAAAATAATTCTAATACATGAATATTTTTCAAAATTTCGGCAGCATAACGGCAGGGTAGTTAAAACCGGGGTCGTCCCTGGTACGGCTCCTCGCTCTACCTTAAAGCCTCGCAGCTTTGGACAATGGGGATTTCATGCATCTAGTTCGCACGCAGGCGGCATGTAAATTTTTTCCATTTCCACAAACTCATCCTATGTGGTTTTAACCAAATAATTCTCAACCACAAATGGGTATTTTCCAATCACAATCAATCAATTTCAACCACAATCAATTCTAATCAACCATTCGCTATCAACCAATTTTCACACCAATCATAACCAATAAATATCGTCCATGGTTTGTGGACGAGGGGCGTATATATATATATATATATATATATATATATATATATATATATATATAAGTATATTTCACTTCCATTCAATACATATGTAATTTTTACAATGCATAAATAAATTATACATCGAACGTACAACTTATACAATGCTTATACATGAGGTGTACAACGCTTATATAACTCATACATTGACTATATAATTTATACATCGTCGACTATATAATCTCACATTGAAGTGGCGAGTTACGATTGGCTGAGGGGATTTTTTTTATTTATATACTTTTAAAATCTCGAAAATACCCTCTTTCACACACTAACACCAATCCAAACCCAATGAATGTCGTCCCTAGCTAAATACCCCTATTCCGAACAGAATGGGATAGTTTCGAAGGCCCATTCGACTGTTTGAGTCAGTGTTCCTTCAAATTAAAATATAAAACATTCAATATTTAATTTGAACGTACATTTCAATTTGTCGGGGCCACGTACTAATCCTAAAAATTCCCGAAAAATAAATCTAGCTATGTTTTGACGATACGGTCCCAACAAAACTAGTTTCGTCGAATTCTGAGACCGTTTGAAAAATGGCCCTTTTCTGGTCGATTCAATTTAATAGAAATCGACCAAACACATTTTCCTTTACCACGCTCACATACTATCTTCAAAAATTATGAAATTTGAAACCTAGAAATAATTTGACATCCCGGATCCAACAAAAGTGGTTTCATCGAATTCTGAGGTCGTTTGCAAAATGACCATTTTCACGGGCTATATAAACTGTATAGCGACCTTTCTGAAAATTCATTTAGCCACAACTTTTGCTTCCAGCTATGAAACTTTGATTTTTCAGATTCATTAGAAAGATATTCACGGACAGATTTAAATATTTCTGGTTTCACTAAGATCCGTTTTATTTTGCACCTGGTACAGTCAGTCAAATTTTGAATTGAAATTTTGAAACTACCGCGCCACTTCAGGCCTTGTTTATAATTAGAAATAATTATATTCATTTTCAAACATTGATTCAAACTCACTTTTCATCATTATTATCTAAAATGTTTATTTTAAACATTTAAAATCCACTAAATAGACAATTTAAAAATTTTAAATTGGTTCAGATTTACCGGGTCGTTACAACATGTCATTATGTTATAATATGTAGTGTTAGATAAACATGCGATTATGTTATTTAATATTATGTGTTTTGAAATTTAAAAAGTCACATAACTTTCTTATGGTCATCATTAAACAATAAGTTATGCATTCATTACTTTCCATTATTCTCTTTCCTTATGTAATTTTCTTTTGAATTTTGAATAAGACGTAAATGCTGATTAGGTTGACATGTCATGTCAACGAATTTATTTCATTTGTGACCTACTACATATATGGAGACACGAGTGAGGAATAAAGTAAAATATATAACCAAATAAAGAAAAATAAAGATAATAGAAATAAATGTAATAAAAGGGTTTTCGGAAGAGAAACATATGTTTATATAAGAAGAAATGTAAAATAGAAATGAGTGATTATGGAATTAACGTAATATTACTAATGTTTGAGTCAACAATGATATAAATGTTCTTTGCTTCGATAATATTTGTTAACTATGTAACAATTGATTATTTAAATAAATTCCTAAAATTTTGGTTGATGATATTGATTTGAATTATATGGTGTTATTAAACGGTTTATTGACTAAGTTATGGTAAGAATATTCTAATCAAATAAATGGTTAGAGTAGTATTTAGGGAAATTTGTAAATTTGATTTAATAGATAAGTTGATTTTGAAATGAAGAAAGAAAAAAAAGTAAATAATTAAACAGAATAAAACGTATGGGGTTAAAATGAGATTTTCTCCTCTATATAATATCCTGAACTCTCTCATACAACTCAACAAAACCCTAATCCATCTTCTCATTCTTTAGTCGTCGCCTCATTCTTCTTCTTTCTTCTTCAATGGCCTAAACCCCTCAAAACTTCCTCCTCCAATTTCTCTTCGTCCGTAAAGAATTAGATCTCCATCCTTTACATTATTTTGAAGATCTATCTTCCTCTTGTGCATCCAATCTCGCGCAATCTGGATCAGAAGTTTTGAACAATTTTGCTGAAACATAAGGTATATATAAAATAAAAGAATTGCAAAACTTTAAATCCATTGTTAATCTATTTTAAATTGTAAAAATTGTATCTTTTTTCGTATGTTGAACAAATCCAGCAGAAACAAAAGACGTGGGAGCGGTGACATCGAATTCTATGACATAGAGAAGGTTGGAACGTATTCTGAACCCGTTAGAAATTTAGATTTGATTTAAACCAAGGTGAGATATATATATTTAATAATTAATTAAAATTTAATTATTTTATCGCTATTTAAATCGATGTATGTATGTAATGAAATCAGACATGTGATGTTGAGATTGAAATTGGTTGTTTGTTGTTTGTGTTGATTGTGATGTTCATATTGTTAGATCCAGATCTAAAATTAAAAGTTCTTTCTCTTATCTGAATCTCTAGTTTATGTTTAGATATAGATCTGAAATAAAAACCATGTTTTTATTTTTATATTGATAATAACGATCTTCTTCTAGTTTGGTCCATGAACATAGATTTGTACTTCCTCTATTTAGATCTATGTTCTTATAATGAGATTCATGTTCTTTAATTTAGATCTACATACAAAGTTTTGTTTTTAGAATAATGATTTCGTTTTTATTTAGACCCATGAACCTTGATTTGTTTATATTATAAAAAAAAATCATCTTTATTGAATACATGAACGTTGAAGATAGATTAACAATAAAAAAATATCATTATTATTGTTTACATGAACATGAATTTTTATCGAATTAAGATTTGTAATAAAAATCTCATTGTCATGATTTATATGGAATATGAATTTTTATCGAATTTAAATTTGAAATAAAAACTCCATTTTCATTGTTTACGTAAAACTATTATTTTTATTGATTTCATAAAATATGGTTTTTACTTAAAATTGTGTTTCAACAAAAAGGACATATATTTGGTGTCATTTTGTTGTAACTAAAATTAACATATTTTTAGTGACAGTTTGTTTAAAATAAAGAGAACACATTTTTATTGTTATTTAGTATAAATGAAATGTTAACGATAAAAATATTTTGTCCTTATTGTAATATTGTTTTCATTGAAATGGTTGAAATAAAGAGGCTATATTTCTATTATAATATTGTTTTCATTGAAAGGTTGAAAAAGAAAAAAATTACATTTTATGAAAAGTTGAAATAGAAAAAAAATTACATTTTTAATGTAACATTGCTTTCATTGAAAATGTTAGATTAGAAAGATCACCCGTTTAATGTTGTATCCATTAATGAAATTTGTCAACATTTGTTTTTAATTAAAATATTCGTTTTATTAGAAACATAGGAAATGTTACAAATTAATTTACAAGAAAATTTACCTGTTGTTGTGAATATAATATGTGAATCACAATTTTATCATGCTATAGGAAAATTGGATAAAGTTAAAAAGAACATTTTCACACTTAAGAATAAGTTATAAAAAAAATGTTTCATTTTAGATATTTGTACATGTTAGAATGGAAGTTGTCATTTGAAAATATTTCACTTAAAATGTTATGTAGATTAGAAATAATGACGCCTATAAAAAAAATGAGGTTGTCATTAGAAACATTTGAATTTGTATGCAAATAAAAAAAATCACTTTTTATTTGACATTAGAAACATGTAGAAAAGATTATGCGAATAAAATTCTTTTTTATTTGACATCAGAAACATTAAAATCATATTCGGGAAAATATGTTGAAACATTAAAATTAATTTTTTTAATGTAAGATATGATTTAAGTAAAATATACATTGTTTCCATTAAAAAATATAAAGAATAGAACAAAAAGACATTTTTATTTTGTTTTCAATAAAAAGATTATATTTTTATTGTCACGTTGTTTCATTAAAAAGATTGAAATAAAAAGTATCATTTTTATTGCATTAAAATGATTGAAATATTTGTTATATCTATTTCATGGATGAATTGTTGTGTTGTTATGTATGTTATATTGTGACATGATTGAGATTTTGGAAATTAAATATGTTAAAATAATGTAATTATAATTACACTTCCATTTACAAGTTATCCGACTTGTTCATGTGATTGAGACGATATTTTTTTTACACATCGCCCAAATGCACTAATAATTTATTATTTATTTGTTGGATGAAACCCCACACGGGTATTGGGATGATATTCTAATCACACATCTCCCTTGTGATTAGTTGTAGAATGCACTCTAATTGTTATTTGGATGTTTGCACTCTAATTGTTATTTGGATGTTTATTGATTATTTATCATTCATATGCAATGTATGAAAACCATATAAATGAACATATATGGTAATTGGTTGAGTCGCATTCCGATTTAAAAATAAAGAATATTTGGTAACAAGAATATTATAAAATAAATAACAATTTAGTGTAAAGGACATTTTAGAATAAAGGAGATTTTAAATTAAGAATATTTTAGAATAAAGATATTTTAAATAAAGAATAGTTTAAAATGATGAATATTTTTGTAAAGACCCGGAAATTCCCGCTCTTTGAATCGACCATAAACCACACAGGTCTGACCCAAAGGTTGGAAATCTTCGAATACTTTAACTTTGGGAATACAATACATCCGAACAATAACAGCAGACTTTTATTACATTATAATAATGTCACATCAGAGTACAGAATATATCAGAGTACATTGAAATAAAATTACAGCGGAAGATAAATTACAAAAGATTTAATACATTAAATAAAATACAGTAAACAGCGGAAGACTACTAAGCTCTGGACACAGCTTTAGGCTTCGATCCAGGATCCTGCTAAAAGAATAGATATCTGCAAAAAGCTACTCGACTGCCCGTGTGGAAAAGAGGGCACCCGAGTTTGCAAAGTGAAACAAACTACGAGTCAGTCATGGGACTGGTGTGAGAATTCTAAACAAATTTAACTAATAATACAAATCCAAGGACCACGCCGCTAATGCGGAACGGGTTTTATTCCAATGGATTGCCGGTGCATAAATTAAAGTAAATCGTTAAACAACGCAATGCTTTTTGGAAAATGAAACCATTATAAGACTCAAGTCCCATCACACAATGCAACACACAACAGAGGATAGGGTTTTACCTTATAATGTTCAAAAGATGCTTGATACGTGAAAACGATATTATTATTAGTGTGTGTATATATATATAAAACATTCAAATATAATATCAATCCTATACGGCATAGGTACCATATACTATGTCATCGTACTAGTTCTACAATCAAAACTACAAGGTCGTATTGGAAATTGGATTTCCATCATGAGTCAATGCTAGGGGCAAGCTCCTCTCCGATTCGAGACACTCTAGCAAATGCCTCAGGATCCCCCGCAGTGAACCCTTGGATGCGGTAGGGCCGGTCCCCGCCTATCGGCAGTGGATTGGTTATGCCTGAACACACGCTTCCCGGTTCCTTTGAACCTATAATATGACCACTATCGGCCTATAAAAATCCGAGGCGCCTCAAAATCCATCATCCACATAAGTAAAATGTCAGGGCTGGTAGGTCGCTGACACCACTCTAGCTAGAAAGAAACGTGTGCACTCCCTACGGTCCATATCCCGTTTTTGACTCATACCGGGGTGTGAGGCTCGCGAAGTCACGCTATACACAAAGGTACGCCTAAACAGGCCGTGCTTTGATCATCAACCACAAGGCCTGCTTTTCAACAAAAGCCTTGATCAATGCATCTTAGTATGCCACATTGTCAGTCCATACTATACCAATGATTTCTGCCAATATATAACCTCTAAGCTCATATGTCTCAGAGAAGGGTGTTAACCACCAAGCAGATATATATTAACAGAGATCAACGAATGTAGTATAAAGGACTACAACGTCAGACATACATTCCATTTATAAACTTATGCTCTGGGTCTGGGCGAAAGTCAAATCCGTACAAATCAACACTACGTCCGGATAACTACCATCTTAGCCCCGTCTTGGGAGCAAATCAATCAAGGACCTCAACGCTAGTTACCCATTCGATGTGAAGATCGTCGGTCTTCAATCGTCGTCTTCAACTCTTAGATTTAAAACGTCGTATAATCATTTGAAATGAGATTGAACTCAGTCTTCTCAAATGATTCTCGCATATATATATATAATATGAAAAGATTTCATATCGTTATTAATATTTGATAACGACCTATCGCTATTTTTATTTATATAAAAATAGCCTAAATAATTTAACGACGCTTCGGGTCGATGGGCGACCCTGGCGCTGTTTTCAACCAAATTTGATTTACACATAACTTGAAATCTAACCGTTGGATTTTGGCGAAATTTATGTCATTGGAAAGATCTTCCCAAAGCGGTCCTAACAGCTCTAGTTTTGGGAAAATCCGATGGTCGGATCTCTCGGTATAACCGTTTAAAGTTACGATTGGCGATACGCGAACTGCCGCGCGCGTTCCGTTTAATTTATAATTTATATAAATATAAATCGTTTGGCGATTTCAACTATTAACGTCTATTCTTTTATCGCATTTAAAATGACGATAAAAATATCACTTTTATTTTACTCTGTTTTATTTACATTTAAAATGTAAATAAAATGTGCTTTTTAAATTCACTTTAATTCATGCTTTATTTACACCAAATATAAATAGATGTTCTTTTTCTATCTTTGGTTTATTTACACTAAATGTAAATAAAAAATTAAATAATCTTTTTCTATCTTTTGATTTATTTACTCTAAATGTAAATAAATATTCTTTCTTACCATTTATTTATTTACCTAGATATAAATAATGTTTTCAGTTTCCTTTTCTTATTTCTTTACCCAAATGTAAATAAATGGTTTTTCTACTTCTACTTTTTCTTATTTATTTACACTATTTGTAAATAAATGTTTTTACTTTTCTTTTATCTTATTTATTTACACTATTTGTAAATAAATGTTTTACTTTTACTTTTGCTATATTTATTTACATTAATTGTAAATAAATGTATCTAATTTCTTATTCATATTTATTTACGCTATTTGTAAATAAATGGTTTCAATTTCCTTACCAATCTTATTTACATAGTAAATGTAAATAAATGTATTTCTTTAATTCTTTTCTAATATTTCTTTTTTTTTACATAAAAAGAATATCCTATGTTAATTCTTTTCTAACATTTCTTTTTATTATTTTTATTTACATAAGAGAATGTAAATAATTACCATCCACATTTTGGTTCTTTTTTATTCCCTTTTTTTTATTTACATAAGAAAATGTAAATAAATTCTAATTCACATGTTTAATCTTATAATCTTAATTACATAGAAATGTAATTTTATTTACAATGTAAAAACATGTTCTTTAATTACATAAAAGTATAATTCTATTTAATCTTTTATTTATCTAATGTAAATAAATGTCTTACTTTTTCTATGTTTTATTTTATTTACACTAAATAGTTTACATATGCTTTAACCTCCCACATTGGATAGGTATTGTTGTGATTACTGGACAGCCGCGTGGGTCCGGGCAGGTTTACATCACAACTCAATCCAACCTCGGGTTAAGCATACTAATTCATATTAAGAAAAATGGAATAAATGTTTTTTTTACTTTTTATTTTCTTTTATCATTTATTTACCTATTTGTAAATGAATGTCTAAATTACTTTACCTTATTTATTTACCTAAACGTAAATAAATGTTTCAATTACTTCATCTTAAGTATTTACATAAGAAATGTAAATGCTTAATCCCTATTCTTTTACATTGAAAAATGTAAATATTTAATCCTTTTTATTATTTCTTCTTAACAAAATGTCTATTTTGTTTTTATCCTTTTATCTACTTTAAACAAAAATGTGAGTTTTGATGCTACTAATTTATATGGATAAACATGTGAATTTTTTTGTCGCAACTAATTTATATTGATAAATAGTATATTTTTAACGCTACTAATTTACATTGACAAAATTGTTAACTTTAATTCAACTATCATAATTTGACAAATATGTCAATTCTAATTCAACTACTATAATTTGACAAAAATGTCAATTTTAATCCCACTATCATAGTTTGATAAATAGGTCAATTCTAAAGGTAAAAAGCGACATTTCTATTTATCATGCACAAATCCTATGTAATTGACATTTTTATTTATCACAACACTTTTAACTAAAATGACATGTTTATATTAGCATAACATGATTAACTAAATGACATGTTTAACAATCCTAATATCAGAATAAAAATAAGCATTTTACATGCACATGACATGACATTATTATAACATAAATGGTATTTTTATTCTAATGTCATATTTGCATTGTGAAAATATAACCATTTCGCTAATTCGCTCTTAATATACAAAATGTCCACTTTGTCTAATTCACTTTAAATATACAAAAATGTATATTTTGTCTAATTCTTCTCCATGCAAACAAAATGCTAATTTTGTTTATTCAATTCAATGCAAACAAAAATACTAATTTTGTTTATTCTATTCAATGCAAAAAAAAAATGCTAATTTTGTTTATTCTATTCAATGCAAACAAAAATGCTAATTTTGTTTATTCTATTCTAATATTCATTTTAATCTTTACATTGAAAAAAAAAATGTAAATTTACTATTTCTATGTAATATTTGCATTTTAGGATGCAAAAGCAAAGGCAAACTTATTTCTAATGTAAACGTCCTTTCTAGTGTCAACATTTCAAAAATAACTATATTTCCCACTGCCAATATTTGATTCACTTCAATCATATAATATGACGATGAAATATGTGTCACAATACTCAAATTATCATAACGGTGGTTTTGGTGTCATAATATTCAGAATAACACAACGATGGTTTTGGCGTCATAATATTCAAAATAACACAATGAAGGTTTGGTGTCGTAACATTCAAAATATCACAATGATGGTTTGGCGTCATAATATTCAAAATAACACAATGATGGTTTTAGCGTCATAATATCTATTTTAACACAACGGTATAAATTGTGTCATTGTAACTATACTAACACAATGATGTAAATTGTGGTGTACTTTTGATGGATCACAATACAAGCCTCATCTTTATTTGTAAATGAGAATAAAGATCATTAAACTTACATTCTGTTATATGTAAATGAAGACAAAGATAGAAATTGTCCCTTTACTTAAGTTGACAAAATGAGCAAAAAATTTTGTTCTTTTATTATGTCAACAAACAACATAAGAATTTGTCTTTTTATCAAGTTAACAAAATGACATAAAACTTGTCCCTTTTAATTTAACAAACAAAATTATGTAAAAATTGTCTTTTATTTTACAAAACAAAATTACATAAAAATTGTCTTTTATTTTAACAAACAAAATAAATGTTAAAAATTGTCCCTTTAATTTGTTAACAAAAATAGTGTTAAAAATTGTCCTTTTTATTCGTTGACAAAATTGGACATAAAATAATCCTTTTTATTTTGTCTACAAAAATTTGTCTTTTTCTTATGTAAACAAAATAGCATAAAAATAATTTCCCTTTTTATTTGTATACAAAATTTTGCCTTTTCTTCTTTTGTAACAAGGATAAACAAAATAAAGATTTAATATTTTTATGTAAGAAATAAAAATAAAAACAAAAACAATAACGATGAGGATTTATCGGGAATGCTTCAGAAGTACAGATCTAAACAAAAGTCCACAACATGATATCATACATCATCACATCAACAGATAATAAACTTAATCATCACATCACAGATAACTTACGTAACAATTTTAATTAAAATTTTATATTAATTAAAAATCAGAAATCTCACATGCGTTGGAGATTTAGTCCAAATTTTCAAACAGTTCAGAATGGCCTCGTGTCAGTCCAGGAATGTAGATCTGATCTCTACGATCACACAGCTTCTGAAATCGTTAATTTCGTTGATGTACGCATTAGTTATGGTCAGAATAAGATTGGAAATAAATTTAATTTATTAATTAAATAATTAAATTAAAAATATACCCTCTTCTTCTTGTTCAAAGTCACGGCCGTGACTTTCAACTATTGTTCAAAACTTCACCTTCAGTTTTCGGGAGCTTGGATGCACGAAACGAGGCGCCGTTAGTTGGAGGAGGTGCGGCCAGGGGAGGCTCACGTGCGCCTGGGGTGTTGGGGGGTGTGGTTGGAAAGAGGAGAGAAAGAGGAGGTGAAGGAGAGCCGCCATGAACCTATGAAGAAGGAGGCTAGGTTTCATTAGGGTTATGGGGTTGGGTCTATGAGATATTATATAGACATTCGCAAATTGTTGTTTAGTCCATATGTATTCTATTATATTTAATTCTATTAATTTTACCCCCTTTATGTAAGTTATTTAATACAATTTGGTCCCTTTATTATAAACAAATAATACTTTTCTTTCAATCTTTTCAATGTAGTAAAAATGATACATTTAAATGCAACTTTTTAATGCAAATAAAAATGATACATTTGTAAATTCTAATGTGACTAAATTAATGAGTTTAATTTTGTCCATTCACATTCAACAAAAATGTATATTTTGTTGTACCTTTCGAACACCACACAAAAATGTATAACCTAACATGTTTTGTTGACATTTCTAATATAACCTAACATGTTTTGTTGACATTTCTAATGCACATTTTTAATAAAAGTGGCATCTTCAATCCTCTAAATAGATGACATGTTTAATTCTCTAAATAGATGACATAAATGACATTTCATGACATTTCAAATCTAATAACATATTTAATCCAATTTAACCTTCCTAACAAAAGTGACCTTCTTATTTTAACATAAACATTACTAATAAAAATGTTCTCATGACAAATCCTATATTTCAAATGCAAATAAAAAGAACATTTTTTTTTGAATGCATAGTGAGTTAAGAAAATGAAAAGTTACCAGGTTGAAATAAAGATACATGCAGGCATGATTTGGAAAGAATAAACATGGCATTTATGATATGAATGTGCATGATTTATTTGTTTATTAATGTCAACATTAATTAACGAACGTTACTTTGTCTATCACATGCGACATGAAATTTACTATATAAATAAACAAATAGATTTTATCATTTAATTTCTCAAATCAAACATATCTTATATTTGACACTCAACTTAGTGTCAATTTCTTATTAAAAATTATATTGAACCTGTAACAACCCAAATATTTTATATATTAAATTTGGATTTTTTTTATAACTAAAAGAAAAATATAGGGAAAAATCAAATTTTGTCAATTAGAATGATAATGATTTGACTGAATTGAGAATAAATAAATTTCAGAATTTGGTTATTTTTAAATTGTTGTAACTTGAAATTTAATATTTTATAACTAATGTATTTCAAGTGTTTAAGTCAAAAAGGAAATTAAAAATTAAAATTCGGAATTCAAGTTTTAAATTCAAATATCAACTTTGGGAATCTAAATGCTTGGAATTTATTTACAAAGTTGTTAAAAGGAAATTTTAAATGGTAATAGTAATAAAGCAAATTGCATTGAGTGTAAATGGAAATTCAAATTTAATTGGTAAATGGAGAATTCTAAGTTGAGATATAATAACTGAAATTCAAATCAAAGATTTAAATAATCAAATTTAGATTTTTAGAAATGTGTGAAATTTATTTATAAAATTTATTTAAGTCTTAATTTGGATTTAAAATGGAATTTTATTAGTATTAATTTGGATTAAAACAGTTAATCGAATTTTTAAGATTTTAATAATTAATTAACGATGAAAATTTAACTGTTTTGGCGACTGTCTCGGAATTCGACGAAACTGGCGCCATCGGAACCGGAACGGTAAAATTATTGTAGAGTTTCAATCTGCATTAAAATCCGGCTTACCATTTGATCATACGAGAGAAAATGTGAACGAGATCAATGTAAATGGATAATTTAGTGTTCCTCATATCTAGGCCTTATATATATAGGAACAAAACCCCATATCCATCTCATTCAGACCATTCTTCACTACGTATACCTTCCTCCATCAGATTTCTTTTTCTAATGGCTGAAAATGAAATTTCAAAACCCTAGAAAATAAAAATCATAGCTTGAAAATGAAATCTCTTCAAACACCAGCTTATTACATATCAAATCGAAACTCTCGACGATACGAAGCTTCTGGTGTAATTCGTTTCGACATGCAGCGCTTCAAGTGGCTGGAAATCGATGGTCAAACCGCTGATTTCGTAAACCTAAAGCTCGAATTGGGGATTTTTGATTTCGAGGTTAATCAAAGAAATTGGGATCTGGGTATTGTAGCTACCATCCATACGAGTGAAACGAAGTTTGTCGGAGGTCCTATTGCTCAGCGTAGTGCCGGAATTTGGTGTTTTAGGGTTTAAAACCCGTTTCGTGTTCTGACTTGGCGGAGGCGAAGGGGTCCACCGGAGAGGAGGGGACTGGCACTGGTAGACGTGCCTCGAGGAGCAGGTCCGAACGTCGGTGGTCTTGTGCCTTCCAGTGGTCAGAGGCGGTCAAATTCCTTGGTCAAAGTACGGCAGTTGATGGGTTTTATTCGGCTATAGTAGCACACGCAAAAAGAAAAGGAGCAGGAGCGGATGTAGAAGATGCTGACGTGGCATCTAACTATTGGGTAAGGGATTTAATTCTTAATTTTTATAATTTCAAATTTCAAATAGAAAAACCTTCATAACTTTCTCGTTTTAACTCGGATTTGGACGCGGTTTGTTGCATTGGGATCGTGGCGGAATTGCGGACGTTTTGGCACTAATCGGGCTGCATTTGGTGACTGTAAATTTTGGCCCTTAGTTGGACGTTCGATCAACTATGGACGCAAAGGTGAGTGATTCTTCGCTCACGAAATACTGAATTATTCCCATATTTATTGAATTAAATTATGAAGTAAGCTTGGTTGTATGGTTGTGTTGGATTGTTGATGTGTGGCTTAAATTTAACATGCAAGTGTGTTAACATGCAATTTAAGTAATTGATTTGTTATTTAATTTAATTTAAATCTCTAGTTGAATTCGAACCCTTGTAAAATCCTGAAACAGTTTCACGCTGATCAGTTGAATGAAATGGTTGTGATGGATGTTGGTTGAAATTTATTACTGAATTTATAGTGACATTTTTATGCTCCTTATTCAGTATATTGTAATGCATGTTGATTTTTGACGATAAATCCCATTTACCCTTGATGTTGCGGGCATCTAATGAACCCGGGATTTATCGATAAAATGAATTAAGAACACGGAGTGAAATGATAAATCTCTGTGACCCTGATTTGGATTGAAATGATAGATCCATCCTTGAAATATCGAGAAATTTAATTTAAAATCACTTGGCCATTGGGTAGATAATTATATACAGACATCGGTTGGTTAAATGATTTTAAATATTTGAAATTTTTATTTAATAGAATTTTCCCCTTAAAAGAATATACAGATACTCGATAATTCAATACTTTAAAGATTCTGAACTGGGATGTTGATTAAAAGGGTTAAAGAAATTTTCCAAAACAAAGTGGAAATATTTAAATCGGAATTTGAATATGATTTAAAATCTTTTCAAATTAAGAGTTGGATTAGAAGGAAATAAATTCTTATGTAATCTGATTTTGGGAAATTTGGAAATCAAAGGTATCTGAGTTGTTTTAACTCAGTTTGAATATATATTTGAACTCTTGAAATCAAATAGTTGTTTCAACGGGGTTGAAACGAGAGATGGAATTTAATGAACTCCGTTGAGACCGGAGGATAGATTCAAGTATTTGAAATTTGGAAGGAAGGAAGATTTTGATTAGAGAAATTTATTTTAAATATATTTATGCATTTGATTCCAAATAATTATTCTTGCTTTAAATTTATTACTTGCCTTTACTTATAACTATTGTATTTTTAAATAATTTTTTTTCCTTATAATTCATTTTTCAAAATTTTCTAGTAAACCTATATTTTAAGTAAATATATAATATTTAAATTACTAATTTATTTTAATTATTATATCCTATATGTATATCTATATATTTATTTATAAAAAAATTTATTTTTATTTTTATTATTACTACTGTTATTATTATATATAAACATTTAGTTTACAAGTGTTTTTGGAATTATAAATTTCTTCCGAATGGAAATGCTTGAGTTGAACCGCTGGTTTAAATGGAGTTGAGATAAGAATCCGTGATAATTTGAAATCTTTGAGATAAATTATATTCTATTTGAATATAAGTCGTTTTTGAAATATTATATGATTATAATATAATGATATGTAATATATTCTAGTTTAGAATATAATCGGTTTGGGTATGATTATGATATGTTGATATGAAAATTTTATTCGTTTGAATATAAATTGGGTTCGAAACAGAAGATGATATTTTGGTATGAAAGTAAACCTTTATCAAATATAAAAGAACCGACCGATGTGAAATGTGTAAGCGTTGGTTGTTAAAGAGACCGGAGTCGACATAAGGCATACTCTCTGTCAGTGTCGATACCACTTTGAAAACTGTGAATGTTATGATGTATCCAGAATGAGTATGATGACTTGAAGGTGTTTATTGAATCGAAGAAGATGAACGATGACGAAATAGCCCTGACCTTCGGGTCAGAATTGAAATGACTAAAACAGGAGCTATACCGTGACTAATTGAGGTAGCACCTTTGATCGGACACACTTCTTCGATACTATTTCTATGACTATGATGATGATGATGATTTGGGCCCATTTATGACTTTGGGAGTGTGTTCCGAGGTGGGCGGTAGTGGCTGCTATGCGTTACCACCGGTCCGGGAGTGCAATTGGTAGAATCCTACCTTGGGCATTGCCTCGAGTGCCTTGTCATATATATCCTTATCGAGCCCCATACGATTTTGATTTAGCATTGCCTTCTATGGATTGCCCTCTGATAACACCAGTACGGTGAATTTACGGTACTGTATAGACTGTTGGTGCCTGTAAACGGCGTAAGGGTAATATGGTAATCCCGCTTACGCTATTTTCAGTATTTATACTTTACTGAATAGACATTATAATAATAGCGTATTATTATATAGATATTAGTTTAACGGATCCTCGAGAGATGGAAAAATCCCGTAACATCTTTTGAGTTACTGCACCCATGACACTGATATTATTTCATATTTTGATTTAACTAATATGAGAATGATTTAGTGCTGATCCGAGTGTTTGTTGTGTTTTCTTTTTTTATGCAATACGCTCGGGTCAGCAGATGCTTGCAGTTAGTGAAGATTCCTTTAATTACCTTGGAGAGCGAAGACGAAGATTTGGTGTTCATCTATTATATATAAAGATTTTCCGCTGCACTTTGTTTCCGCTGTGATGTATGTAAGTCTGTATATGGTTAACTCTGATAGCCCTTGTATGTTATGACCTATTGTATATCTTTCAACTGCTTTAACTGTTATTTAATTACTATATGTTGTCCTTCCGCTGAGAGAACTCTGTTTGTCTTTCTCTTCTTTCTTCTTTTTCCCAATAACTACCTATATTTGAGATTTGTTTGGGTCGACATGTGTGGTTTATTGTCGATTTTAAACGGTCAAAAATGTGGGTCGTTACAGTTGGTATCAGAGCGATGGTTAGCGATAACCCTGGCTCTGTTTGGGAATTAACTCATTAGAGATTGGGTTAGTAGTGCCCTAGAATGATTTTGAGTGATGTGAGAGAGCGTACTTGTATTTTCGATATTAATTATATGGTGTTGGCTTGTTCTGTTGATTATTTACGGATTCTTATCGACGTATGGGAGCCATAGAATCGATAGGGATTTCTAAATAATCGATCAGAATAATCGACATAATATGGTTTTGGACTATATTCTAAAATATATAATATATATATTTTATTGGTTCATGTATATATGTATTCGTTCGAGTAATTGATAAAATTAAGTCATTTCCTATTATGAGTGATTCAATAATGATACTAATGGAAAATTTTAAATGGTTCGGGAAATTCGAGAATAAAATCCTTTAGTATAATGGGTTGCAGAGTATGATTTGCAAATGAAATAGAAATGAACTTGAAACTTGATCCTGGGGTACTCTTGAAATAGATTTGCCAAGATATTTGGAATAATAGGGTATTACAAGTGAGTATTTTCGAAATGTAAACGATCTCAAAGGATTTGAAATAGAATAAGTGAAATCCCTTCTTGGACCTTAGAATAGCTTCGGTAATGAGTGCACGCATTATCGACATTTATTCTGAAGCGTTTAAGTGGGGGAGACCAATTCGTATTTTCATAACTAGTGGATAGAGGTTTTGGATGTGATTACATATGATATAAAATTTCATATAAACATATTTGTACCTATTATTAGAAGTTGAATTTAAATTTAATCAGGATTGGAATTTCTTCGTTCTTGGTAAATTAAAGTTTGGATTTAAATTTTTATATATATGGTATGTTTTTTTTAAATAGAATAGGTACATATATTATTTTTAAATCCTAGTTTATGAACTCGGAATCAAGTATTTAAGTTCAATTTAAGTAATAATGTTAGGTCCTATGTTAAGGCAAATCAATTCATTTGAATATATATCATGAGGAATCATGAAATGGACTTAAATATTTAGAGATCGTCACATAACTCTTAAATAAGGGTAATGATAAAGTTTAAGTAAATTCCAAATGAGTTGATATAAGCGTTAGAGAAACATGCAAGTTAACTATGAAATAAAATTCGACTAAGATCGACCAAGAATGAATGGAAGATTTAGTGTGTAAATAAGGAAGGGAATAGCCTGTGCCTTGGTTAATAAATAAGTAAGTGAAATTAGTCGAGAAGTAGTAGGAAAGGGATTTAAATTGGTTACTAAAGCGTGACTTGCCAATAAATATAAATAAGGAAACAAACGGCAAGTTAGTATATATATATATATATATATATGTGTGTGTGTGTGTGTGTGTGTGTGTGTGTGTGTGAATGAAAGTATACGAAATCCAAATGAGGTAAATCTTATTTGAATAATATATGGAGTATAAGTCTTGGTATAAATAATGAAATGAATGGAACTAAAACTTTTGTCGCATAAAATATAACTTAATTCGTGCAGGAATCGAGTTAAATAGAGTTTAACTCAGGAAATCGACTAATAACAATTTGCGAATTTACACTTGAGTTAATGGAAATATTGGGAAAAAAAATCTTAACCTGAGTTGAGTGGATTGATAAAACGAATCGACTTAGGAAATTTAAACAAGTCGAGTTGGAATCAATATAGATAGTTTGGTCGAATAGGTAAAATGTGATCTATACTAACGAGAAATGGATAAGCAAGAAAATCCGAGAAACTTAATTGGTCGATTTAGAACCAAATAATAGTTGAGGATGAGGTGATGATGAACTCGAATAATTAGAATAAATAAATCTGAATTAATTCAAGTAAATGGCTAATCAAATATGGAAATTGGAATGACAATTCAATGGAATATCGATGAAGAAAATGGTATAAGTAATGAATTTGGCAACTCGATCCATGTTAATGAATTTAGGATGTAGTATAACCAAGTTAGCTGGAAGTTAAAATAAATTCAAGTTCATTTGGGATTTAATGTTTGGAATAAACGAGAAACGAATAGAAAATGTATTAGAACGAAGTAAGAAATTTAATGAAAACTCATTTCTTGGATTATGAGGGGGATATAAAGGATCGAATGAATAGATGGCAGCAAATGAAAGGGTAAATAGTATTAGATGCTAAATGGAATGATAACCCATTCTAGATAGTTGAGTTTGGTTGACTTTTTGAAATCCAAAGTTCGAAACTTCAAATAAATGAATTAATGTTTAGGCGGAAATAGGATGTTCGATAAGCTGAAAGTAAAATGGCCATAACTTTTGATTGGATGATCGGAATTTAACGAACCTAGACTTTTTGGAAACCTTGGAAACTGAACTAAAACTTTTGTTAATGGGACCCTGTCTAATTCTCATGTTTATTTGCCTGAAATCAAAGCGTTAGTTGTAGTTCAGCGCGCAGAAAATAAAAATCTGAAGCGGATACCTATATTGTTTTGATCATAACTCGCTAACGGAACGTCGGATTTTAATATGCGAGTACAATTCGGAAAGCCCAGGATCTGAACTAAAACTTTTCCTTATTATACTCGTTGAAATTTTGCATTTTAAAGGATTAAAAACTGGGTTGAACAACTCAGATCTGCATTTTTCAATACAGGGGCTGAGGCGTTCGTCTTCACTAAAATAGTCATAACTTTTGAACGAATTGTCGGAATTCGACGAATCCCGACAATTCGGAAAGCTTAAAAGAAATGCTACCGCTTTTGCCTAGTATGTTTTAGTCGAATTCCATCATCTAAGGAGTGCTAGACTTCAATTTGTTCGCGGGCCTGTTATGAATATGTTGGTTTGTAGTTGAAAATCTTTAATATATGTTGTGTAAATTGTGTACTTTTGCTATATATTACATATATGATTGATTCTTATGTATATGTGAGTATGTAGCAGGTGTAAGGAAGTCACGCTATGCTTTGGGGCTCGCTTGCGCTAAATGCTAAATGTTAGGGTAAATAAAAGTGCAAATAAACGCTAAACAAGGTACGTATGTGTGTTATATAGGTTTGGTAGTTTGGCTTGTGTTTTCCCCTTGTACAGGGATGCCTCATCGATGATGAGATGTATATTTTGGGTTGATATATATATATATATATATATATATATATATATATATATATATATATCGGGATTTTCCCGGAGCTCTCCGTACAGGGGAAATGCTGCCGAAATTTTCCGTAATTTCGGGAGTTAGAAAATTTATGAAGTTTACAACTATAACTTATTTTAAAAACACTATTTTAAGTATAGATTTGAAATAGATATGTGCTTAATATCGTTTCGTTCTCTTTTCGAGGACGAAAAGCTTTTAAGTGGGGGAGAATGTAACAACCCAAATATTTTATATATTAAATTTGGATTTTTTTATAACTAAAAGAAAAATATAGGGAAAAATCAAATTTTGTCAATTAGAATGATAATGATTTGACTGAATTGAGAATAAATAAATTTCAGAATTTGGTTATTTTTAAATTGTTGTAACTTGAAATTTAATATTTTATGACTAATGTATTTCAAGTGTTCTGGTCAAAAAGGAAATTAAAAATTAAAATTTGGAATTCAAGTTTTAAATTCAAATATCAACTTTGGGAATCTAAATAATTGGAATTTATTTACAAAGTTGTTAAAAGGAAATTTTAAATGGTAATAGTAATAAAGTAAATTGCATTGAGTGTAAATGAAAATTCAAATTTAATTGGTAAATGGAGAATTCTAAGTTGAGATATAATAACTGAAATTCAAATCAAAGATTTAAATAATCAAATTTAGATTTTTAGAAATGTGTGAAATTTATTTATAAAATTTATTTAAGTCTTAATTTGGATTTAAAATGGAATTTTATTAGTATTAATTTGGATTAAAACAGTTCATCGAATTTTTAAGATTTTAATAATTAATTAACGATGAAAATTTAACTGTTTTGGCGACTGTCTCGGAATTCGACGAAACTGGCGCCATCGGAACCGGAACGGTAAAATTATTGTAGAGTTTCAATCTGCGTTAAAATCCGGCTTACCATTTGATCGTACGAGAGAAAATGTGAACGAGATCAATGTAAATGGATAATTTAGTGTTCCTCATATCTAGGCCTTATATATATAGGAATAAACCCCCATATCCATCTCATTCAGACCATTCTTCACTACGTATACCTTCCTCCATCAGATTTCTTTTTCTAATGGATGAAAATGAAATTTCAAAACCCTAGAAAATAAAAATCATAGCTTGAAAATGAAATCTCTTCAAACACCAGCTTATTATATATCAAATCGAAGCTCTCGACGATACGAAGCTTCTGGTGTAATTCGTTTCGACATGCAGCGCTTCAAGTGGCTGGAAATCGATGGTCAAACCCCTGATTTCGTAAACCTAAAGCTCGAATTGGGGATTTTTGATTTCGAGGTTAATCAAAGAAATTGGGATCTGGGTATTGTAGCTACCATCCATACAAGTGAAACGAAGTTTGTCGGAGGTCCTATTGCTCAGCGTAGTGCCGGAATTTGGTGTTTTAGGGTTAAAACCCGTTTCGTGTTCTGACTTGGCGGAGGCGAAAGGGTCCACCGGAGAGGAGGGGACTGGCACTGGTAGACGCGCCTCGAGGAGCAGGTCCGAACGCCGGTGGTCTTGTGCCTTCTAGTGGTCATAGGCGGTCTAATTCCTTGGTCAAAGTACGGCCGTGGATGGGTTTGGTTCGGCTACAGTAGCACACGCATAAAGAAAAGGAGCAGGAGCGGATGTAGAAGATGCTGACGTGGCATCTAACTATTGGGTAAGGGATTTAATTCTTAATTTTTATAATTTCAAATTTCAAATAGAAAAACCTTCATAACTTTATCGTTTTAACTCGGATTTGGACGCGGTTTGTTGCATTGGGATCATGGCGGAATTGCGGACGTTTTGGCACTAACCGAGCTGCATTTGGTGACTGTCAAATTTTGGCCCTTAGTTGGACGTTCGATCAACTATGGTCGCAAAGGTGAGTGATTCTTCGCTCACGAAATACTGAATTATTCCCATACTTATTGAATTAAATTATGAAGTAAGCTTGGTTGTATGGTTGTGTTGGATTGTTGATGTGTGGCTTAAATTTAACATGCAAGTGTGTTAACATGCAATTTAAGTAATTGATTTGTTATTTAATTTAATTTAAATCTCTAGTTGAATTCGAACCCTTGTAAAATCCTGAAACAGTTTCACGCTGATCAGTTGAATGAAATGGTTGTGATGGATGTTGGTTGAAATTTATTACTGAATTTATAGTGACATTTTTATGCTCCTTATTCAGTATATTGTAATGCATGTTGATTTTTGACGATAAATCCCATTTACCCTTGATGTTGCGGGCATCTAATGAACCCGGGATTTATCGATAAAATGAATTAAGAACACGGAGTGAAATGATAAATCTCTGTGACCCTGATTTGGATTGAAATGATAGATCCATCCTTGAAATATCGAGAAATTAAATTTAAAATCACTTGGCCATTGGGTAGATAATTATATACAGACATCGGTTGGTTAAATGATTTTAAATATTTGAAATTTTTATTTAATAGAATTTTCCCCTTAAAAGAATATACAGATACTCGATAATTCAATTCTTTAAAGATTCTGAACTGGGATGTTGATTAAAAAGGTTAAAGAAATTTTCCAAAACAAAGTGGAAATATTTAAATCGGAATTTGAATATGATTTAAAATCTTTTCAAATTAAGAGTTGGATTAGAAGGAAA
This sequence comes from Allium sativum, assembly GCA_030737875.1. NCBI lineage: Eukaryota > Viridiplantae > Streptophyta > Magnoliopsida > Asparagales > Amaryllidaceae > Allium > Allium sativum. The sequence continues at coordinate 566,226,128 of CM060923.1, read as the reverse complement.
TAAATTCTTATGTAATCTGATTTTGGGAAATTTGGAAATCAAAGGTATCTGAGTTGTTTTAACTCAGTTTGAATATATATTTGAACTCTTGAAATCAAATAGTTGTTTGAACGGGGTTGAAACGAGAGATGGAATTTAATGAACTCCGTTGAGACCGGAGGATAGATTCAAGTATTTGAAATTTGGAAGGAAGGAAGATTTTGATTAGAGAAATTTATTTTAAATATATTTATGCATTTGATTCCAAATAATTATTCTTGCTTTAAATTTATTACTTGCCTTTACTTATAACTATTGTATTTTTAAATATATTTTTTTCCTTATAATTCATTTTTCAAAATTTTCTAGTAAACCTATATTTTAAGTAAATATATAATACTTAAATTACTAATTTATTTTAATTATTATATCCTATATGTATATCTATATATTTATTTATAAAAAAAATTATTTTTATTTTTATTATTACTACTGTTATTATTATATATAAACATTTAGTTTACAAGTGTTTTTGGAATTATAAATTTCTTCTGAATGGAAATGCTTGAGTTGAACCACTGGTTCAAATGGAGTTGAGATAAGAATCCGTGATAATTTGAAATCTTTGAGATAAATTATATTCTATTTGAATATAAGTCGTTTTTGAAATATTATATGATTATAATATAATGATATGTAATATATTCTAGTTTAGAATATAATCGGTTTGGGTATGATTATGATATGTTGATATGAAAATTTTATTCGTTTGAATATAAATTGGGTTCGAAACAGATGATGATATTTTGGTATGAAAGCGAACCTTTATCAAATATAAAAGAACCGACCGATGTGAAAGGTGTAAGCGTTGGTTGTTAAAGAGACCGGAGTCGACATAAGGCATACTCTCTGTCAGTGTCGATACCACTTTGAAAACTGTGAATGTTATGATGTATCCAGAATGAGTATGATGACTTGAAGGTGTTTATTGAATCGAAGAAGATGAACGATGACGAAATAGCCCTGACCTTCGGGTCAGAATTGAAATGACTAAAACAGGAGCTATACCGTGACTAATTGAGGTAGCACCTTTGATCGGACACACTTCTTCGATACTATTTCTATGACTATGATGATGATGATGATTTGGGCACATTTATGACTTTGGAAGTGTGTTCCGAGGTGGGCGGTAGTGGCTGCTATGCGTTACCACCGGTCCGGGAGTGCAATTGGTAGAATCCTACCCTGGGCATTGCCTCGAGTGCCTTATCATATATCTCCTTATCGAGCCCCATACGATTTTGATTTCGCATTGCCTTCTATGGAGTGCCCTCTGATAACACCAGTACGGTGAATTTACGGTACTGTATAGACTGTTGGTGCCTGTAAACGGCGTAAGGGTAATATGGTAATCCCGCTTACGCTATTTTCAGTATTTATACTTTACTGAATAGACATTATAATAATAGCGTATTATTATATAGATATTAGTTTAACGGATCCTCGAGAGATGGAAAAATCCCGTAACATCTTTTGAGTTACTGCACCCATGACACTGATATTATTTCATATTTTGATTTAACTAATATGAGAATGATTTAGTGCTGATCCGAGTGTTTGTTGTGTTTTCTTTTTTTATGCAATACGCTCGGGTCAGCAGATGCTTGCAGTTAGTGAAGATTCCTTTACCTTGGAGAGCGAAGACGAAGATTTGGTGTTCATCTATTATATATAAAGATTTTCCGCTGCACTTTGTTTCCGCTGTCATGTATGTAAGTCTGTATATGGTTAACTCTGATAACCTTTGTATGTTATGACCTATTGTATATCTTTCAACTGCTTTAACTGTTATTTAATTACTATATGTTGTCCTTCCGCTGTGAGAACTCTGATTGTCTTTCTCTTCTTTCTTCTTTTTCCCAATAACTACCTATATTTGAGATTTGTTTGGGTCGACATGTGTGGTTTATTGTCGATTTTAAACGGTCAAAAATGTGGGTCGTTACAGAACCTTTAAAATAAAATCAACGATTCAACTACTATTATTATTTTAATTTAAAAATAGAATTTTTAAATTCTCCCGTATTTTCTAACAAAATTTTATGAAATAAAAATTTTAAATTTATCATCAATTTCCGGGTTGTTACAATCTCCCCCACTTAAAATCTTTTTGTCCTCGAAAAGGAATGAAGCTAAAGTTGTTTAATTTTCCTACTCAATTTTTCATTCTTTAATTGATTTCCATAATTTTATTAGTTGATTAACTTTCGAATATATAACTTTTATATATTCAAAATCATATTTTCTAAAATAGATTATAATTACAAATAAGTATATTATAAGCTTATTACTCTCAACTCATTCTAGGGCTAACCCCATCTCTAATGAATTTTCTCCTTCTGGGATACTGCTGATCCTATCTCTAATGAGTATTCTTATTGGATATTACTAATCCAATCTCTGATGAGTCTTTTGTTTAGTTCTAATGAGTTGTACCCTAAAGATTTGAGCTAACCAAAGCTCTGATACCAGCTGTAAAGACCCGGAAATTCCCGCTCTTTGAATCGACCATAAACTACACAGGTCTGACCCAAAGGTTGGAAATCTTCGAATACTTTAACTTTGGGAATACAATACATCCGAACAATAACAGCAGACTTTTATTACATTATAATAATGCTACATCAGAGTACAGAATATATCAGAGTACATTGAAATAAAATTACAGCGGAAGATAAATTACAAAAGATTTAATACATTAAATAAAATACAGTAAACAGCGGAAGACTACTAAGCTCTGGACACAGCTTTAGGCTTCGATCCAGGATCCTGCTAAAAGAATAGATATCTGCAAAAAGCTACTTGACTGCCCGTGTGGAAAAGAGGGCACTCGAGTTTGCAAAGTGAAATAAACTACGAGTCAGTCATGGGACTGGTGTGAGAATTCTAAACAAATTTAACTAATAAGACAAATCCAAGGACCAAGCCGCTAATGCGGAACGGGTTTTATTCCAATGGATTGCCGGTGCATAAATTAAAGTAAATCGTTAAACAACGCAATGCTTTTTGGAAAATGAAACCATTATAAGACCCAAGTCCCATCACACAATGCAACGCACAACAGAGGATAGGATTTTACCTTATAATGGTCAAAAGATGCTTGATACGTGAAAACGATATTATTATTAGTGTGTGTATATATATATAAAACATTCAAATATAATATCAATCCTAGACGGCATAGGTACCATATACTATGTCGCCGTACTAGTTCTACAATCAAAACCGCAAGGTCGTATTGGAAATTGGATTTCCATCATGAGTCGAGGCTAGGGGCAAGCTCCTCTCCGATTCGAGACACTCTAGCAAATGCCTCAGGATCCCCCGCAGTGAACCCTTGGATGCGGTAGGGCCGGTCCCCGCCTATCGGCAGTGGATTTGTTATGCCTGAACACACGCTTCCCGGTTCCTTTGAACCTATAATATGACCACTATCGGCCTATAAAAATCCGAGGCGCCTCAAAATCCATCATCCACATAAGTAAAATGTCAGGGTTGGTAGGTCGCTGACACCACTCTAGCTAGAAAGAAACGTGTGCACTCCCTACGGTCCATATCCCGTTTTTGACTCATACCGGGGTGTGAGGCTCGCGAAGTCACTCTATACACAAAGCTACGCCTAAACAGGTCGTGCTTTGATCATCAACCACAAGGCCTGCTTTTCAACAAAAGCCTTGATCAATGCATTTTAGTATGCCACATTGTCAGCCCATACTATACCATTGATTTCTGCCAGTATATAACCTCTAAGCTCATATGTCTCAGTGAAGGGTGTTAACTACCAAGCAGATATATATTAACAGAGATCAACGAATGTAATATAAAGGACTACAACGTCAGACATACATTCCATTTATAAACTTATGCTCTGGGTCCGAGCGAAAGTCAAATCCGTACAAATCAACACTACGTCCGGATAACTACCGTCTTAGCCCCGTCTTGGGAGCAAATCAATCAAGGACCTCAATGCTAGTTACCCATTCGATGTGAAAATCGTCGGTCTTCAATCGCCGTCTTCAACTCTTAGATTTAAAACGTCGTATAATCATTTGAAATGAGATTGAACTCGCTCTTCTCAAATGATTCTCGCATATATACATATATATATATATATATATATATATATATATATATATATAATTTGAAAACATTTCATATCGTTATTAATATTTGATAACGACCTATCGCTATTTTTATTTATATAAAAATAGCCTAAATAATTTAACGACGCTTCGGGTCGATGGGCGACCCTGGCGCTGTTTTCAACCAAATTTGATTTACACATAACTTGAAATCTAACCGTTGGATTTTGGCGAAATTTATGTCGTTGGAAAGATCTTCCCAAAGCGGTCCTAACGGCTCCAGTTTTGGGAAAATCCGACGGTCGGATCTCTCGGTATAACCGTTTAAAGTTACGATTGCCGATACGCGAACTGCCGCGCGCGTTCCGTTTAATTTATAATTTATATAAATATAAATCGTTTGGCGATTTCAACTATTAACGTCTATTCTTTTATCGCATTTAAAATGACGATAAAAATATCACTTTTATTTTACTCTGTTTTATTTACATTTAAAATGTAAATAAAATGTGCTTTTAAGTTCACTTTAATTCATGCTTTATTTACACCAAATATAAATAGATGTTCTTTTTCTATCTTTGGTTTATTTACACTAAATGTAAATAAAAAATTAAATAATCTTTTTCTATCTTTTGATTTATTTACTCTAAATGTAAATAAATATTCTTTCTTACCATTTATTTATTTACCTAGATATAAATAATGTTTTCAGTTTCCTTTTCTTATTTCTTTTCCCAAATGTAAATAAATGGTGTTTCTACTTCTACTTTTTCTTATTTATTTACACTATTTGTAAATAAATGTTTTTACTTTTCTTTTATCTTATTTATTTAGACTATTTGTAAATAAATGTTTTACTTTTACTTTTGCTATATTTATTTACATTAATTGTAAATAAATGTATCTAATTTCTTATTCATATTTATTTACGCTATTTGTAAATAAATGGTTTCAATTTCCTTACCAATCCTATTTAATAAATGTAAATAAATGTATTTCTTTAATTATTTTCTAATATTTCTTTTTTTTTACATAAAAAGAATATCCTATGTTAATTCTTTTCTAACATTTCTTTTTATTATTTTTATTTACATAAGAGAATGTAAATAATTACCATCCACATTTTGGTTCTTTTTTATTCCCTTTTTTTTTATTTACATAAGAAAATGTAAATAAATTCTAATTCACATGTTTAATCTTATAATCTTAATTACATAGAAATGTAATTTTATTTACAATGTAAAAACATGTTCTTTAATTACATAAAAGTATAATTTTATTTAATCTTTTATTTATCTAATGTAAATAAATGTCTTACTTTTTCTATGTTTTATTTTATTTACACTAAATAGTTTACATAGGCTTTTACCTCCCACATTGGATAGGTATTGTTGTGATTACTGGACAGCCGGGCGGGTCCGGGCAGGTTTACATCACAACTCAATCCAACCTCGGGTTAAGCATACTAATTCATATTAAGAAAAATGGAATAAATGGTTTTTTTTCCTTTTTTTTCTTTTCTCATTTATTTACCTATTTGTAAATGAATGTCTAAATTACTTTACCTTGTTTATTTACCTAAACGTAAATAAATGTTTCAATTACTTCATCTTAAGTATTTACATAAGAAATGTAAATGCTTAATCCCCATTCTTTTACATTGAAAAATGTAAATACTTAATCCTTTTTATTATTTCTTCTTAACAAAATGTTTATTTTGTTTTTATCCTTTTATCTACTTTAAACAAAAATGTGAGTTTTGATGCTACTAATTTATATGGATAAACATGTCAATTTTTTTGTCGCAACTAATTTATATAGATAAATAGTATATTTTTAACGCTACTAATTTATATTGACAAAATTGTTAACTTTAATTCAACTATCATAATTTGACAAATATGTCAATTCTAATTCAGCTACTATAATTTGACAAAAATGTCAATTTTAATCCCACTATCATAGTTTGATAAATAGGTCAATTCTAAAGGTAAAAAGCGACATTTCTATTTATCATGCACAAATCCTATGTAATTGACATTTTTATTTATCACAACACTTTTAACTAAAATGACATGTTTATATTAGCATAACATGATTAACTAAATGACATGTTTAACAATCCTAATATCAGAATAAAAATAAGCATTTTACATGCACATGACATGACATTATTATAACATAAATGGTATTTTTATTCTAATGTCATATTTGCATTGTGAAAATATAACCATTTCGCTAATTCGCACTTAATATACAAAATGTTCACTTTGTCTAATTCACTTTTAATATACAAAATTGTATATTTTGTCTAATTCTTCTCCATGCAAACAAAATGCTAATTTTGTTTATTCAATTCAATGCAAACAAAAATGCTAATTTTGTTTATTCTATTCAATGCAAACAAAAATTCTAATTTTGTTTATTCTATTCAATGCAAACAAAAATGCTAATTTTGTTTATTCTATTCTAATATTCATTTTAATCTTTACATTGAAAAAAAAATGTAAAATTACTATTTCCATGTAATATTTGCATTTTAGGATGCAAAAGCAAAGGCAAACTTATTTCTAATGTAAACGTCCTTTCTAGTGTCAACATTTCAAAAATAACTATATTTCCCACTGCCAATATTTGATTCACTTCAATCATATAATATGACGATGAAATATGTGTCACAACACTCAAATTATCATAACGGTGGTTTTGGTGTCATAATATTCAGAATAACACAACGATGGTTTTGGCGTCATAATATTCAAAATAACACAATGATGGTTTGGCGTCGTAACATTCAAAATAACACAATGATGGTTTGGCGTCATAATATTCAAAATAACACAATGATGGTTTTAGCGTCATAATATCTATTTTAACACAACGGTATAAATTGTGTCATTGTAACTATACTAACACAATGATGTAAATTGTGGTGTACTTTTGATGGATCACAATACAAGCCTCATCTTTATTTGTAAATGAGAATAAAGATCATTAAACTTACATTCTGTTATATGTAAATGAAGACAAAGATAGAAATTGTCCCTTTACTTAAGTTGACAAAATGAGCACAAAATTTTGTTCTTTTATTATGTCAACAAACAACATAAGAATTTGTCTTTTTATCAAGTTAACAAAATGACATAAAACTTATCCCTTTTAATCTAACAAACAAAATTATGTAAAAATTGTCTTTTATTTTACAAAACAAAATTACATAAAAATTGTCTTTTATTTTAACAAACAAAATAAATGTTAAAAATTGTCCCTTTAATTTGTTAACAAAAATAGTGTTAAAAATTGTCCTTTTTATTCGTTGACAAAATTGGACATAAAATAATCCTTTTTATTTTGTCTACAAAAATTTGTCTTTTTCTTATGTAAACAAAATAGCATAAAAATAATTTCCCTTTTTATTTGTATACAAAATTTTTCCTTTTCTTCTTTTGTAACAAGGATAAACAAAATAAAGATTTAATATTTTTATGTAAGAAATAAAAATAAAAACAAAAACAATAACGATGAGGATTTATCGGGAATGCATCAGAAGTACAGATCTAAACAAAAGTCCACAACATGATATCATACATCATCACATCAACAGATAATAAACTTAATCATCACATCACAGATAACTTACGTAACAATTTTAATTAAAATTTTAAATTAATTAAAAATCAGAAATCTCACATGCGTTGGAGATTTAGTCCAAATTTTCAAACAGTTCAGAATGGCCTCGTGTCAGTCCAGGAATGTAGATCTGATCTCTACGATCACACAGCTTCTGAAATCGTTAATTTCGTTGATGTACACATTAGTTATGGTCAGAATAAGATTGGAAATAAATTTAATTTATTAATTAAATAATTAAATTAAAAATATACCCTCTTCTTCTTGTTCAAAGTCACGGCCGTGACTTTCAACTATTGTTCAAAACTTCACCTTCAGTTTTCGGGAGCTTGGATGCACGAAACGAGGCGCCGTCAGTTGGAGGAGGTGCGGCCAGGGGAGGCTCATGTGCGCCTGGGGTGTTGGGGGGTGTGGTTGGAAAGAGGAGAGAAAGAGGAGGTGAAGGAGAGCCGCCATGAACCTATGAAGAAGGAGGCTAGGTTTCATTAGGGTTATGGGGTTGGGTCTATGAGATATTATATAGACATTCGCAAATTGTTGTTTAGTCCTTATGTATTCTATTATATTTAATTCTATTAATTTTACCCCCTTTATGTAAGTTATTTAATACAATTTGGTCCCTTTATTATAAACAAATAATACTTTTCTTTCAATCTTTTCAATGTAGTAAAAATGATACATTTAAATGCAACTTTTTAATGCAAATAAAAATGATACATTTGTAAATTCTAATGTGACTAAATTAATGAGTTTAATTTTGTCCATTCACATTCAACAAAAATGTATATTTTGTTGTACCTTTCGAACACCACACAAAAATGTATAACCTAACATGTTTTGTTGACATTTCTAATATAACCTAAAATGTTTTGTTGACATTTCTAATGCACATTTTTAATAAAAGTGGCATCTTCAATCCTCTAAATAGATGACATGTTTAATTCTCTAAATAGATGACATAAATGACATTTCATGACATTTCAAATCTAATGACATATTTAATCCAATTTAACCTTCCTAACAAAAGTGACCTTCTTATTTTAACATAAACATTACTAATAAAAATGTTCTCATTACAAATCCTATATTTCAAATGCAAATAAAAAGAACATTTTTTTTTGAATGCATAGTGAGTTAAGAAAATGAAAAGTTACCAGGTTGAAATAAAGATACATGCATGCATGATTTGGAAAGAATAAACATGGCATTTATGATATGAATGTGCATGATTTATTTGTTTATTAATGTCAACATTAATTAACGAACGTTACTTTGTCTATCACATGCAACATGAAATTTACTATATAAATAAACAAATTGATTTTATCATTTAATTTCTCAAATCAAACATATCTTATAGTTGACACTCAACTTAGTGTCAATTTCTTATTAAAAATTATATTGAACCTTTAAAATAAAATCAAGGATTCAACTACTATTATTATTTTAATTTAAAAATAGAATTTTTAAATTCTCCCGTATTTTCTAACAAAATTTTATGAAATAAAAATTTTAAATTTATCATCAATTTCCGGGTTGTTACAATTTTTCAGCTAAATAATTACAATTATAAATTATAATTGCACTTCGGACACGAGGTTAGGTTGCATTTTTGGTGGAAGTCTGCCTGGACCTGACCGGCATATCCAGCAGACACTAATGTTGAACCTAATGCGAGAGGTCCAAGTGCGCAAATACGAAATGGTCTATGACACGAGGTTAAGCCCAACTTGTGGGATAAGTCTACCTGGACCCGACCGGCATGTCCAGCATCCACAAGTTGTAGGCTTAATGTGGGAGGTCTAGCCTATTGTAAGCCATAAATGGCCATTTTAACTCGAACAGGTTTATCGATCGTTTTTATTCATTTTATAATGAATAGAATAAAAAGTAGAACTTTCCAAAATCTAGTATTTTGAAAACATTATTTTAAAGAAATAGAATAAATCTTTAATCAAGATTTAATGAAGTTTTCCAATATGGTTGTATTAAATTGGAATTAAATAAATAAATTGGATTTTGGGTTTGTCGTGAATGGTGTTTTAAATAACACTGTTCTTAAACCCCGTGTGAAAAGAATAAATCTTTTAATTTAGATTTAGAGAAGTATACTAATTAATTAATGTTTTATTTAAGCATTAAGATGAAAGTTGATTGAGGGTTTATCGTGAACTATGTTTTAAACGACATTTGTTCTGTAATCCCAAAATAGTGAAATTATAATTTTGAATTTATAAATCTTTTATTAAGATTTAAATGGAATTTATAAATCTTTTGTTAAGATGAAACAGTAATTTTCCAAAGTGATGTTTTCCAAATTTAATATATTAAATTGGAATTGAATGGAATTGGATTCAGTAATAATTGAGATGAGCTTCTGTAAAAGAAGACCGTTACTGTATATGGAATTTAAAAGGCTTTTCCGTTATTCCATTTATATTATTGGTCTAAAACAGAAATTTATATCGATTATATATTAATTTGATTTCTGTGAAAATTCCATATTTAATGGAAGATGAATTAGGGTTTATCATAAACTGTGTTTTAAATGACATTGATTCTTTAACTCGGTTAAAGATAACATTTAATTCTTAAGTTTCAATAATCATTAAATAATGATTTTTGATATTAAAACCAAATTGGAGTTTATAATAAATCTTTAAAAAGAAAGATTTGAGAATAAATTTAAAGAATTTATCTTTGATAGAATAATATGAATATTTTATTAAAAGAATATTCTGAATTGGAATGAGGCGTTTGTTGTGTTTTTATAACACTTGATTTTTGATTATAAAACACGCGAGTTATTCGGGAAAACTGGCTTTAACCGATTCTGAATAATTAGCGCGACGATTAAAAGTCGAAGATGAAGACGGTGTGTAACAACCCGAATTTCAATAACATCTTAAAACAAGAAATCAATGTAGAATTAAATTTTAAAATAAGAATCAGGAAAAACGGATTGCGTCATTGCGTTCGACTCGAAATTTTGCATGAAATCGAGTCTGAGTTTTCGAAGAACGAAGTCCGTATGAGGGAGATATGACCCTCCGAAGTTTCAGGAATTTCCAGAATCGACAACAGCTCGAAATTCGAATTCAAAATTCGAACTCAAACCCCAGAGCAGACTGGGCGGGAATTTTCCCGCCCAGGAATAGGACGGCCTGGGGTCGACACTATGGTCGACCTCGCAGGGACCAGGTCGACCCTGTGGTCGACCTGGTGCCAAAACCCAGTTTTGAGCCTGGGTTCATTCTGATGTATCTGGACTCGTTTTCTATCTAGATTCGTCCGCCTAATCCTGTATAAACAGCCCCCTAGCCCCATTCTCTTTACACCATTCTTCTCTCCTTATGCTGCCTCTGAGATAATTGAAATAAATAAATAAAATAATGGCGTCGTTACTGTAACACCCCACCTCCGTTAAGGTCACTCACAAAGGGAATGCCTTAAGTTTGGTGGAGCATTTTTGTAAACAGAACAGAAACTTACAAGACAGATAAAACAGTACTTGAATTTTTTTTAACTTTATTACAGTAGAAATAGAAATCAAATATGGTTACATCCTTTTAAATCTCAGAATTCAAGTACAAATATCAGTCTTGTACAAAAGCCTTCAAAATGCATGTTTAAAATCATAATCCCCATGGAACGGAAGCTATACAGAGCCAAGCCATACTTTAAGCACTTCAAGAAAAGAGAAATCCGGATCAAGCTAAAGTATTCCCCTCCTTGGATAACCTGGGGGGGAAACGGAAGAAAGGAGGCGAAACAACAAGGGTCAGACAAAAAGTCTGGCAAGTCCAGTGACTTTCAGCATATGAACAGATAATAATAATATGATATGAACATAAAACTGGATGTGAGATAACCGTAACAGGTGTAGCAGATATAACAGAAAAACAAAATGATATAAACTATTGTTTTACACTTCTCTGCACTAATACTAGTATAGCAGAATTAGGTGTCACCCTAATGTCTAAATTGAAGCAGGATCGGGTGCAGAATACTTTAACAGAAACAGAATGCTAATAATGGGCCTTTACTACCCGATCAGAAACAGACAGAAGCAGAAACAGATTTATCCCTACGAAAACAGAATGTAGAATTAGGTGTACACTAGTAATGGGCCTTTACCACCCGAACAGACGGTACCACGCAGAAACAGACAGGTGTTACCACCCAACAGAAACAGACGGTACCAACAGAAACAGACAGAACTAAGTGTACCCTAAAACCCTACCCCAAGCGATCGGCTCCCTAATACATAAATATCCTGTGTCGGCCCCACAATAGGGTGTATCACTCCCTAAAGTGACAACCAATTGGCACAGACCTATTTACAGATGTCACGGCGTCTTACATCCTCAGAGGCAGACCGGGATCCATGCACGCACATGACCCGGTTGGAACGCACCATCAACACCCCTCGCCATTATCAGAATGAACCACTTATAATTAGTTCAATAAGCGTGCCCAGACCCTACCTACTGTTGGGTCAAAGTTTTGATACCAGAAAGGGTTACTGACTAATATGGGTCCCAAACAACAGATGACACAAGTAATTCCCCTCCTAACCTTGTGTCCCCAGACTAACAGATCTCAGATTAACTTGTTTACAAGTTCAGACATACAGAATTCAGATTTACTAGTTCACAGATTAAGTTAACAAGTTTTCAGACTAACAGATCAGATGTACAGATTTTTCAGATTTGTCTAACTTTGTATTGGGCCTACAGATTCATGGACGGGTTCACTACACCTATTAATCCAGTTGGTTTGACCCTATTTTCCCCCAATACGTTTTAGACGTCATTCTTATCTTAGATTTGCATTAATTAATTATTAATGCCCAGACCTCTCACATTAGGTCGCTAGCTTGTGGCCGCTGGATGGGCCGGGCGGTTCCGGGCAGACTTCTGCCACAAGCCAGACCTAACCTCGTGTCTTAAGCAGGTTATGACTAACTTCTCACATTAGAACCTATTGTTTGCGGCCACTGGATGTGCCGGGCGGTTCCGGGCAGAATTACGCCGCAAACTCATTCTAACCTCGAGTTAGCCATGTTTATCTTTGCGGCCAATTAATTAATAATTTACCGTTTATGCGCACGCCCAATATATATATATATGCCAATTCAGATTATATCAATAACAGGATGATTATATCAACACAGCAGATAACAGATTTTAGCAGATAGCAGATTTTTCCAGATTATATGACTTAACGGATTTAATAGCTTTTGCAACTTAGCAGATTTTGGCATATAACAGGTTAGGCATCTCAACAGACAAATTTAACAGATTTGGCATTTCAATCTAATTAGCAGTCTAGGCAATATAACAGAACTAGCAGTTTTAGGCATTTTCAACGGATTCAGTAGATGACAGATTTAGCAGGTTTAATATTTCTAAATGTTCTATTTACATGCCTTGCCTAAACATAAATTAGGCCTAAATTCATATGCCTAAATAATTGTCATGATTCATAATATGATCATATACTTCCATGTTTGCATACATTTACATAGCGCAGAATATGGACATAATTTACCCTATAATATATGTTCCAATTTTTGTTAAACTAGCATTTTACAGCAGATCCACATATAAATTATACCAAATATAACCATTAATTCCAATGCATGCCATATGTCCAAAAATCCCTATTTAGGTGTAATCACAATAATAGATATCCTAATTAATGTAAATCTTTTACACCTAAGTTTCCATATCTTCTTCTTTTTTTTAAGTCATGAATCATTATGCAAACTATACCCAACAATCTAAATCTTTAAATCATATCTTCTAAAAATCAAATCTTGACTTTTATATGCATTTTGTCCAAAGTCTCAAATCATATGTAATCTTACAGTGGTTCCTCTTCTTCTTTTATCACAGAATACGCATAGGTCTAAAACTAGTTTATAACATATGCTTATTTTTCTAATTAATTACAGATCTAAATAACATATGTTCATTTCTCTAATTAGTTACAAATCTAAATTACAACATACTCTATGCATGCAATATATAAATTACATGTTCATAGTCAAATTTATGCATCCAATCCCAAGTCACATGTCCAATATATTTTATGCTTCAGATCTAAAGTCATACGTTCAATTCAGTCTTGTCAAATTTCTCATCATTCATTAATTGTCCCAAATTTTGCGTTCATACGTTAATCTCTTTATGAGATTGGGCACAGGCTCGTGGTAGCCTGGCTATAGAAACAGAAAAGAAGAAAGGAATACAGAACAGTCACAGAAAACAGATCCAACAGAAGAGAATATATATACAACCTCAAACTCAGTTTTAAATGCATATCAAAATTATAATTAACGTTTATAGCGGAGAATAACTGTACTTGCCTTGGTTGGATTAAAGAAAGAACTTTAGTTATTGCAGAATTGTTGCAGAAGCTTTAATCTCTAATTTGAATTTAGGATGATGTTGATTGACTTCTAGCTTTGATTCTAGCAGAGTAGCGACGCCATTTTTATTTTTAATTAGAAGAAGAGAGCAATGGAGGCTAGAGAATTGTGTTAGAGACTTAGGTTAGGTAGAGTCTAGGGTCATTTTTATAGAGTTTATGAACTGATTAGGACCATCGATGTTGCTTGGATTGATCGTAGCCATTCATTCGAAAGAGAGACCAATTAGAGCCTGCCACCTAGCCCTAATGACAAAGCAAGCTTCTGAAAATCGACCAAACCCAGACCTGGCCAGCCAGGGCTAGACCAGACCTGGCCAGCAGGTCATTTTTGACCTGGGCGCACTTGGCAGGTGCGCCAGGTCAAAAATGTACTGGCGCACTTCCCAAGTGCGCCAGTGCATTTTTGTTCTGGCGCACTTCCCAAGTGCGCCAGTGCATTCTGACCCGTTTTCCGTTTTTTCGCCCAACTTCGTTCGTCCATAACTTCTTCATACGATATCCGTTTTACGCAAACTCAGACTCTATCTCAAGCAGAATTCCGAGACGAACGCAATGGCGTATCCCGTTTCCCTTAATTCTTTGATTTGAAATTAATTATACTTTAATTTATGACTTTCACGGTTATAGAATACACGGGGTGTTACATTCTCCCCCACTTAAAAGGATTTCGTCCCCGAAATCTTCAAGTTAAGAAGAATGTGTCCTACCATCCAATCACCCATCTACTCAACCATCATCCACAAGCATCCATTGTCCTTAGAAAACTTCTAATGTTGTATGAACATATGCAAAAGTGTGTGTATATGTTCCTTATCTAATGCAAAGATCAGGCGGTCTACTGATTCAGTTGACCTCCTTAATGCGAATTATGTCAGTGCCATGAGTCCAACATGTATGCAATAGAATTCTGATGATATATATTATTTCTATATGAGTGCACAATCATTCACTCAAATGCAACATCCATGTGCTGAACCAACCATTTTGCATCTACAAGAATTGAAAAATGCTCACACATCCATATGCAGTATGAGAGTGTTTTCGAGCCGATCTAGTGCCTAGTGTGTGTATATGCATCCACAGGCAACCACTAGCAACCACTTGCATCCACTTGCAACCATCAAACATAACATGTCTCAAACACATGTTTACACCCATTAGTTTCTACCTAAAGTTCGAAGATTCGATCGATAGGATACAGTCAAATGATGGAAGTGAGTACAGATAGAACGAAAATTTGGTTCCCATTAGACATGGGTCCTAAGTATCGGCCCCAAAGACCGAAACCAACATCAAATTGACACCCAGAGGATTACCTTCTTTAGACAATGTCAAAACTGGAAATCCTATCAAAAGTATTTAGATATTTACAGACTACTGGTACAGATCAGGTTCCCTAATGATTCTTAGGAAGTTAAGCATGATAAAATCATACCCCACGAAAACTCAGAATGTTTGCGTCATACTTGACGCCTAACACAGATATCCCTCAAACCCCAATCCCAAACAGAGGATCCATAACCCTTATGGGTCTGAGTCTACAGCGGAATTCAGAAATAATACTAGTATTAAAGTGCAGAGTATCGATTACAAAATCAAAATACCAGAATCAGAAAAAGTCTTAACTCCATAATCAGATAAAGAAATTAAACCTACTATAGAAATTTATCCTAATCCTATCCTATCCACTAGCCTCGAAAGTGTTCGCCTTCCCTCCAGCAGTTGGTCCTGCCCTCTTCCCTTGTCCTCGTTTCTTCGAGCAGTCCCTAGTGAAGTGTCCTATCTCGCCACAGTTGAAGCAAGTGCCCTTCTTTGGATCCACTTTCTTATCGTGTGTCCTATCCATGTCTTCCATGTACGTTCTCCATTCGTGACCTTCCACCAAAATAAAGCTTCATCCTTCATTAACCAAGCAGCTGGTTGAACCTTCCTCCCATCATCTATCTCAAAGGTACCAACAAGTCCTCCAATTCGTTCAGCCAACTTCTAGCCTCGACAACATCTCAGTCCTATAAAGCGGTTTTCCTCCCATCGCACGGAAGTCCTTACATATCTTAGAAAAAGCATTTATACGCGGAGGAAGAGATTCAAAAAGGGAAAGAGGAAGGAACTCGAAACAAAGAATCGAAAGAAAGATATATGGCTTTTAGGGATTATTTATTTTATTTTTCAAAAATAAGCTTTACTTTTGAAAATACTTCCTTTTTAAATCCTTTTTGAAAATAGTTTTCAAAACTTTTTATCAAATCTGGTAACCTTCAGCGCTGATACCAAGTGTAACACCCCACCTCCGTTAAGGTCACTCATAAAGGGAATGCCTTAACTTTGGTTGAGCATTTTTGTAAACAGAACAGAAACTTACAAGACAGATAAAACAGTACTTGAAAATTTTTAACTTTATTACAGTAGAAACAGAAATCAAATATGGTTACATCCTTTTAAATCTCAGAATTCAAGTACAAATATCAGTCTTGTACAAAAGCCTTCAAAATGCATGTTTAAAATCATAATCCCCATGGAACGGAAGCTATACAGAGCCAAGCCATACTTTAAGCACTTCAAGCAAAGAGAAATCCGGATCAAGCTAAAGTATTCCCCTCCTTGGATAACCTGGGGGGGAACGGAAGAAAGGAGGCGAAACAACAAGGGTCAGACAAAAAGTCTGGCAAGTCCAGTGACTTTCAGCATATGAACAGATAATAATAATATGATATGAACATAAAACTGGATGTGAGATAACCGTAACAGGTGTAGCAGATATAACAGAAAAACCGAATGATATAAACTATTGTTTTACACTTCTCTGCACTAATACTAGTATAGCAGAATTAGGTGTCACCCTAATGTCTAAATTGAAGCAGGATCGGGTGCAGAATACTTTAACAGAAACAGAATGCTAATAATGGGCCTTTACTACCCGATCAGAAACAGACAGAAGCAGAAACAGATTTATCCCTACGGAAACAGAATGTAGAATTAGGTGTACACTAGTAATGGGCCTTTACCACCCGAACAGACGGTACCACGCAGAAACAGACAGGTGTTACCACCCAACAGAAACAGACGGTACCAACAGAAACAGACAGAACTAAGTGTACCCTAAAACCCTACCCCAAGCGATCGGCTCCCGAATACATAAATATCCTGTGTCGGCCCCACAATAGGGTGTATCACTCCCTAAAGTGACAACCAATTGGCACAGACCTATTTACAGATGTCACGGCGTCATACATCCTCAGAGGCAGACCGGGATCCATGCACGCACATGACCCGGTTGGAACGCACCATCAACACCCCTCGCCATTATCAGAATGAACCACTTATAATTAGTTCAGTAAGCGTGCCCGGACCCTACCTACTGTTGGGTCAAAGTTTTGATACCAGAAAGGGTTACTGACTAATATGGGTCCCAAACAACAGATGACACAAGTAATTCCCCTCCTAACCTTGTGTCCCCAGACTAACAGATCTCAGATTAAATTGTTTACAAGTTCAGACATACAGAATTCAGATTTACTAGTTCACAGATTAAGTTAACAAGTTTTCAGACTAACAGATCAGATGTACAGATTTTTCAGATTTGTCTAAGTTTGTATTGGGCCTACAGATTCATGGACGGGTTCACTACACCTATTAATCCAGTTGGTTTGACCCTATTTTCCCCCAATACGTTTTAGACGTCATTCTTATCTTAGATTTGCATTAATTAATTATTAATGCCCAGACCTCTCACATTAGGTCGCTAGCTTGTGGCCGCTGGATGGGCTGGGCGGTTCCGGGCAGACTTCTGCCACAAGCCAGACCTAACCTCGTGTCTTAAGCAGGTTATGACTAACTTCTCACATTAGAACCTATTGTTTGCGGCCACTGGATGTGCCGGGCGGTTCCGGGCAGAATTACGCCGCAAACTCATTCTAACCTCGAGTTAGCCATGTTTATCTTTGCGGCCAATTAATTATTAATTTATCGTTTATGCGCACGCCCAATATATATATGCCAATTCAGATTATATCAATAACAGGATGATTATATCAACATAGCAGATAACAGATTTTAGCAGATAGCAGATTTTTCCAGATTATACGACTTAACGGATTTAATAGCTTTAGCAACTTAGCAGATTTTGGCATATAACAGGTTAGGCATCTCAACAGACAAATTTAACAGATTTGGCATTTCAATCTAATTAGCAGTCTAGGCAATATAACAGAACTAGCAGTTTTAGGCATTTTCAACGGATTCAGTAGATGACAGATTTAGCAGGTTTAATATTTCTAAATGTTCTATTTACATGCCTTGCCTAAACATAAATTAGGCCTAAATTCATATGCCTAAATAATTGTCATGGTTCACAATATGATCATATACTTCCATGTTTGCATACATTTACATAGCGCAGAATATGGACATAATTTACCCTATAACATATGTTCCAATTTTTGTTAAACTAGCATTTTACAGCAGATTCACATATAAATTATACCAAATATAACCATTAATTCCAATGCATGCCATATATCCAAAAATCCCTATTTAGGTGTAATCACAATAATAGATATCCTAATTAATGTAAATCTTTTACACCTAAGTTTCCATATCTTTTTTTTTTTTTTTAAGTCATGAATCATTATGCAAACTATACCCAACAATCTAAATCTTTAAATCATATCTTCTAAAAATCAAATCTTGACTTTTATATGCATTTTGTCCAAAGTCTCAAATCATATGTAATCTTACAGTGGTTCCTCTTCTTCTTTTATCACAGAATACGCATAGGTCTAAAACTAGTTTATAACATATGCTTATTTTTCTAATTAATTACAGATCTAAATAACATATGTTCATTTCTCTAATTAGTTACAAATCTAAATTACAACATACTCTATGCATGCAATATATAAATTACATGTTCATAGTCAAATTTATGCATCCAATCCCAAGTCACATGTCCAATATATTTTATGCTTCAGATCTAAAGTCATACGTTCAATTCAGTCTTGTCAAATTTCTCATCATTCATTAATTGTCCCAAATTTTGCGTTCATACGTTAATCTCTTTATGAGATTGGGCACAGGCTCGTGGTAGCCTGGCTATAGAAACAGAAAAGAAGAAAGGAATACAGAACAGTCACAGAAAACAGATCCAACAGAAGAGAATATATATACAACCTCAAACTCAGTTTTAAATGCATATCAAAATTATAATTAACGTTTATAGCGGAGAATAACTGTACTTGCCTTGGTTGGATTAAAGAAAGAACTTTAGTTATTGCAGAATTGTTGCAGAAGCTTTAATCTCTAATTTGAATTTAGGATGATGTTGATTGACTTCTAGCTTTGATTCTAGCAGAGTAGCGACGCCATTTTTATTTTTAATTAGAAGAAGAGAGCAATGGAGGCTAGAGAATTGTGTTAGAGACTTAGGTTAGGTAGAGTCTAGGGTCATTTTTATAGAGTTTATGAACTGATTAGGACCATCGATGTTGCTTGGATTGATCGTAGCCATTCATTCGAAAGAGAGACCAATTAGAGCCTGCCACCTAGCCCTAATGACAAAGCAAGCTTCTGAAAATCGACCAAACCCAGACCTGGCCTGCCAGGGCTAGACCAGACCTGGCCTGCCAGGGCTAGACCAGACCTGGCCAGCAGGTCATTTTTGACCTGGGCGCACTTGGCAGGTGCGCCAGGTCAAAAATGTACTGGCGCACTTCCCAAGTGCGCCAGTGCATTTTTGTTTTGGCGCACTTCCCAAGTGCGCCAGTGCATTCTGACCCGTTTTCCAGTTTTTCGCCCAACTTCGTTCGTCCATAACTTCTTCATACGATATCCGTTTTACGCAAACTCAGACTCTATCTCAAGCAGAATTCCGAGACGAACGCAATGGTGTATCCCGTTTCCCTTAATTCTTTGATTTGAAATTAATTATACTTTAATTTATGACTTTCACGGTTATAGAATACACGGGGTGTTACAGTTACTCTCCTGGGATCAAAACTAGAACTAGTGCATCTTCTTCCAAATCTGAATAAGATTAAAGGAAAACAACTTCAACTCTTCTTCTATAATCCCATCAAGGCAAGTGCAGTTATTTTCTGATATGAAATTTAATCATGATCGTGACATAATTATAAATCTGAATCTGAGACTAGGCCCTTTTCCTATTTATCAGATTTGTTCCTCTGTTTTATTATTCTGTTTGTTCTGTATTTCTTCCTCCTTTCTTTCTTTTTGTTTGATAACCAAGGCTACCACGAGCCTGAGTCAAGTCTCATAAGAGATGAAAGCATAAACACTAAATTTGGGAAGAATATGGAATGAGGCATATTTGGACAAAAGAGATTTGTGACTAATTTGAGGACACAGCGCATCTTGTAATTCTAGACATAAATTTGAGACATATTGCATAAGATGATCTATGACTTGGAAGAAGAGGATTATAGTGACTTAGAACATATTTCATATCTGGATCTGGGCATATTAAATCTAATAATTTGTCATTTGGAAATAGGAGAATTAATTTGCATATGACTTAGATGTAAAAACCTATATTAAGATTTGATGACTATTAAGTGTGTATACGCCAAAGAAAAAGGTTTTTTTTTTGGATATGCGACATGCATTGTAATCAATGGCTATATTTGGCATAATTTATATGTGAATCACGATTAGGGTTTTTGGAGAATATTCTGAACTATGCAAGTTTAATAATATTTGGGACATATGTTATATGGTGGATTATGACCATAATTTGGGCATATAAGTTTAGGCTTACTTTGTTAATTAGGCAAGATATTTGAATATGACTTTATGGAATGTTTAAATCGGCTAAAACTGTTATCTGCTTAATATGTTAAATTTGCCTAATCTGATAAATCTGTTACCTGTTTAATCTGTTGAATAGCCTAAACTGTCAAATATGTTGAATCGCCTAATCTGCTAAGTCTGTTGAGTTGCCTAATCTGCTAAATCTGTTCAACCGCCTGAGATGCTAAATCTGTTAAATCTGTTGAAAAGCTGAATAATTGTAATTTGTGCATGAAAATCCGTAGGCTCGATCTAAGATTGAGTAAAACATGTTAATTTGATTAGTCTGGTGCGACATGAAAAGAAGTCAAATCTGTTAAATTGACATAATTAGTCTGATATTTGTATAATTTGTAATGGAATAAACTGGTTACAATAAAATGCTAAGACACGAGGTTAGACTCATGTTTGCGGTAGAAGCCTGCCTGGACCCAACCGGCTAAACCAGCAACCACAAACTACTAGTCTAATGTGAGAGGTCGTAGGCATAAATAATATATGCTTAGACACGAGGTTAGGTCTGGCTTGTAGCAGAAGTCTGCCCGGAACCGCCCGGCTTATCCATTGGCCACAAGCTGCCGACCTAATCTGAGAGGTCTGCGCATTAATATTTAATTAATGCAAATCTGAGATAAATATGATGTCTAAAACGTATTGGGTGGATAGGGCTAAACCAACTGGACTGATGAATTAATAAACCTGTTTCATGAATCTGTAGGCCCAATACAAAGTTAGACAATCTGTAAGTCTGTTAAAACTGTACATCTGAATCGTTAGTCTGAAAACCTGTTTACTTGATTTTCTGATCTGTGAACTAGTTGATCTGAACTCTGTAAGTCTGAATATATGTAAACAAGTTAATCTAAAATCCATTAGTCTGGGGACACAAGGTTAGGAGGGAAAATACTTGTGTCATCTGTTGTTTGGGACCCATATTAGTCAGTAACCCTTTCTGGTATCAAAACTATGACCCAACAGTAGGTAGGGTCCGGGCACGCTTACTGAACTAATTGTAAGCGGTTCATTCTGATAATGGCGAGGGGTGTTGATGGTGCGTTCCAACCGGGTCATGTGCGTGCATGGATCCCGGTCTGCCTCTGAGGATGTAAGACGCCGTGACATCTGTAAATAGGTCTGTGTCATTCAAAGGTTGCCACTTTAGGGTGTGATACACCCTTCTATGGGGATGGCACAGGGTATTTATGTATTAGGGGGCCGATCACTTGGGGTAGATTTAGGGTTCACTTAGTTCTGTCTGTTTCCGTTGGGGTACCGTCTGTTTTTGTTGGGTGGTAACACCTGTCTGTTTCTGCGTGGTACCGTCTGTTGGGGGGTAGTAAAGGCCCATTTACTAGTGTACACCTAATTCTAGCATTCTATTTCCGTAGGGATTATTCTATTTCCATCTCTGATTCCGTTTGTGTACCTTCTATCTGTTGGGGTGGTAAAGGCCCATTACTTGCATTGTGTTTCTGTATAGATTATTCTGTTCCGTTTCTGTTTCAGTTTAGACATTAGGGTAACACATAATCCTATGTGCAGAGAAGTAAGATATAAGTAAGAAGCATAACTTGGGCTATATCATTCTGTTTCTTCTGTTTAGCTTAAGTGTACCAGTTACTCCTGTTGTTGTTGTCTCTTATCCAGCTTTATTTTCATGTCATGATATTATTATCTGTTCATATGCTGAAAGTCACTGGACTTGTTAGACTTTATGTCTGTCCTTGCTTGTTTTCGCCCCTTTTCTTTCGTCCCCCCCCCCCCCCCCCCCAAGGTTTTTAGGGTGGAAATATAGGAGCTTGATTCGGATTTTCTCTGCTTGAAGTATTGCTTGGCCTTGGCTCTATCTTTCCATGGCAGTTTATGTTGGGGATTATGACTTTAAAAACTATGCATTCTGAAGGCTTTTGTGCAAGACCGATATTTTGTACTTGAATTCCAATATTGTGATTTGAAAAGATGTAACCAAATTTATTTCGGTTTCTGTTGTAATAAAGTTATAAATTTTTCAAGTACTGTTTTATCTGTCTTGTAAATTTCTGTTCTGTCTACTAAAATGCTCCATCAAAGTTAAGGCATTCCCTTTGTGAGTGACCTTAAGGAGGTGGGGTGTTACACTTCGTATCAGAGCAGAAGGTTACCAGATTTGATAAAAAGGTTTTGGAAAACTATTTTTCGAAAAGGTTTTTAAAAAGGAAGTATTTTAAAAAGTAGAGTTTATTTTGAAAAACATAATCCCCAAAGCCATAGCCTATCTTTCTATCCTTTGTTTTGAATCTTTCCTTTTTCTTTCGTTTCAGCATGTCTGGGGATCTTAACCTTCCAGAGGGCGTACCGATACCTGACTGGTTCAGGAGGTACCTAGAAGCTAGGGCTAATGATGTAGGCCCAACAGACATCCCTCCTCCCCCAGCTGCAGCGGTTCCTCCTCCTCCTTCGCGCGTGAATACTTTCCTGAAGATATATAGAGACTTTCGAGCCATGGGTGGGAAGAACTTTCATGGAACTGAATCCTTCATGGAAGCAAGGACTGGCTCAAAGAAACTAAGGATTTGTTCGTTATCTTCGAGGTGGACGATAGGCAGAAGATACAGTTGGCAGTATGGTTGCTTTAGGACGAAGCTTCTTTTTGGTGGGAGGTCACAAATGGAGAGCGTCCGATAGAGAGATGGATGGATTTCAGGCGTAGGTTCGAGATGAAATTTCTCTCACGAGTGGAAAAGAGTCTATACGTAGAAAGGTTCTTGGCGTTGAAGCAGGGGAATTTATCAGTGAGATAGTACGTCAACAAGTTTAATCAATTGGCAAGATTCGTCTTAGAATTGGTAAATACACTGCATAAGAAGGAACTAAGGTTTGCTAAAGGTTTGAATGAGCCGCTACACGGATTGGCGATGTCCCACATTCCAATGGGGGCAACCTTCGGAAAATTGGTGGACATGGCCTTAATGCTTGAAGAGGAAGCCGAAAGTAAAAAGAAAGAGGAAAAGCTTGAAGGACCACAGAATAAGAAGGCGGGGCCCAAAAAGGAAACACAAAAGAAGGATGAGAAGACTGAAGATAAGAAGGAGAAGAAGTGCTTTACTTGTGGAAGCTCGACCCATCTGAACAAGGATTGCAGAAAAAGGATGGGCACTTGCTTCAACTGTGGAGAAATGGGGCACTTCACAAGGGACTGCCCAAAGAAACGGGGGCAAGGGCAGAGGACAGAACCCACTTCTGGAGGACAAGCGAATGCTCAAGTGACTGGTAGATAGGGTAGAAATAAGAAAATTTATGTAGAAGGTTTAATTTCCTTATCTGATTGAGGAGTTTAAAAAACTCTTTTTGATTCTGGCATTTTGATTATGTAATTGAAACTCTGCACTTTAACACTAGTCTTGTTTCTGGTTCCGTTATAGTCTCAGACCCCATAAGGGTTACGACTCATCTGTTTGTGATAATTCGGGGTTTGAGGGCATCTTTGTTAGGCATTAAGTTGACCATGACGCATACATTCAGAGTTTTTAGCATGCTTAGTTTCCTAAGAATCATTTGGTAATCTGATCTGTATCAGTAGTCTGTAGGTTTATGAAAAGGATAGGAGTTTTTACTCAAAGTGTGAAATAGATTTCCAGTTGGGCATTTTTTAATAGGAGTGATTCTCTGAGTATTGATCTGATGTTGATTTCGGTCTTCGGGGTTGATACATAGGGAGTTATCCTCTTAAACCGATGTCTAATGGGAATCTAGCTTTAGTTTTAATTATACTTGCTTCTATCACTCGACTTTATCCTTCGACCTTTAGGTAGAAACTAATGGGTGTAAACATGTGTTTGAGAGATGTTATGTTTGATGGTTGTAAGTGGATGCAAGTGGTTGCTAGTGATTGCTCGTGGATGCATGTACACACACTAGGCACTAGATAGGCTCAAAAACACTCTCATACTACATATGGATGTGTGTGCACTTTTTTTTAAAATTTTGTGGATGCAAAATGGTTGACTCGGCACATGAATGTTGCATATGAATGAACGTTTGTGCACTCATATAAAATGATATGTATCAAATAGGAAAATTGCATACATGTTGGACTCATGGCACTGACATAATTCGCATTAAGTAGGTCAACTGAATCAGTGGACCGCCTGATCTTTGCATTAGATAAGTACATATACACACACTCTTGCATAAGTTCATATAGCATTAGAAATCTTTTAAGGACAATGGTTTCTTGTGGATGATGGATGATTGGATGATAGGATGCATTCTTCTTAGCTTGAAGATTTCGGGGACGAAATCCTTTAAGGAGGGGAGAATGTAACAACTCGAATTTAAATAACATCTTGAAACAAGAAATCAAGACAGAATTAAATTTTAAAATAAGAATCAGGGAAAACGGGTTGCGCCATTGCATTCATCTCGAAATTTTGCATGAAATCGAGTCCGAGTTTTCAAAGAACGGAGTACGTATGAGGGAGATATGACCCTCCGAAATTTCAGGAATTTTCATAATCGCAAACAGCTCGAAATTAGAATTCAAACTCCAGAGCAGACTGGGCAGGAATTTTCCCGCCTAGGACCAAGACGACCTGGGGGCCGACACTGTGGTCGACCTCCAAGGGACCAGGTCGACCCTATAGTCGACCTGGGGGTCGACCTGGTGCCAAAACCCAGTTTTGAGCCTGGGTTCATTCTAATTTATCTGGACTCGTTTTCAGTCTAGATATGTCCGCCTAATCCTATATAAACATCCCCCTAGCCCCATTCTCTTTACACCATTCTTCTCTCCTTATGCTGCCTCTGAGATAATAGAAATGAATAAAATAATGGCATCGCTACTCTGCTGGGATCAAAACTAGAACTAGTGCATCTTCTTCCAAATCTGAATAAGATTAAAAGAGAACAACTGCAACCTTCTTCTATAATCCAATCAAGGCAAGTGCAGTTATTTTCCGATATGAAATTTAATCACGATCTTGAAATAAATATAAATCTGAACCTGAGACTAGGCCCTTTTTCTATTTATCAGATCTGTTCCTCTGTTTTATTATTCTGTTTGTTCTGTATTTCTTCCTCCTTTCTTTCTTTTTGTTTGATAACCAGGCTACCACGAGCCTGAGTCAAGTCTCATAAGAGATGAACGCATAAACGCTAAATTTGGGAGGAATATTGAATGAGGCATATTTGGGCAAAATCGATTTGTGACTAATTTGAGGACACAACGCACGTTGTAATTCTGGACATAAACGTGAGACATATTGCATAAGATGATCTATGACTTGGAAGAAGAGGATTATAGTGACTTAGAACATATTTCATAACTGGATCTGGGCATATTAAATCTAATAGTTTGTCATTTGGAAGTAGGAGAATTAATTTCCATATGACTTAGGTGTAAAAACCTATATTAAGATTTAAAGACTATTAAGTGTGTATGCACCTAAGAAAAAGGTTGTTTTTTTGGATATGTGACATGCATTGTAATCAATGGCTATATTTGGCATAATTTATATGTGAATCACAATTAGGGTTTTTGGAGAATATTCTGAAATATGCAAGTTTAACTAAAATTTGGGACATATGTTATATGGTGGATTATGACCATAATTTGGGCATATAAGTTTAGGCTTACTTTATGAATTAGGCAAGATATGTGAATAGGACTTTAAGGAATGTTTATATCGGCTAAAACTGTTATCTGCTTAATATGTTAAATTTGCCTAATCTGCTAAATCTGTTGAATTGCTTAAGCTGTTAAATATGTTAATCGCCTAATCTGCTAATTATGCCATTCTACTAAATCTGTTGAGTTACCAAATCTGCTAAATCTGTTGAACCGCCTGAGCAGCTAAATCTGTTAAATCTGTTGAAAAGCTGAATGATTGTAATTTGTGTATGATAATCCGTAGGCTCGATGTAAGATTGAGTAAAAAATGTTAATTTGATTAATCTGCTGAGACTTGAAAAGAAGTCAAATCTGTTAAATTGACATAATTAGTCTGATATTTGTATAATTTGTAATGGAATAAACTGTTTATAATAAAAATGCTGAGACACGAGGTTAGACTCATGTTTGCTGTAGAAGCCTGCCCAGACCCAACCGGCTTAACCAACAACCGCAAACTGCAAGTCTAATGTGAGAGGTCGTAGGCATAACTAAAATATGCTTAGACACGAGGTTTGGTATGGCTTGTGGCAAAAGTCTGCCCGGAACCACCCAGCTTATCCAACGGCCACAAGCTACCATCCTAATGTGAGAGGTCTGCGCATTAATATTTAACTAATGCAAATCTGAGATAAATATGATGTCTAAAACATGTTGGGTGGATAGGGCTAAACCAACTGGACTGATGAATTAATAAACCTGCTTCTTGAATCTGTAGGCCTAATACAAAGTTAGACAATCTGTAAGTCTGTTAAAACTGTATATCTGATCCGTTAGTCTGAAAACCTGTTGACTTGATTTTCTGATCTGTGAACTAGTTGATCTGAACTCTGTAAGTTTGAAAATTTGTAAACAAGTTAATCAGAAATCCATTAGTCTAGGGACACAAGGTTAGGAGGGAAAATACTTGTGTCATATGTTGTTTGGGACCCATATTAGTCAGTAACCCTTTCTGGTATCGAAACTATGACCCAACAGTAGGTAAGGTCCGGGCACGCTTACTGAACTAATTGTAAGCAGTTCATTCTGATAATGGCGAGGGGTGTTGATGGTGCGTTCCAACCGGGTCATGTGCATGCATGGATCTCGATCTGCCTCTGAGGATGTAAGACGCCGTGAAATCTGTAAAATATTCTGTGTCATTCAAAGGTTGCCACTTTAGGGAGTCACACACCCTTCTATGGGACTGGCACAGGGTATTTATGTATTAGGGAGCCGATCGCTTGGGGTAGATTTAGGGTACACTGAGTTTTGTCTGTTTCCTTTGGGGTACCGTCTGTTTCTGTTAGGTGGTAACACCTGTCTATTTCTGCGTGGTACCGTCTGTTGGGGTGGTAAAGGCCCATTTAGTAGTGTACACTTAATTCTAAAATTCTGTTTCTGTAGGGATTATTCTGTTTCCGTCTCTGATTCCGTTTATGTACCTTCTGTCTGTTGTGGTGGTAAAGGCCCATTACTGGCATTCTGTTTATGTGTAGATTATTCTGTTCCGTTTCTGTTTTAGTTTAGACATTAGGGTAACACCTAATCCTGTTATACTAGTATTAGTGTAGAGAAGTAAGATATAAGTAAGAAGCATAACTTGGGCTATATCATTCTGTTTCTTCTGTTTAGCTTAAGTGTACCAGTTACTCCTGTTGTTCTCTCTTATCCAGCTTTATTTTCATGCCATGATATTATTATCTGTTCATATGCTGAAAGTCACTGGACTTGCCAGACTTTATGTTTGACCTGGCTTGTTTTTGCCCCTTTTCGTTCATCCCACCCCTAGGTTTTTAGTGTGGAAATATTGGAGCTTGATTCGGATTTTCTCTGCTTGAAGTATCGCTTGACCTTGGCTCTATCTTTCCATGGCCATTTATGTTGGGGATTATGACTTTAAAAACTATGCATTCTGAAGGCTTTGTGCAAAACTGATATTTTGTACTTGAATTCTGATATTGTGATTTGAAAGGATGTAACCAAATTTATTTCAGTTTCTGTTATAATAAAGTTATAAATTTTTCAAGTATTGTTTTATCTGTCTTGTAAATTTCTGTTCTGTCTACTAAAACGCTCCATCAAAGTTAAGGCATTCCCTTTGTGAGTGACCTTAACGGAGGAGGGGTGTTACATGGTGGTTGAAGACAGGCGATCTTCACATCAAATGGATGACTACTGATGCCTTTGATAGGAGTTGCGGCCTTGAAAGGGTTACAGTGGTAGTTTTCCAGACGTACTTGTTTATTGTCCAGACAAGCGAGCACCTCTCTTCCGTATTGGAGGAATAAGGTGACTCCAGTTTCATTAGACCCAGAACAGACTTGTAAATGGATGTGTGTCTGGCATTGGATTTCATTCCATGTAAATTAATTTGATTCCTATTTAATATATATCTGTGGTGGTGGAGAATTTATTCTCTTGCTTAACACCCTTCTTTGAGACGCACGAGCTCAGAGGTTATATATTGGTAGTTATCAATCGCATGGTGTGAATTGTCAATGTGGCATGCCAAGATGCAAATGATCAAGGCTTTTGTTGAAAAGTAGGGCCTTGTGGTTGATGATCAAAGCATAACCTATTTCGGCATAGCTTTGTGTATATTGTTACTTCGCGAGCCTCGCACCCCAGTATGAGCCAAAAACGGGACATGGGGACGCAGAGAGTGCACACATTTCTTTCTAGCTAGAAGTGGTATCAGGGTTTTACAAGCCTTGACATTTTACCTATGTGGATGATGGATTACGAGGCCTCGGTTATATTGGCCGATAGTGACCAATTTATAGGTTCAATAGGACCGGAAAGCGTGTGTTCATGCATAACTAATCCACTAAGGTATATTTGTTGACCGGCCCTGCAGTATCCAAGGGTTCACAGCGGGGGACCCTGAGACATTGCTAGAGTGTCTCGAGTCGGTAAAGAGATCGTTCCTAGCATTGACTCATGATGGAAATCCAACTTCCAATACGACACCATGCTTTTTTTGATTGTAGAACTATTATAGCGACATAGTATATGGTAGCTATGCCGTCTGTGATTGATACATTATGATTGAAATGTTTTTGAAACATATATACACTAATAATAATATCAAATCCGTTTTTATCGTATCAAGCATTTTTGACCATTATAAGGAAAATTTCTATCATTCGGTTTGCGTTGCATTATATGATGGGACTTGAGTCTAATAATGATTTCATTTTTCTAAAAAGCATTGTGTTATTTAACGATTTACTTTATTTAAATTATGCACTGACAATCCAATGGAGTAAGCCTATTCCACATTAGCGGCGTGGTCCTGTGATTTGCCTTATTACTGGTTAAGTTAAGTAAAGATTTCTCATACCAGTCCCATGACCGAACAATAGTTTGTGTCATTTTGCAAACTCGAGTGCCCACTTTTCCACACGGGCGGTCGAGTAGCTTATTTTGCATATATATTGAGCAAGATTCTGGATCAAAACTTAAAGCTGTGTCCAGAGTATTGATAGACTTCCGCTGTATCAGATTATTGATTCTGCAGCACTATATTAAAATCTATTATAAATTTATCTTCCGCTGTATTATATTCCATGTACTATGATATTCTGTACTCTGATGTAACATTATTATGATGTTATAAAAGTCTGTTGTTATTTGTTCTGATGTGTTGTATGCCCAAAGTTAGCGAATTCGGGTTTTTGAACGGTCTTAGTCGATTTTACGGTTGATTAAGTCCGGGCGAAATCCGAATCGTTATAGTTGGTATCAGAGCTCTGGTTAGCTCAAATCTTTGGGGTACAACTCATTAGAACTGATACAAAGACTCATCAGAGGTAAGATTAGTAATATCCTATATAAGAATACTCATTAGAGATAAGATCAATAGCATCCTAGAATAGGAAAACTCGTTAGAGATGGGGTTAGAAATGCCCTAGAACGAGTTGAGAGTCTATAATTAATGATACGATCTGAGAAAATTTGATTTTTTAATATATAAAAGTTATACATATTTGAAAAGTTAACCAACTAATAAAATTATTGAAATCAATAAAAGAATGAAAATTGAGTTGATCAATTAAACAACTTTCAGCTCCGTTCCTTTTCGAGGACGAAAAGATTTTAAGTGGGGAGATGGTAAAAACTCGGAAAATAAGAAACAATCTGAAATTTCATTTTAAGGAATTTTTTTAGAAAATGCATAAGAATTTAAAATTCCATTATTAAATTAAATTATTAGATTGAAATAAAATAAAATAAAATAATGATGTTATTTATGAATGATTTCAAATTTATTTCTAATAAACAATTATTTGTAATTAGATAAATAGTGATTTATTACATTTGAAATTAGTATCAAATTGTATGTATATTTATTTATTATTGCTTAAGCATTGAATAGGTTGATTTGAAATTTGTAGTATCATTATGTTATAATATGTAGTGTTAGATAAAAATGTCATTATGTTATTTAATATTATGTGTTTTGAAATTTAAAAAGTCACATAACTTTCTTATAGTTATCATTAAACAATAAGTTATGCATTCATTACTTTCTGTTGTTCTCTTTCCTTATGTAATTTTCTTTTGAATTTTGAATAAGACATAAATGCTGATTAGATTGACATGTCATGTCAACAAATTTATTTCTTTTGCAACCTACTATATATGCAGAGACACAAGTGAGTAATAAAGTAAAATATATAACTAAATAAAGAAAAAAGATAATATAAATAAATGTAATAACAGGGTTTTAGAAAGAGAAACGTATGTTTATATGAGAAGAAATATAAAATAGAAATGAGTGATTATGGAATTAACGTAATACTACTAATGTTTGAGTCAACTATGATATTAATGTTCTTTGCTTCGATAATATTTGTTAACTATGTAACAATTGATTATTTAAAAAATCCTAATATTTTGGTTGATTGTATTGATTTGAATTATATGGTGTTATTAAATGGTTTATTGACTGAGTTATGGTAAGAATATTCTAATCAAAAAAGTGGTTAGAGTAGTATTTAGGGAAATTTGTAAACTTGATTTAATAGATAAGTTGATTTTGTAAAGAAGAAAGATAAATAAAGTAAATAATTAAATAGAATAAAACGTAAGGGGTTAAAATGAAATTTTCTCCTCTATATAATATCTTGAACTCTCTCATACCACTCAACAAAACCCTAATCCATCTTCTCATTCTTTAAGCGTCGCCTCATTCTTCTTCTTTCTTCTTCAATGGCCTAAACCCCTCAAAACATCCTCCTCTAATTTCTCTTCATCTGTAAAGAATTAGACCTCCATCATTTAGAATATTTTGAAAATTTTTCTTCCTTTTGTGCATCCAATCTCGCGTAATCTGGATCAGAAGTTTTGAACAATTTTGCTGAAACATAAGGTATATATAAAATAAAAGAATTGCAAAACTTTAAATCCATTGTAAATCTATTTTAAATTGTAAAAATTGTATCTTTTTTCATATGTTGAACAAATCTAGTAGAAACAAAAGTCATGGGAGCGGTGACATCGAATTCTCTGACATAGAGAAAGTTGGAACGTATTCTGAACCCGTTAGAAATTTAGATTTGATTTAAACCAAGGTGAGATATCTATTTTTATTAATTACTTAAAAATTAATTATTTTATCGCTATTTAAATCGATGTATGTATGTAGTGAAATCAGACCTGTGATGTTGAGATTGAAATTGGTTGTTTGTTGTTTGTGTTGATTGTGATGTTCATATTATTAGATCCATGTAACACCCTGTAATTCTGTAACACTAAGATTCATAAATCAAGGCAGAATTAAATTTTAAAATCAAATTCAAGGGAAACGCGCTGCGCCATTGCGTTCGTCTCGGAATTCTACATGAAAACGAGTCCGAGTTTGCGAGAATCGGAGTCCGTATGAAGGAGATATGACCTTCGGAAGTTTCAGAGTTCAGTTTAAAATTCAAACAAGCAGAAACAGGTCAGAAAGCGAATTCAAATTCAAAATCGGACCCGGATTGGGCTGGGCGGGAATTTTCCCACCCAAAGCACCCAGGTGGACTGGGTAGTCGACCTGGGTCACCCAGGTCGACTGGGTAGTCGACCTGGGGGTCACCCCCCCCCCCCCCGCTTTTTCCAGTTTTCTGAACCTGGTTCGTTCCTCTGTATCCGGACGCCATTCTGACCAGATTCGTTGACTTCTACACTATATAAATAGCCCTGGTCTCCCTCTATATTCACAATTCTTTTCTGTCGTTATGTTGCCTCTGAGAAATCAATAAATAAGTGAGTAAAATAAGAATACGAAAATCCAAGACAAGGTTATGCTGCTCATGTTGTCAAGAAGAGATTTGAATCAAGATTAAAGCTTCAGGATGAGAATCAAAGGCTAACTCAAACGGTTTCAAGCAACGTCGCACGAATCATAGCAACGCCATCTTTCTATTCTAATCTAATCTCTGTAAGTCGGTTACTTTTTAGATTTGAACGTTTCTCTCTGTTCGTGACATGAATTAAGGGAATAAAAGAATATGCCAAATCTTTCTATTCGAATCTGTGCCTACATCTTTGGACCTAATTAAGAATTGTTATGATTCGATGACCAATTAGGCCTTGCCTATGACTATGAACATTGCCTATGACTATTGTAACACCCCGGATTTTTCCGTTAACAGTAAATTAACAAATTAAAGTATAATTAAATTGTAACAGAAAAATTAAGGGAAACGGACATCACCATTGCGTTCGTCTCGGAATTCTGCTTGAGATAGAGTCCGAGTTTGCGCAAAACGGATAACGTATGAAGAAGATATCTTTAATTTAAATATTACAGCAAAACATGAAAAAAGAGAAGTAAGGAGAGGACAATAATTATTATTATTATAAGACTTATTAACAAAAGCCTCTGTAGCTCAGTTGGTTAAGGCATTGGATTTGTAGCATGGAGGTCGGGGGTTCGAACCCCGGCGGCGACATAATTTTTATCTCTGTTTTAGAGAGGGCCAACTGAGCATGAAAATACATGTACGTATACAAATTCAAATTTTGAAAGGATAAGAACGTACATATAAGGAAATAAAGAAAATATATGTATATATATGAGAATATATATATATATATATATATGCAAAAATATATGTATACAATAGATAAAATTCAAATAGACTAAAACAGCTCAATTTAAAGTTTAATTTTTGAAAATCGAACCCAGTCCCTCCTGGCTGGCCTGGTCTGTGTTTGGTCGAATTTCTGTGGGTTGCTTTGTCATTAGGGCTAGGTGGCAAGTTTTAATTGGTCTCTCTATCTAATGAATGGCTACGATCTAACCTAGCAACATCAATGGTTCTAATCAATTCCTAACCTCTATATAAACAACCCTAGACTAAACCCTAATCTATTCATTCAAAATTAAGAACATAGCCGCCATGTTGCTGAGGAACGATAAAGAGTAGCCGCCAACTAAAGAGAGGATTAGGGAGGAAGTTCTAAGGCCTAAAGCAATTCAAGCAACCTAAAGCTAATCAATTCAACAAAGGAATTTGCGTCTTCAATCCCTAAACTAGAGAATTCATCAAACCATTGTAAGTAGAGTATTACTTTGGTATAAATAAACAACTGTGTTGATGTGTATGCTTGAATTGTGGCAATGGAAGTAATTCATATTTGTGCGTTCTTATCAATTTATATACGTTTGGATTATGTTATTCATTATAAAGAACTACATGCGGTAGTTCTATGCAAATATACGTTTGGAATATTGCGCAAATTATGTAATCTATGTTGAGGCTACATGTATGTAGTTGAGTGAAAATTTATGCAAGTTTGGGGCTTTGTTATTATATGGTCATGATGTATATTTTGTGCATAAATCGTTTTGCAAGTTTAAAGCAAACACCATGTTTAGGAATATTTATGCATAAGTATGTTTATACCATCGTTATATGATTAGGCTTAAATCATGATTAAGTTGAATTATGCTATGTTCATGCTAGAAGTATTTATGCCATGCTTATGTTTGACCATATGCCATGCTTATGTTTGACCATATGCCACGCCTATGTTAGAAGTGTTTTATGCCATGCTTATGTTTGACAATATGCCATGCCTATGCAAGAAGTATTTTATGCCATGCTTATGTTTGACATTATGCCTAAATAAGAATATAGGTTCATGTTGTAGTTAAACCTATGCAAGTTTACATGCCTTGATTTATGTCACCTATGTTTTATGACCAAAATACATGTCACCACTATGCAAGTACACCAATTTCTATTATGTATTTTCCAACGTCATATGCAAGTTCATGCGCTCACTTTCCCCTCTTTGTGTATACGCCATAAGCCTCCCCTTTTCGCATGGCTAAATTGGGCTTTAAAAGGCTAAGCCCAATATATATGAACGGACGTGTAAAACGGGGGAAAATAACGTTGGGTAAAAATTAATTAATGAATGAAAATATAAAATAGAAGGGCCTAAATCCAAGTATGGGTTGGGCCCATGATTGGTGTAACCTTTACACCATTTACTTAATAATGGGCCGCAAATATTTACATATAAATAAAGAAGAATGACAAGATATGTAAATGTAGAAAATACGATGTGTTTAACCCGAGGTTGGATTGAGTTGTGATGTAAACCTGCCCGGAACCGCCCGGCTGTCCAGTAGTCACAACAATACCTATCCAATGTGGGAGGTTAAACATGGAGCCCAATAAGGACCCGAGGTTAGACTGAGTTGTGGCGTAAGACTGCCCGGAACCAACCGGCAACAGGCAGCCACAACAATACCTGTCTAATGTGAGAGGTCAGGGCCTTAATAAGACAATTAAGGCTGAGTCAGGATTGTTAGGATTAAGTAAACCAAAGACTTAATCAAAATGGAACATGCTAAACTAAACGGACTGGTGGGGTTAGGTTAGGAAACACTTAACCAACTTAGCATGTTGGCTAGAGATAGAAAACCTAGTAACGGGGGACCCTTTTCAGCAGTAACCCTAAAAGGTGTATCAAGATACCCTGAAACTAGGCAGGGTGGGGCACGATTACTGGGCTGATTGTAAGAGGTCAAAACGACGGCGGTGGTGTAGCAGTGTAGGTTCTAACGGTGTGCGGGCGTGCACGCACTCCGGCGCAGAAAAATAAAGCACTGGGCACCAGTAGCATACCTTTGCACTCTAAGGTTGTGTCGGGTTGCCACTATGGGACTTGATACACCCCATGGTGGGACCAGCATAGGTAACTACGACATCGGGGGCCGTAAGACACATGTAACTATGCGAGTAGGAGCCGATCATCATAGAATGGATCACATCACCCTGATTATGGGGTGCCAGTGGGAAACTAGTTTATATGGGTTCAGAGATTAACATGGGGTACGATAGTATATTCGACCCTAGACAACTTAACCAAGTTTATAGTGCATGCCCATTTCTTGTTTATACTTATCATACCCAGTTCTTTATTCATAGACAAAATAGTACTAGACTTACTCAGGCTTTATGTCTGACTCTATTTTTCTTTCGTCTTCTTTCTTCCGTTCCCCCCCCCCCCCCCCAGGTCCTCAGGGAGGGAACACAGCAGCTTGACCTACCTCAACATCCAGCTTGAAGAAGAGAAATGTATTGCTTGGACTTTCCTGTTTTGAACTATGGCTTTGGACGATCCACTATGGGGCTTTTGCAGTTTATCTACGTTTTATTTATGCTTCTTTAAATAATGTACTCAAGACAGATTATGAAAGTGTTATGTTATGTTTTTGGAAAGGATGTTGTTGTAACACGTATTTGACTTTATGAAATAAAAGTTTGTTGTTCTTCCGCTGTTTACAAATATGTGTTCTTATATCTGTCTTGTATATCTGTGACTTGTACTTATAAACCTCCACCAAAATTAGGGCATTCCCTTTGAGAGTGACCCTAACGGAGGTGGGGTGTTTCACTTGGTATCAGAGCATAGGTTTACCAGATAAGATAAAAAGTTTTGGAAATTTATTTTCAAAAAGGAAATTTAAAGAAGCATTTTTAAAAGATAAAAATATTATTTTATTTTAAAAAAGGCAAAGTCCACTCCCCAAAGCCATAGGTACTATCTCTTATCCTTCGTTTTGAATCTATCCCTTTTGTTTCAGCATGTCCCAAGAACTTAACTTGCCGGAAGGAGTACCAATACCTGGTTGGTTTAGACGATTCTTAGAAGCTAGGGCCACTCAACCAGGTCCTACCATTCCTCCTCCCCCAGCGGAAGGAAATCATCCAGCCGCAGCGGCACCTTTTCCTCCACCTCCTCCACGGGGAAACACATTCGCTAAGATATGTAAAGATTTTAAAGCCATGGGAGGAAGGGATTTCCATGGAACTGAGTCCTTCGTGGCAGCTAGAAATTGGCTGAAAGAGACGGAGGACCTATTCATCATCTTTGAAGTAGAAGATAGACAAAAAGTACAATTGGCGGTGTGGCTATTGAAGGGCGAGGCTTCCTACTGGTGGGAAGTCACCAATGCTGAAAGACCAGTGGATACATGGGAGGACTTTAGGGCAAGGTTTGAGACTAAATTTCTCTCAGATGCAGAAAGAAGTTTGCAGTTGGAAAAATTCTTATTTCTTAAGCAAGGGGACAAGACAGTCAGAGAATATGTGAATCAGTTTGATGAGCTGGCTAGGTTTGGGCTTGACCTAGTCAATACCCCGCACAAGAAGGCTCTCCGTTTCGTCAAAGGGTTGAATGAGCCATTACACAGTTTGGCCATGACCCATATACCCATGGGAGCCACGTACGAAAGATTGGTGCAAATGGCATTGCTGAATGAAGAGGATAAGGGCAAGAAGGAGACAAAGGCAGAAAGCTCTCAAGGGAAGAAAGAGGGTTTGCAGCCTAAGAAGGCAGACTTTAAGAAAGGCGGGAAAGGCAACAAGGAGAAGAGGAAGTGCAATTTCTGTGGCAAGGTGGGGCACTTAGTAAAGGACTGCCGGAAAAAGAAGGCCAAGGAGAATGGTGGGTGCTTTTCGTGCAGTCAGACAGGCCACAGGGCTAAGGACTGCCCAAAGAAACGAGGGCAGGGGTCTGGATCCACTCCAGGGGCACAGGTTTATGTGCTGGAAGCGCCACCTTTGCAACAGCGAGGTACAAACACTTCTGTAGAAAGTGTAGTTTATCTTTATGATCACCCCGTTCGCACTTTATTTGATTCTGGCGCATCACACTCCTTTATCTCGTCTGCTTTAGTAGAATCTCTGCACCTAAAAACTAGTATGGTAGAGGACCCCTTAATTGTTTCAAACCCAATTGGGGGCCCAGCTCATTTGTCTATGATCTGTTTGGATTTGAAAATTTCTATTCTAAGTGTAGAATTTGAATGTAGTGCCTTTGTTTTGGGCTTTGCGGGGTATGGTTTGATTTTGGGTATGGATTGGCTATCCAGTAATGGGGCCATCCTTGATTGTGAGAAAAGGGTTGTTAGGCTCCTAACCCAGCTCAGTAATACTTTGGAAATTTCTTGTAATCCCTCGTATGCGGTTATGCTTAGTTATCTTGAGTCTCTAGATGCCTCTGTTGAAAATTTGCAATCAGTTAGAGTGGTCCGGGAATATCCGGATGTCTTCGAAGAGGTGAAGGGCTTGCCTCCGAAGCGGGAAATAGTCTTCCGCATATATCTTGTAGATAATGCAAAGCCCGTTGCGTTGCCCGTTAGACACATGGCTCCACGAGAAAGAAAAGAGCTCAGTAAACAGATTAAAGAGCTTCTAGAGAAGGGGTTCATTAGGTGGAGCATTTCAGAATAGGGCACTCCAGGAGTGTTCGCCACTAAGGCTGAAGGTTCATTTCACTTATGCATGAGTTGTAAAGAATCACCTTAGTAAGTACATTTGGCAACATAGTTGGACTTAGGAAGGGACTCCCTTGTGACCTAAAAGGAGTCCATCATGCTTAGTTTCCTAGAATCATATGTGGTGGTTGGGTTGATTAATTCTTTGGGTGTCAGTCTGATGTTGATTTCGGTCTTCGGGGCTGATGCTTAGAGAGTTCT
This sequence comes from Allium sativum, assembly GCA_030737875.1. Taxonomy (NCBI): domain Eukaryota; kingdom Viridiplantae; phylum Streptophyta; class Magnoliopsida; order Asparagales; family Amaryllidaceae; genus Allium; species Allium sativum. Next base: position 566,187,517 of record CM060923.1, on the reverse strand, counting down.
TCTCCTAATCAATATATATGTGGCATAGATTTCCAGTTTTGACATTGCCTAATGGGCACAAAATTTTTACTTGCTTCTATCATTCGACTATACCTTTAGGTAGGACCATTTCCTATCATTGAGAAAATTTGGAAAATGACCTATAGATTAGAGCTACCCGAGAAATTGGCCGGAGTCCACAACGTTTTTCACGTTTCACATCTCCGAAAATGTCTACATGAGTCTGCTGAAGTGGTAGAGCCAAATATCCTCGAAGAGGCCGAAGTGGAGCGCGAAGCAACCATAAGAAAAGTTCCAACCCGCATACTAGGAACGGAAGTGAAGAAGCTACGCAACCGCGAAGTCAAACTCGTCAAAGTTCAGTGGAGCAACGCCGAGGGAGACGCGACTTGGGAAACTGAAGCTAGAATACGCACTGCTTACCCTTTTCTTTTCGAGGGTACGTCCTTGATCTTTCTTTTTCCTTAAGTTGCGCTTTTATCTATCTTTATAGGAATATCTCCTCGACCTTATCTTTTAGATAGAAACCTTTTGGATGAAAACATGTAATTGAAACATGTTATGTATGATGGTTGCAAGTGGTTGCAAGTGATTGCTAGTAGTTGCTCGTGGCTGCATATACACACACAATCTAGGTTTTAGATCGGCTCAGTCACTTCATATTGCATATGCATATATGTTTGCACTCGTATATGGTTGAATTGTAATGTGTTGTCATATGGATGTTGCATTTGTATGAAAGATTGTGCACCCATGTAGAATCATGAATAGGAAAAATCTGCATACATAATGGATACATGGCACTTACATGATTCGCATTAAGGAGGTCAACTGAATCAGTAGACCGCCTGATTTTGCATTAGATAAGTTCATGAACACACACACTTCGCATATGATCATGAAGCATTAGAAGTCTTTTAAGGACAATGGATGCTCGTGTTTGATGGATGAGTAGATGGATGATTGAATGTTAGGATTTACATTCTTCCTAAACTTGAAGATTTCGGGGACGAAATCCTTTTAAGTGGGGGAGAATGTAACACCCCGGATTTTTCCGTTAAAATTAAATTAACAAATTAAAGTATAATTAAATTGTAACAGAAAAATTAAGGGAAACGGACATCACCATTGCGTTCGTCTCGGAATTCTGCTTGAGATAGAGTCCGAGTTTGCGCAAAACGGATAACGTATGAAGAAGATATCTTTAATTTAAATATTACAGCAAAACATGAAAAAAGAGAAGTAAGGAGAGGACAATAATTATTATTATTCTAAGACTTATTAACAAAAGCCTCTGTAGCTCAGTTGGTTAAGGCATTGGATTTGTAGCATGGAGGTCGGGGGTTCGAACCCCGGCGGCGACATAATTTTTATCTCTGTTTTAGAGAGGGCCAACTGAGCATGCAAATACATGTACGTATACAAATTCAAATTTTGAAAGGATAAGAACGTACATATAAGGAAATAAAGAAAATATATGTATATATATGAGAATATATATATATATATATATATGCAAAAATATATGTATACAATAGATAAAATTCAAATAGACTAAAACAGCTCAATTTAAAGTTTAATTTTTGAAAATCGAACCCAGTCCCTCCTGGCTGGCCTGGTCTGTGTTTGGTCGAATTTCTGTGGGTTGCTTTGTCATTAGGGCTAGGTGGCAAGTTTTAATTGGTCTCTCTATCTAATGAATGGCTACGATCTAACCTAGCAACATCAATGGTTCTAATCAATTCCTAACCTCTATATAAACAACCCTAGACTAAACCCTAATCTATTCATTCAAAATTAAGAACATAGCCGCCATGTTGCTGAGGAACGACAAAGAGTAGCCGCCAACTAAAGAGAGGATTAGGGAGGAAGTTCTAAGGCCTAAAGCAATTCAAGCAACCTAAAGCTAATCAATTCAACAAAGGAATTTGCGTCTTCAATCCCTAAACTAGAGAATTCATCAAACCATTGTAAGTAGAGTATTACTTTGGTATAAATAAACAACTGTGTTGATGTGTATGCTTGAATTGTGGCAATGGAAGTAATTCATATTTGTGCGTTCTTATCAATTTATATACGTTTGGATTATGTTATTCATTATAAAGAACTACATGCGGTAGTTCTATGCAAATATTCGTTTGGAATATTGCGCAAATTATGTAATCTATGTTGAGGCTACATGTATGTAGTTGAGTGAAAATTTATGCAAGTTTGGGGCTTTGTTATTATATGGTCATGATGTATATTTTGTGCATAAATCGTTTTGCAAGTTTAAAGCAAACACCATGTTTAGAAATATTTATGCATAAGTATGTTTATACCATCGTTATATGATTAGGCTTAAATCATGATTAAGTTGAATTATGCTATGTTCATGCTAGAAGTATTTATGCCATGCTTATGTTTGACCATATGCCATGCTTATGTTTGACCATATGCCACGCCTATGTTAGAAGTGTTTTATGCCATGCTTATGTTTGACAATATGCCATGCCTATGCAAGAAGTATTTTATGCCATGCTTATGTTTGACATTATGCCTAAATAAGAATATAGGTTCATGTTGTAGTTAAACCTATGCAAGTTTACATGCCTTGATTTATGTCACCTATGTTTTATGACCAAAATACATGTCACCACTATGCAAGTACACCAATTTCTATTATGTATTTTCCAACGTCATATGCAAGTTCATGCGCTCACTTTCCCCTCTTTGTGTATACGCCATAAGCCTCCCCTTTTCGCATGGCTAAATTGGGCTTTAAAAGGCTAAGCCCAATATATATGAACGGACGTGTAAAACGGGGGAAAATAACGTTGGGTAAAAATTAATTAATGAATGAAAATATAAAATAGAAGGGCCTAAATCCAAGTATGGGTTGGGCCCATGATTGGTGTAACCTTTACACCATTTACTTAATAATGGGCCGCAAATATTTACATATAAATAAAGAAGAATGACAAGATATGTAAATGTAGAAAATACGATGTGTTTAACCCGAGGTTGGATTGAGTTGTGATGTAAACCTGCCCGGAACCGCCCGGCTGTCCAGTAGTCACAACAATACCTATCCAATGTGGGAGGTTAAACATGGAGCCCAATAAGGACCCGAGGTTAGACTGAGTTGTGGCGTAAGACTGCCCGGAACCAACCGGCAACAGGCAGCCACAACAATACCTGTCTAATGTGAGAGGTCAGGGCCTTAATAAGACAATTAAGGCTGAGTCAGGATTGTTAGGATTAAGTAAACCAAAGACTTAATCAAAATGGAACATGCTAAACTAAACGGACTGGTGGGGTTAGGTTAGGAAACACTTAACCAACTTAGCATGTTGGCTAGAGATAGAAAACCTAGTAACGGGGGACCCTTTTCAGCAGTAACCCTAAAAGGTGTATCAAGATACCCTGAAACTAGGCAGGGTGGGGCACGATTACTGGGCTGATTGTAAGAGGTCAAAACGACGGCGGTGGTGTAGCAGTGTAGGTTCTAACGGTGTGCGGGCGTGCACGCACTCCGGCGCAGAAAAATAAAGCACTGGGCACCAGTAGCATACCTTTGCACTCTATGGTTGTGTCGGGTTGCCACTATGGGACTTGATACACCCCATGGTGGGACCAGCATAGGTAACTACGACATCGGGGGCCGTAAGACACATGTAACTATGCGAGTAGGAGCCGATCATCATAGAATGGATCACATCACCCTGATTATGGGGTGCCAGTGGGAAACTAGTTTATATGGGTTCAGAGATTAACATGGGGTACGATAGTATATTCGACCCTAGACAACTTAACCAAGTTTATAGTGCATGCCCATTTCTTGTTTATACTTATCATACCCAGTTCTTTATTCATAGACAAAATAGTACTAGACTTACTCAGGCTTTATGTCTGACTCTATTTTTCTTTCGTCTTCTTTCTTCCGTTCCCCCCCCCCCCCCCCCAGGTCCTCAGGGAGGGAACACAGCAGCTTGACCTACCTCAACATCCAGCTTGAAGAAGAGAAATGTATTGCTTGGACTTTCCTGTTTTGAACTATGGCTTTGGACGATCCACTATGGGGCTTTTGCAGTTTATCTACGTTTTATTTATGCTTCTTTAAATAATGTACTCAAGACAGATTATGAAAGTGTTATGTTATGTTTTTGGAAAGGATGTTTTTGTAACACGTATTTGACTTTATGAAATAAAAGTTTGTTGTTCTTCCGCTGTTTACAAATATGTGTTCTTATATCTGTCTTGTATATCTGTGACTTGTACTTATAAACCTCCACCAAAATTAGGGCATTCCCTTTGAGAGTGACCCTAACGGAGGTGGGGTGTTTCAACTATGGACATTGCCTATGACTATGAACATTGCCTATGACTATGAACATTGCCTATGACTATGAGCATTGCCTATGACTGCGATTGTGACTATAAGAATTATTTCCTTGACTATGAACACAAGCCTATGCCTTTGACTAGGAAACACAAACTATTGCCTATGACATAACAAGGACAACTGTGACTAAACACCTATGATTCCTGACTAGGAAAGTGTTGCTTAAGTTTTATGACTATGAAATTGGGTCTAAACCTGATTTTCTATTCTATATATTCTTGGTTTTCTTAGGTTTTAGACCTTGGGAATTTACCTATTAAGTTAGGTCTACCCACGTTCTTGAACCTACGTCTCTATTCTGTCTATTCTTGGTTTTCTTTGGTTTTAGACCTTGGGAATTTACCTATTAAGTTAGGTCTACCCATGTTCTTGAACCTACGTCGTTATTCAACCCTTTTTATGTCAATAGATTTTCAAACCTATAAGCCTTCGATGTTTTAGATCAATTTCAGTGAAATTCGTTAGGTCTGTAATTAGTAAATTATCATTTTATGCCAGCATCTTTGGTTCATTCCCTATTTTCTACGAATCTAGATTTATCTATAATCTAGGTTGAATCACGATTATACGAACGGTGGGAATACGATTTGGGCAAAATATGAAATTTACTAAAACGTAGTTTTTTAACTTGGAAATTGGCATAAATTGGGAACATGTATTAGGGCATGTTTATAAGAATGCAAATTGGATAAATTTGACATGAATGATTGAATGTGTAATTTGAATCTAGTATTGATTTGTAAATCTAGCATTTACATGAATTGTGAACTAGAATCATAAGTCTAGTTTGACATGAACCATAATTAGAATGCTAAATCAGAATTGGATTAGCTAATTTGGCATAAGAAGTATATTGGCATAAATTTGAAATTGGCCATAATAGGGAGTAATTGTCATGTTTAGCAAAATCATGGTTAGTGACACTTAATTTGGTATAGTTTACATAGCAAAAGGGCATAAATATGATATAGAGGTGAGAATAGGCCATAATGATAATTGTGACAATTTATTAAAAGAGTGATTAGGAAATAAGTAAATTAGGAATGATTTACTTATAGAATTTGTCTTAAATGAGAAAATGTAAATTTAGACAAATTAAAGGTTTATTAACGACATCTCTTTTAATAACACACTAGAAAGTTCTAGGGTGACAGAGAGGATAGTGTCTAGGCTTGAGTTTAAAAAATACAAATTTCCTGCTCTCCCTGGCTATCCCTAACTGATCTGACGGACGGGATGGTTACTTTCAAAACCTGATTTGAAAATTAATCAAAACCCTCTGAACTTAGAAAACACGAATAGGCCTAACCCGAGGTTAGACTAAGTTGCGATGTAAACCTGCCCGGAACCAACCGGCACATCCAGTAATCGCAACAATATCTGTCTAACGTGAGTGGTAGCGGCTTTAATTTATTTAGTTAAAGCTAGAACAAGAATTGTAGGGTTAAGTTAATTAATACACTTAACCAATTCAACATGATAACCAAACCAATGGGTGGGGTTAGGTTCATATAGACACCTAGCACAGTTTAGCTAGAATGGGAGGGTTAAGTCCATAGGAACACTTAACCAACATGACACAGTTAAGCTAGAATGGGAGGGCTAAGTCCATAGGGACACTTAACCAACTTAACATGGTAACAAGACAAGATTTGTAGGGGTTAAGTAACTAAGGAAACACTTAGCCGAATTAACATGTTAACTAGACTAGAAGGTGGGGTTAAGTAAAGTTAATACACTTAGCCAAATTAACATGTTAACTAGACTAGAGGTTGGGGTTAAGTAAAGTCTAATATACTTAGCCAATTTGATATGTTAGCTGGGCTAGACCGTAGGGTTAAGTAAACTTGAACACTTAACCATCAGATTGTGATAAAGGAATAGGGTTAAGTCTAAAACATGAAGTGATAATACTTAACCATTAATAACATGTTAGTTAAAACAGACGGGCAAGGTTAAGTTAAAAAGGAACACTTAACCAATACAGGGTAAATGGGTAGGGTTAAGTAATAAGAAATACTTAAACAATATAACTTGGTTTGTGATGGGGTTAAGTCAACATGAATTACTGATAACACTTAACCAGTTTAACAGGATAAATGAAGGGGGTTAAGTTAGCATGAATTGACTAATGACACTTAACCAATCCAAATTGATGGGAAAGAGAACTAAGTGGTAAACCTTAGTAGAACTAAGTAGTAATTCTTAGTATAACACGAGAAGGAGCGAATGTCCATCTATGTAAAAAGAAGGCTCCAACGAATTGGGTTACGAAGCCCGAGGCTTCGAGGGGACGTGAGGCTACTCTTGGTATCCCTCTATGAGGCCGCAGATGATCCTCCTAGGCTTACAGAGGTTAAGGTCTGTGGTAGAAGAACCAAGAGTATGCCTTGGTTGCAAAATATGGCAACCTAAAGACTAGGATGGACCAGCGTGATTCGGTGAGAAAACGGTAGCCCTGTGATAGCAACTCGTCGTCTACCATCCATCTTCAGTCAATCGAGATACGTGAAGCGGAAAGGCGGAGAACTCCAAAAGACCATATACTTGCTATCTAGTTATGGGTGAGGATGGCCATAGGATAGTGGGGCACCGAGGCCCTGCGTATAGTTCTCATTTTTCAAGGTAAGCCTTTCATTAGTTGAGGGAGGGGTCAAGTAGGAACATAGCCACTGGAACAAAGACAGACCTTAGCATCTGCATCGGCAGATATCTGAAAGCTCCCGACCGAGTTCTGTATACCTTAATTTTCCCTGCCACAGGACTCGGGCTGCACATTACAGGACATGTGCATCTAGACAAGCGATAGTGATTCCCGATACATGCATGGGGAAGTATAGGAACATATACCACTCTAGGTAGTGTGTCCTAGACTTGGGGGCATCGTTCGACAGGTAGCATAATCCCTAGATTAGATCTAGGTAACAAATAATAAATGTATGCCTGAAGGCAATGGAAAGTACAAGGATTGAGATCACGTTATCATTACTAGTTGGGACACTAGTTAGGTGGTGCAGAGATATAGAAACCGGTATAACAAGGAAACAGCGAAGCGGCGAAAGTATTAGGTCATATCCAGTTTTTCTTAGCTTAGCATATCTTGTGATTATCTTGTCTAATCTTGCTGACCCTATCATCATGGTGTTATCTTGTATTCAATTAATTCATGTCGTTTTGTTTTTCCATGTTCACATGCTAGAAGTTACTGAACTTACTCAGGCTTTAGGTCTGACTCTGTTTTTATTTCGTCTTCTTTTCTTCCGTCCCCCCCCCCCCCCTAGGTAGTAAAGGAGGGAATAGTTTAACTCAGGTTAAGTTGGACTGCCACTCTTTCCCAGCTTGAAGATTTGTCGAAGTTTGCTTGGATTCTCTTTTCAGATGCTATGGCTGCCTCTTGCTAAAATCGGGGAATATAATGTTGTTTTTATGCTTCTTTATTTTGTAAGACAGATGATACTCTGATATTGTAAAGAAACCATTGTACAAACTATTTTATCAATAAAGCAAAGTTTTATTTTCCGCTGTTTAATTTCTGTCTGTCTTGTAATTTATCTGTATCTTTTACCCTAAATGCTCCACAGAACTTAGTGCATTCCCTTTGTGAGTGACACTAACGGATGTGGGGTGTTACACGTGGTATCAGAGCTGAAGGTTACCAGATCAGATAAAGGAGTTGAAAAATTATTTTCAAAACGGTTTTAAAGGAAGCATTTTCAAAAGAAAAGATTTGTTTTAAAGGCATATTCCCCAAAGCCATACACACTATCTTCTCTTCCTCTGTTTGAATTCTTGTCTCCTTCTTTCTTGAGTCTCTGGGGCTCTTGGCTTTCTTGGAGGTAACCTCATCGATGGGCAAAATAGTGCCGGACTTCCATCTATAACCGTAGTAGTTTCACCTACGGCCAGTTTTTTTTCAAGTTTATATGGTTTTCCGTACGATGGAAGCAGCTTTCGATAGATTTGTCAACATGACTACACACGGAAGGGGTGTGGAGTTTGGCTAAGGAGCATAACCCTAGGATGAGGAATTCATGGATGCAGATTTAGCTCACGAAGGAGGAAGAAATTATAAAACCTAAGACAGGAGGAAGTATCTTTACTAGGGTGTGATAGGGCATATAATTAAGGACAAGGGCAAGAACGAGGAACAAGATTTTCAGAAGGGAAAGTACCTACTTTCGCCACCAAGCATACCTAGGAGAAAGGTAGTAAAGTTCTGTTGGAAGAGTCTAGTTTTGTTGTTCATACTCTTTCCTTTGGTTTTAGCGCTTCGCATTTGTTCATATCCACTTCCATAGTTGAGTTTCTGCACCAAAGTACTTGTATAGTAGAAGGATCCCACTAGAGTCTCAAATCCAATTGGTGGTCCGACCACTTTATTTTTGGGTTGGATTTGAGAATAGCTATCGAGTTTTCTTATATCATTTGTAACGACCCAGAAAATCTGAACCAATTTAAAATTTTTAAATTGGCTAAAATGATGGATTCTATCATCTAACTCTTTTTATGCTGTTCAGCTCCTATTGTACATATTATGTTTGTTTTCCGCTGTAGACATTTATGTATAGCTGAACTGTATTTTTACTAAGTATGATCCTGTATACTGTGTAACTCTGATGATTACTTTTATCCAGTATATTCTATTGTTCATTATCTGGTGTATTTATTTAATTTTGTTCTGCTTTTATCTGTTTCTGTGTTATATTCCAAAGATTATCCTTGTCACCGTCAGAACAGGGTTTGGGGTCGTCTCATCATCTCACGTAGATCGTTTAAATTCGGAGGAGATATTCCTTGGGTGTTTGTCTGATATTGGTTTAGGTCTTTGGGGCTTCTACTTGAGGAATGTCGAGTTCGACTAGGATGGTTTGCGTGAGAGATGAATAGCTGTGACAGGCACTCTAAAAAGCATGTAGTAACCTTTTGAACCTCATAGTTATGGCGTGATGGATAAGCTAAGAGGAGAGACCTCAAACCATCTTGGTATGTACACTTGGTATCATAGTTAACATCTGTTTATTTTGGAAATGGAGGCCAGAAACTTCACAATCGTAAATTTAAAATAGTTAAGATACAGTAGAGTAAAGCTCAAGAAGGCTAGATACTAGCATCATACCCTTTTTCCTTAAGGGTGTATCCTTGATTTCTTTTTGTAAGAGCTTTATGCATAATTGTTTCTCTCTTTCCAGAGTATATCCTCTAGGTCGTATCTTCGATCCTTAGGTAGAAGCCAATGGATGTAAACATGTATTTGAAACATGTTATGGTTGATGGTTGCAAGTGGTTACTAATGGTTGCTCGTGAATGCATATGCATACGTATTAGGCACTAGATCAGTACGGACGCTTTCATATTGCATTTACAGATATGTATTTGTTCGTAAGTTGAACTTGATATGTTATCATATGGATGTTGCATATGGATGAATGGCTATGCACACATGTAGTATTTACATAACTAGGGATGCTTGCATACATGGTTGGATGCATGGCACTGACATGATTCGCATTAAGGAGGTAAACTGAATCAGTAGACCGCCTGATCTTGCATTAGATAAAGACATATACACACACTATGCATATGAGCATGAAAGCATTAGAAATCTTTTAAGGACAATGAATGCCTGTGATTGAATGGTTGAGTAGATGGGTGGTTGGATGGTAGGACACATTCTTCCTAACTTGAAGATTTCGGGGATGAAATCCTTTTAAGTGGGGGAGAATGTAACACCCCTTAATTCTGTAACACTAAGATTCACAAATCAAGGCAGAATTAAATTTTATATCCAAAATCAAGGGAAACGGGCAGCGACATTGCGTTCGTCTCGGAATTCTGCATGAAAACGAGTCCGAATTTGCGAGAATCGGAGTCCGTATGAAGGAGATATGACCTCCGGAAGTTTCAGAATTCAGTTTAAAATTCAAACAAGCAGAAACAGGTCAGAAAGCGAATTCAAATTCAAAATCGGATCGAGATTGGGCTAGGAGGGAATTTTCCCGCCTAAAGCACCCAGGTCGACTGGATAGTCGACCTGGGTCACCCAGGTCGACTGGGTAGTCGACTTGGGGGTCAACCCCCCCCACCCCCCTCCCCCCCGCTTTTTCCAGTTTTCTAAACCTGGTTCGTTCCTCTGTATCCGGACTCCATTCTGACCGGATTCGTTGACTTCTACACTATATAAACAGCCCTGGTCTCCTTCTCTATTCACAATTCTTTTCTATCCTTATGCTGCCTCTGAGAAATGAATAAATAAGTGAGTAAAATAAGAATACGAAAATCCAAGACAAGGTTATGCTGCTCAAGTTGTCAAGAAGAGATTCGAATCAAGATTAAAGCTTCAGGATGAGATTCAAAGGCTAACTCAAACGGTTTCAAGCAACGTCGCACAAATCATAGCAACGCCATCTTTCTATTCTAATCTAATCTCTGTAAGTCGGTTACTTTTTAGATTTGAACATTTCTCTCTGTTCGTGACATGAATTAAAGGAATAAAAGAATATGCCAAATCTTTCTATTCGAATTTGTGCCTACATCTTTGGACCTAATTAAGAATTGTTATGATTCGATGACCAATTAGGCCTTGCCTATGACTATGAACATTGCCTATGACTATGGACATTGCCTATGACCATGAACATTGCCTATGACTATGAACATTGCCTATGACTACGAGCATTGCCTATGACTGCGATTGTGACTATAAGAATTATTTCCTTGACTATGAACACAAGCCTATGCCTTTGACTAGGAAGCATAAACTATTTCCTATGACATAACAAGGACAACTGTGACTAAACACCTATGATTCCTGACTAGGAAAGCGTTGCTTAAGTTTTGTGACTATGAAATTGGGTCTGAACTTGATTTTCTATTCTATATATTCTTGGTTTTCTTTGGTTTTAGACTTTGGGAATTTACCTATTAAGTTAGGTCTATCCACGTTCTTGAACCTACGTCTCTATTCTGTCTATTCTTGGTTTTCTTTGGTTTTAGACCTTGGGAATTTACCTATTAAGTTAGGTCTACACATGTTCTTGAACCTACGTCGTTATTCAACCCTTTTTATGTCAATAGATTTTCAGACCTATAAGCCTTCGATGTTTTAGATCAATTTCAGTGAAATTCGTTAGGTCTGTAATTAGTAAATTATCATTTTATGCCAGCATCTTTGGTTCATTCCCTATTTTCTACGAATCTAGATTTATCTATAATCAAGGTTGAATCACGATTATACGAACGGTGGGAATACGATTTGGGCAAAATATGAAATTTACTAAAATGTAATTTTTTAACTTGGAAATTGGCATAAATTGGGAATATGTATTAGGGCGTGTTTATAAGAATGCAAATTGGATAAATTTGACATGAATTATAGGATGTGTAATTTGAATCTAGTATTGACTTGTAAATCTAGCATTTACATGAATTGTGAACTAGAATAATAAGTCTAGTGTGACATGAACCGTAATTAGAATGTTAAATCAGAATTGGATTAGCTAATTTGGCATAAGAAGTATATTGGCATAAATTTGAAATTGGCCATAATAGGGAGTAATTGTCAGGTTTAGCAAAATCATGGTTAGTGACACTTAATTTGGTATAGTTTACATACCAAAAGGGCATAAATATGATATAGAGGGGAGAATGGGCCATAATGATAATTGTGACAATTTATTAAAAGAGTGATTAGGAAATAAGTAAATTAGGAATGATTTACTTATAGAATTTGTCTTAAATTAGAAAATGTAAATTTAGACAAATTAAAGGTTTATTAACGACATCTCTTTTAATAACACACCAGAAAGTTCTAGGGTGACAGAGAGGATAGCGCCTAGGCTTGAGTTTGGAAAATACAAGTTTCCTTCTCTCCCTGGCTATCCCTAACTGATCCGACGGACGGGATGGTTACTTTCAAAACGTAATTTGAAAATTAATCAAAACCCTTTGAACTTAGAAAACACGAATAGGCCTAACCCGAGGTTAGACTGAGTTGCGATGTAAACCTGCCCGGAACCAACCGGCACATCCAGTAATCACAACAGTATCTGTCTAATGTGAGTGGTAGCGGCTTAAATTTATTTAGTTAAAGCTAGACCAAGAATGGTAGGGTTAAGTTAATTAATGCACTTAACAATTCAACATGATAACCAAACCAATGGGTGGGGTTAGGTTCATATAGACACCTAGCACAGTTAAGCTAGAATGGGAGGGTTAAGTCCATAGGAACACTTAACCAACATGACACAGTTAAGCTAGAATGGGAGGGCTAAGTCCATAGGGACACTTAACCAACTTAACATAATAACAAGACGAGATTTGTAGGGGTTAAGTAACTAAGGAAACACTTAGCCGAATTAACATGTTAACTAGACTAGAAGGTGGGGTTAAGTAAAGTTAATACACTTAGCCAAATTAACATGTTAACTAGACTAGAGGTTGGGGTTAATTAAAGTCTAATATACTTAGCCAATTTGATATGTTAGCTGGGCTAGACCGTAGGGTCAAGTAAACTTGAACACTTAACCGTCAGATTGTGATAAAGGAATAGGGTTAAGTCTAAAACATGAAGTGATAATACTTAACCATTAATAACATGTTAGTTAAAAACAGACGGGCAAGGTTAAGTTAAAAAGGAACACTTAACCAATACAGGGTAAATGGGTAGGGTTAAGTAATAAGAAATACTTAACCAATATAACTTGGTTTGTGATGGGGTTAAGTCAACATGAATTACTGATAACACTTAACCGGTTTAATAGGATAAATGAAGGGGGTCAAGTTAGCTTGAATTGACTAATGACACTTAACCAATTCAAATTGACGGGAAAGAGAACTAAGTGGTAAACCTTAGTAGAACTAAATAGTAATTCTTAGTATTACACGAGAAGGAGCGAATGTCCGTCTGGGTAAAAAGAAGGCTCCAACGAATTGGGTTACGAAGCCCGAGGTTTCGAGGGGACGTGAGGATACTCTTGGTATCCCTCTGTGAGGTCGCAGATGATCCTCCTGGGCTCACAGAGGTTAAGGTCTGTGGTAGAAGAACCAAGGGTATGCCTTGGTTGCAAAATATGGCAACCTAAAGACAAGGATGGACCAGCGTGATTCGGCGAGAAAACGGTAGCCCTGTGATAGCAACTCGTCGTCTACCATCTATCCTTAGTCAATCGAGATACGTGAAGTGGAAAGGCGGAGAACCCCAAAAGACCACATACTTGCTATCTAGTTATGGGTGAGGATGGCCATAGGATAGTGGGACACAGGGGCCTGCGTATAGTTCTCATTTTTCAAGGTGTGCCTTTCATTAGTTGAGGGAGGGGTCAAGTGGGACCATAGCCACTGGAACAATGACAGACCTTAGCATCTGCATCGGCAGATATCTGAAAGCTCCCGACCGAGTTCTGTATTCCATGATTTTCCCTGCCACAGGACTCGGGTTGCACATTATAGGACATGTGCATCTAGACAAACGATAGCGATTCGCGATACATGCGTGGGGAAGTATAGGAACATATACCACTCTAGGTAGTGTGTCCTAGACTTGGGGGCATCGTTCGACAGGTAGCATAATCCCTAGATTAGATCTTGGTAACAAATAATAAATGTATGCCTGAAGGAAATGGAAACTACAGGGATTGGGATTACGTTATCATTACTAGTTGGGACACTAGTTAGGTGGTGTAGAGATATAGAAACCGGTATAACAAGGAAACAGCGAAGCGGCGAAAGTATTAGGGCATATCCAGTTTTTCTTAGCTTAGCATATCTTGTGATTATCTTGTCTAATCTTGCTGACCCAATCATCATGGTGTTATCTTGTATTCAGTTAATTCATGTCGTTTTGTTTTTCCATGTTCACATGCTAGAAGTTACTGAACTTACTCAGGCTTTATGTCTGACTCTGTTTTTCTTTCGTCTTCTTTTCTTCTGTCCCCCCCCCCCCAGGTAGTACAGGAGGGAATAGTTTAGCTCAGGTTAAGTTGGACTGCCACTCTTTCCCAGCTTGAAGATTTGTCGAAGTTTGCTTGGATTCTCTTTTCAGATGCTATGGCTGGCTCTTGCTAAAATCGGGGAATATAAATGTTGTTTTTATGCTTCTTTATTTTGTAAGACAAATGATACTCTGATATTGTAAAGAAACCATTGTACAAACTATTTTATCAATAAAGCAAAGTTTTATTTTCTGCTTTTTAATTTCTGTTTGTCTTGTAATTTATCTGCATCTTTTACCCTAAATGCTCCCCAGAACTTAGTGCATACCCTTTGTGAGTGACACTAACGGATGTGCGGTGTTACAATCCAGATCTAAAATTTAAAGTTCTTTCTCGTATATGAATCTCTAGTTTATGTTTAAATATAGATCTGAAATAAAAACCATATTTTTATATTTATATTGATAATAAAGATCTTCTTCTAGTTTGGTCCATGAATATAGATTTCTTCTTCCTCTATTTAGATCTATGTTTTTATAATGAGATTCATGTTCTTTAATTTAGATCTATATACAAAGTTTTGTTTTTAGAATAAAGATTTCATTTTTATTTAGACCCATCAATATTGATTTGTTTATATTATAAAAAAAATCATCTTTATTGAATACATAAACATTGAAGATAGATTAACAATGAAAAATATCATTATTATTGTTTACATTAACATGATTTTTTATCGAATAAAGATTTGTAATAAAAATCTCATTGTCATGATTTACATGGAACATGAATTTTTATCAAATTTAAATTTGAAATGAAAACTCCATTTTCATTGTTTACATAAAAATATTGTTTTTGTTTATTTCATAAAATATGGTTTTTTACTTAAAATTGTAAAAGGACATATATTTGGTGTCGTTTTGTTGTATCTAAAAATAACATATTTTTAGTGATAATTTATTTAAAATAAAGAGAACATATTTTTATTGTTATTTAGTATAAATGAAATGTTTACGATAAAAAGATTTTTTTCTTATTGTAATATTGTTTTCATTGAAATGGTTGAAATAAAGAGGCTAAATTTCAATTATAATATTTTTTAATTGAAAGGTTGAAAAAGAAAAAAATTACATTTTATGAAAAGTTGGAATAGAAAAAAAATTACATTTTTAATGTAACATAGCTTTTACTGAAAATGTTAGATTAGAAAGATCACCCCTTTAATGATATATCCATTAATGAAATTTGTCAACATTTGTTTTTATTTAAAATATTCGTTTTATTAGAAACATAGGAAATGTTACAAATTAATTTTCAAGAAAATTTACCTGTTATTGTGAATATAATGTGTGAATCACAAGTTCATCATTTTGTAGGAAAATTGTATAAAGTTAAAAGAACATTTTTACACTTAAGAATAAGTTATAAAGGACATTTTGGAATAAAGGATATTTTAAATTAAGAATATTTTAGAGTAAAGATATTTTAAATAAAGAATAGTTTAAAATAATGAATATTTTTCAGTGAAATAATTACAATTATAAATTGTAATTGCACTTTTGACATGAGGTTAGGTTGCATTTGTGGTGGAAGTCTGCCCGGACCCGACCGGCTTATCCAGCAGCCACTAATGTTGAACCTAATGTGAGAGGTCTAAGTGAGCAAATACGAAGCGGGCTATGACACAAGGTTAAGCTCAACTTGTGGGATAAGTCTGCCCGGACCCGACCGGCATGTCCAGCATCCGCAAGTTGTAAGCCTAATGTGGGAGGTCTAGCCCATTATAAACCATAAATGGACATGGTAATGAATTGGACTATTTTGCCCATTATAAGTTGAAAAGCCATTTTAACCCGAACGGGTTTATCGATCGTTTTTATTCATTTTATAACGAATAGAATAAAATTAGTAATTTCCAAAATCTAATATTATGAAAACATTATTTTAAAGAAATAGAATAAATCTTTAATCAAGATTTAATGAAGTTTTCCAATGTGGTAGTATTTAATTGGAATTAAATAAATAAATTGGATTTTGGGTTTGTCATGAATGATGTTTTAAATAACACTATTCTTAAACCCCATGTGAAATTAATAGATCTTTTAATGTAGATTTATAGAAGTTTACTAATTAATTAGTGTTTTAATTAAGCATTAAGATGAAAGTTGATTGAAGGTTTATCGTGAACTATGTTTTAAATGACATTTGTTCTTTAATCCCAATTAATAGTGAAATTAAAATTTTGAATTTATAAATCTTTTATTAAGATTTAAATGTAATTTATAAATCTTTTATTTGGATGAAATGGTAATTTTCCAAAGTGAAGTTTTTCCAATTTAATATATTAAATTGGTATTGAACGGAATTCAATTCGGTAATAATCGAGATGAGTTTCAATAAAAGAAGACCGTTACTGTATATGGAATTTAAAAGGCTTTGTCGTTATTCCATTTATATTAATTGTCCGGTACAAAAATTTATGTCGATTATATATTGATTTGTTTTCAGTGAAAATTCCATATTTAATGGAAGATGATTTTGGGTTTATCGTGAACTGTGTTTTAAATGACATTGGTTCTTTAACCCAGTTAAAGATAAGATTTATTTCTTAAATTTGAATAGTCATTAAATAATGATTTTTGATATTAAAACCAAATTGGAGTTTCTAATAAATCTTTAAAAAGAAAGATTTAAGAATAAATTTAAAGAATTTATCTTTAATCGAATAATGTGAATATTTTACTAAAAGAATATTCTGAATTGGAATGAGGCGTTTGATGTGTTTTTATAACACTTGGTTTTTTATTATAAAACACGCGACTTATTCAGGAAGACCAGGTTTAACCCATTTTGAATAATTATTGCGATGATTAAAAGTCAAAGATGAAGACGGTGGTTGAAGACCGGCGATCTTCACATCGAATGGATGACCATGCCTTTGATAGGAGTTGCTGCCTTGAAAGGGTTACATTGGTAGTTGTCCAGATGTACTTGTTGATTGTTCGGATAAGCGAGCACCTCTCTTCCGTATTGGACATATGGGACAAGAAATAAGGTGACTCCGGTTTCATTTAGACCCAAAACGGACTTGTAAATGGATGTGTGTCTGACATTGGATTTCATTCCATGTAAATTATTTGATTTCTATTTAATATATATCTGTGGTGGCGGAGAATTTATTCTCTTGCTTAACAGCCTTCTTTGAGACGCACGAGCTCAAAGGTTATATATTGGTAGTTATCAATCACATGGCATGAATTGTCAATGTGGCATGCCAAGACGAAAATGATCAAGGCTTTTGTTAAAAAGTAGGGCCTTGTGGTTGATGATCAAAGCATAGCCTATTTCGGCATAGCTTTGTGTATAGCGTTACCTCGCGAGCCTCACACCTCGATATGAGTCAAAAACAGGACAAGGGAACGAAGGGAGTGCACATGTTTCTTTCTAGCTAGATTTGGTATCAGGGTTTTACAAGCCCTGACATTTTACTTATGTGGATGATGGATTATGAGGCCTCAGTTATATTAGTTGATAGTGACCAATTTATAGGTTCAATAGGACCGGGTAGCGTGTGTTCAGGCATAACTAGTCAACTACGGTATATTTGTGGACCGGCCCTACAGAATCTAAGGGTTCACTACGGGGGACCCTGAGACATTGCTAGAGTGTATCGAATCGTAAGGAGATCGTTCCTAGCCTTGACTCATGATGGAAATCCAACTTCCAATACGACACAATGTGGTTTTGATTGTAGAACTAGTATGGCGACATAGTATATGGTAGTTATGCCGTCTATGATTGATACATTATGATTAAAATGTTTTTGAATCATATATACACTAATAATAATATCAAATCCGTTTTTATCGTATCAAGCATTTTTTACCATTATAAAGGAAAACTCTATCCTTCGGTTTGCATTGCATTGAGTGATGGGACTTGAGTCTTATAAAGGTTTCATTTTTAAAAAACATTGCGTTGTTTAACGATTTACTTTATTTGAATTATGCACTGGCAATCCAACGAAGTAAACCCGTTCCGCGTTAGCGGCGTGGTCCTGTGATTAGCCTTATTACTAGTTAAGTTAAGCAAAGATTTCCATACCAGTCCCATGACTAACCCATTGTTTATGTCACTTTGCAGACTCAGGTGCCCTCTTTTCCACACGGCAGTCGAGTATCTTATTTTGCAGATATATTGAGCAAGATTCTGGATCGAAGCTTAAAGCTATGTCCAGAGTGTTGATAGACTTCCGCTGTATCAGTTTATTTATTCCACTGCACTATATTAAAATCTATTGTAGATTTATCTTCCACCGTATAATATTCCACGTACTCTGATATTCTGTACTCTGATGTAACATTATTATGATATTTATAAAAGTTTGTTGTTATTTGTTCCGATGTGTTGTATGCCCATAGTTAGCGTATTCGGGTTTTTGAATGGTCTTGGTCGATTTTACGGTCGATTAGGTCCGGGCGAAATCCGAATCGTTACACTAGTGCGGTTGCGGCTGAATCCTGAGGCACAGGCTAGATTGTCTCGAAGCGGTGAGGACGATCCCTTGCCTCAACTCATAGATGGAATCAAATTTCCAATACATGATTTTTCAGTTTTAGTTGTAAACCTAGTATGGTGGCATAATATATGGTACCTACGTCGTTTAGGATTTATACATTTATATTGAAGTTGTTTTTGACACTATGCAATTGTAGTAATATCAAAATGATTTGTTTTTAACGTACCAAGCATGTTTGGCTATTAAATAGTAAAACTTTTTCATCCGGCTTTCGTTGCATTGTGTGATGGGACCTGAGTCTTATAATAGCTTCATTTTCCAAAAAGCATTGCATTGTTTTATTTTAAATTGAGATTCAAGTGGAGTAAACCAATTCCACGTTATATGATGCGGTCCCATGATTTCCTAACTTTTAAAGTAAAGATTTAATAACTGTTTTAGTTCTCACACTGGTCCCATGTCTGAGTCGAAGTTTATTGTTTCTACTTAAACTCTAGGTGCCCATATTTTCGACATGGGAAGTCAGCAGTTTTGGTTTTGCAGATTTCTTTTAACAGGATCCTGGATTTATAGCTGGAGCAATATTCGGAAAGCTTTGCGTCCGTGTATTTCCTTCAGTTGTGCTAGTTGATATATTTCCGCTGTACATTTTATTTATACCTTTTAAGTTTCCACTGCTATGTATTTTAAATCCCTGATATTATTTTCTACTGTATATTATTCATTTGAACTCTAATATCTTTTTCTCTGATGTAAATTGTTGCAATTGCAATGAAATATTCTGTTGTTTGTCTTCTGATGCATTGTGTTCTCAAAATAATCTGGGCAACTCCGACTCCTCGGGGATCGGGGAAGTCTAGGTCGTTACAGTTTGGTATCAGAACTTTGGTTTACAAAGCTAGAGAACAAGGCACTTTAGAACAGAACGAAAGAATTCATCAGAGATAGGATTAGTAATATCCTATAAGAATGACTGGTCAGAGATAGGGTTAGTAATACCCTAGAATGAGTTTGAAGAGCGCTATTTCTAAAAATGAATTTAGTTTTGAAAATTATATCTTATTATGCGTATTTGAGTATTTTATTTTAAATTGAATTTGGACTTTCGAGTATATGAAGATTTTGCATGTACTCCTAGCTAGCGCGTACACGAAGCCACAAATATGCTGGATAGATATAGAATCTCGCTCTAGTCGTCCGGAGATTATTCAGATGATAGCTCGAGCATCATCAGCATTTGTGTTCGAGTTTTGAAAGTGGGATATCTATATATTTCCAATTGACTGGTGTGAGAACCAAAACATTAGTTAGAATCTTTTGCTTGTGATTTGTCATTGAAATATGATTTTTAAGTATATATAAAGTTATATATTTGAAAAGCTAATCAACTAATTGATTGTTGGTTGTGATTTGTGATTATTAGTTTGATTAATAAACATATTGGAATGATAAAACCAATAAAAGAATAAATGATAAGTAAAGCCAAATCGAGTCAAATTTTAAACTGAATTGAAAATTGGTTGGAATTGCATAAATAGACTTGTGTGTGTGTCTATATATATATATATATATATATATATATATATATATATATATATATTTGTGTGTGTGTGTGTGTGTGTGTGTGTGTTGAGCAGGTTAATGGATTCTCTGTTGAATAGAGAAACATATTGCATGCCCGACAAACAGGTGCACTTAATGAGGTTGTTGCATAATTTTATTATTATATAAACTCCTGTGAATGAAATTGGATGCGTTGTTATGGTTGGTCTCTGTGAGATTGTAAACCACGCCATAGGATAGCAACAAATAATTTATGAACTACACTGCATGGCATACTACATAATGACATCATATCATATCATATCATATTCCATATAAGCATTTGACGCTTATATGACGAGAGCAAGATGTTGTATGGCAATGACTGAATTACAGGTTGAACGGAAGACCGATTATTAAGAAATACGTGTAACGGTACTCGGGGAAAGATTTAGTAAAAAACCTACATAGGTCTGGAGATGACAATAATTCACGTCTCTCTTGTTGTTAATTAAGGCAATGGATTACTTATTTTCCAACACTGGCCAAGGTAGTGAGATTATGATTTTTACACGTCTCCGTTGGGCATAGATAGGTCAAAAAAACTGTTTATGCATTTTTTGATTTATTGGGTGCCTAATATGATCCAATAAAATTTTCAAACCCTCCTCGTGCAAAGGAGGTTATGGAGAAATTTTTCAAAAATTTAGGGTGTAAGCCAAACTTTTAAGAAATTCGAAAATTCTTAGAAACTGTAAAGTTGAAGAACGAAAGTTGATTTGGTTAGTTAAACAACTTTCAGCTCTGTTCCTTTTTGAGGACGAAAAGATTTTAAGTGGGGGAGATTGTAACCACCCAAAGTTTCTGAACCAATTTAAATAATTTTTATTTTTAGCTATTATAATGGGTTTTGAATATTTAAAATTATTTATTTTAAAGAATAACGATTTAAAATTTAGTTAAATCGAAGTTAGAATGTACAAATTTATTTTAATTATAAATAGAGTTTTAAATGGCACGGTAGTTTGAAAATTCGATTTATAATTTCAAATGAATGCACAGAATTCAAAATAAATCGAATTTCAGTAAAAACAAGAAACATTTGAATCTGTTTAATTATATCTTTCTAACGAATGTGAAAAATTCATTTTTCATAATATAAATTGAAACTTATGTCTAGTTTAAAATTCAAAATAGTCAATATGGACTTTATATATTTTTTAAATAATATATAGCCCTTAAAATTAGCCATTTTGCAAACGTCCTCCGTTTTCGACAAAACCACCTTTCTTGATCCAAAATGTCAAATCATAGTCAAGTTTCAAATTTCAGTTTGAATTTAATCGACTGAAAAAAGGCCACTTTTCAAACGGTCTCCAAATTCAATGAAATTAGTTTTGTTAGGACTGTATAGTCAAAACATAGCTAGAAATAATTTTTCTATAATTTTTGGAGTCAGTATGTGGCCCCGATAAATTAAAATGTACGTTTAAATTGAATATATATTGATTTATATTTTAGTTTTGACAAAAACTGATCGAAATGGTCGAATTGGCTTGCGAAACATATTCCATTGTGTCCGGAATGGGGGTATTTAGCTAGTATTGACAGTCGTTGAGCTCGATTGGAGTTCGCATTGATAAACAAGTAAAGATGGGATCAAAAAATAATAAATTAAAATAAAATGGCCATAAATACCCCATAAAATCCTAATTTCCCGTCCCATATTCAATAGCCGCCACAAATTAATTGAATGGCCAGCGAGCTCCCAAATTTACCACTTAAAATCTCCTAACCCACTAATCATTTTCGAATTATTTCAACGACAACATTGTTCAGCGTTTCCTGAGCTTCGAATTGGTATGTGGATTGTAACACCCCGTATTTACTGTGAATGTTAAAGTAACGAATTAAAGAATACTTAATTTTAAAAGTGGAAATATGCATATATATCATATAGATAGATATATTTAAGAGAAAAAATAAATAATGACAATAAATATTTCATGTAATAAGTTAATTAAGTGCAATACATGAAATGGGAAGAAACGCATACGAACAATTTAAAAAGAAAATTTTGAAGAGCTTCAGGAATTTGGTCAGGAAATTAGCGTCATTGCGTTCGTGGCGATTTTCTAGTCAATTTAGACCTATGGTTTGATGAAAACCGATTTAAAATGAAGAAGATATCTTTAAATTAAATATTCCAACAAAAAATGAAAAAGAGGAATGAGAAAAGAATAATTTTTAGCATTGTCCTAAGGTTTTTAAGCAAAAGACTTAGTAGCTTATTTGGTTAGAACATTTGACTTGCATACAAGAGGTACAGAGTTCGATCCCCGCCAGCACCATATTTTTGTTTTAGGGGAATGGCTAAAAATTGGCTTAGTGTGAACGCAGTTCAAAAAGTAGTTTAGTGTGAAAATGGTTAATTGGGAAGATAGATAAAAAGAAAAATAATAATAAATATATATATAGTAAATATATATATATATATATATATACATATATATATATACATATTTATATATATATATGTATGTATGTATGTATGACGTGTACGCATCATGTGGTGCACGTGGCGCATTTTTGTTGGTCAAGGATTGTTTTTTTGAATGTGGCCTTCTCTGATTGGCCAATATTGATTTCTGATGTATTATGGCATATATGTCATGCTACGGTTGGCTGGATGACACACCTCTTTGGTTTGATGGCTCTGATTTCTCGTAGACTAATCAAAAGGCTAGAATTAAACTTAGACTTATATATAATCACCCCCAAACCTCAACCCTAGAACTCATTCTATGAAGTCGTCATGTTGTTCGTCTTCAAGCTAGCCTAGCCTCTTCCATCTTCTAAATAAAATCCAAAAATAGTAATTGATTAAGAAGAACATCAAATCAAACGTCTACATCAAAGGATAGCTTTTCAAATTCAGAAATCAGATCCCAAAAATCAAGATCCGTCCTTTTTCTATAAGTACAGTTATTGTTTAGATGTCAACACTTAATAAGAAAATCATGACTGTAATAACTGAATCTAGAACTATGCCTAATTCTATGCGTACTTATCCTCTTGTCAATTCTAAATTTGTTTATGCCTATTGGACAGTTGTGACTGACATAGTAAAGCCTATCATGCCTATTGGACCGTTGTGACTAACACAGTAAAATCTATCATGCCTATTGGGCTATTAGGACTGACATAGTAAAACCTATCATGCCTATTGGACTGTTATGACTGACATAGTAAAACCTATCTTGCCTATGAGACTATTGGGACTGAAGCCATTGAACATATCATGTTGTATTAAATTTGTGGTTCTTTTATGTATGTAAGTTACATGCTAAGTTATGTTCATACATGCTTACATGTTTAGATCCAAGCTAGTACCCATGTTTAAGATCTATATAAGTTCATGCTTATACAATTAGGTCAATGTTAGTTCGCATGTTAATTGGATCAAATTTAAATGTTAGATCACGTTCATGTGCTTAATTAAGTTTATGTCTTTCTACCCCACATTTATACTACGCATGTAGATCTCTATTGTTTATGCCTGTTGGAATGTTACATGTCCCTTTCTTTCCCCTTTTTTTATAAGTTAGGCTAATTTGCGAGCCTAACGTTCTATGTGAATGATGCGAAAGAATAACGGGGGAGACATTGGGGAAAAATATTAATCTACATGCTATTGGCATAGATTGGCTCATAATCATGTAAATGATTAGTAGCATGAAATGGTAGAATATGTATACCTAGAATTAGGGACATAATTTAGAGGGTAAATGGGGCATGACTTGAGTTGACGACACTTGTGGATAATTTACGTATTTTGATTGGGTGTAGCCTATTTTGATTAATTACTTGTAATTGAATTTGGTGGGTATAACTTGAGAATTGAAGCATGACTAGTTTTGTGAAATTGGGATAATTAGCATGTAAAATCTAGACTAGGACATGTACGGTAAATATGTAATTTGGCTAAAAGATGAACATGCCTAACCCGAGGTTAGACTGAGTTGTGGTGTAAAACTGCCCGGAACCGCATGGCACATCAAGTGACCGCAACAACACTGATCTAATGTGAGAGGTTAGCGCATTTAGCCCAAACCCCGAGGTTCGAATGAGTTTGCGGTAGAAGTCTGCCCGGAACTGCCCGGAACTGCCCGGTACATCTAGCAACTGCAAACAACAGTTCTAATGTGAGAGGTTGGGGGCATTAATAAATTAAATAATGCCAATAAATGGACATGCTAAGAATGGTAAGGTTAAGTAACATATGAATAGGCGACACTTAACCGATACAACATGTTAATTAGAATAGAAGGTGGGGCTAAGTAAATTTAGAACACTTAACTGTTATAACATGTTAATTAGACAAGAAGGTGGTGTTAATTAAATTTAGAACACTTAATCGTTATAAAATGTTAATTAGACAAGAAGGTAGGGTTAAGAAAATTTAGAAAACTTAACCGTTATAACAAGCTAATTAGACAACAAGGTGGGGTTAAGTAAATTTAGAACACTTAACCGTTATAACATGTTAATTAGACAAGAAGGTGGGTTGAGTAAATTAAGAACACTTAACCGTTGTAACATGTTAAATAGACAAGAAGGTAGGGTTCGGTAAATTTAGAACACTTAACAGTTATAACATGTTAATTAGACAAGAAGGTCGGGTTAAGTAAAGTTAGAACAGTTAACCGTTATAACATGATGAACGAGTGGGGTTAAGTTAAGGGGAAACACTTAACTAATACAACATGATGAATGAACAGGGTTAAGTTAATAGGAAACACTTAACCAATACAACATGATGGGTAGGGAGGTTAAGTTAACATGAATGGACATCACTTAACCAATATTACATGAATAAAGTGGATAGGGTAAGGCAAGCTTAACCAATAATACAAATTGACTTGATAAGTAGGAGGGTTAAGTAAACTTTTGGTAGGTGGGTAATATTAGTATATATAGGCCCACAAACTTAATCGTTAAATAAACATGTTTGCATCAGTGGGAGGGTTAAGTAAATCTCGTATAGGTGGGTAATATTTGTATATATAGGCCTAGAAACTTAACCAGTGGAAACCCTAGTAACAAGGACCCATTTAAGCAGTAACCCACATAGATGTATCACAGTACCTTGAACTAGGCAGGGTGGGGCACGATTACTGGGCTGATTATAAGTGGTCAAAATAGTGGAAGGAGGTTCATCATTGTAGTTCCGACGGAGTATGGGCATGCACGTGCTCCGGAGTGGAAAAGCAGGCACTGGGCATCAGTAGTATACACTGTACATCTTGAATTGTGTCGGGTTGCTATCACAGGATTGATACACCTTATGGTGGGACCAGCACGGGGTATCTACATGCAAGAGAGGGTCGATTGACACAGACACAAGGAAAATTAATACAAGTAGTGAGACGATCGATATGGTAGGAAGGGTACATCTAACATCTTCATGGCAATTAGGTTGATTGAGGTAAGATCCTCATACTAGATGTACACCCGAAAGCTACCACAATTGCAGGGTTGGGATCACCTTATTATATAACACATGATACTAGTTGGGACACTAGTAGGGGTTACAGATCCTTTTTCACAGGATACTAGTTGGGACACTAGTAGGTGATACGGATCATTCTATAAAAGACACAAGTTAGGACACTGGTTAGTTGGTGCAGAAAAAATAGGAAATCATAGAAGGAACAAAAGCGCATTTGGGTTATCTTGCCTCATCATATCTTATGCTAATCTTATGTTATCTTGTTATCCCTGTTATCACGGTATTGTCATAGATTCAGTTTATTCATGTCATGTTACTATTACCTGTTTACATATTGAAAATCACTAGACTTACCAGACTTATGTCTGACCTAGTTTTGTTTCGCCTCTCTTCTTCCGTTCCCCCCCCCCCCTCCCCGATTAGACTGAGAGGGAATAGCTCAGCTTAGTTTGGACCGTTTCACTTTCCAAGCTTGAAGATACTCATATGTATTGCTTTGGACTTTCTTTTCCACTGCTATGGCTGGCTCATGCTTTATTTGGGGAACATCATTGTCATTTTATGCTTCTTTATTTTGTTAAAAAAGACAGATGCTTTGTTGTAATGGGTAAGGGTGTTTTTGTAACAACCCATATTTTCAATAACCTGTAATGATGTAAATCGAGGCAGAATTTAATTCTAAAATCTGAATCAAGGGAAACGGGCTATGCCATTGCGTTCGTCTCGGAAAAATACGCGAAATAGAGTCCGAGTTTTCGAAAATCGGAGTCCGTATGACCCGATTAAGGCCCAACGAAGTTTTCAGAAAAATTCAAAGTAAAAACAGATTTCAAATTCAAGTTTGAATTTGAAAAATTAGGTCAGATTGGGCTAGGCGGGAAAGTTCCCGCCAGAGCACCCAAGTCGACAGCCCTGTCGACTTGGGAGTCGACTTGGTTGGACCCAAGTAAACAGCCCTATCGACTTGGCTATCGACTTGGTCCAGCCGGGCTGTTTAGCCTGGTGCACCATTTAGAGATTGTGTTGAGCTTGGGGGCCAGATTCGGTTTTAAGGGCTGAGATTGCAACTAGGGTTTAATCCTATGGCCTAAAACACTTGCCTAATCTATAAATAAGACCCTAACCTAACCCTAAATCATCATTAATCAATCCTACAACTAAACTATGGCAAAATCAATCCTCTCATGGCCTCCACTCTCTTCATAAAATTCCTAAATAAATTTCTAAGTGATTTTCCATGCATACAAGTGTTTTCAAACTTGTATGAGCATCATTAGCTTGCATTCAAGTCAAGTTTCTATATTTGCATCATAAAGAAAGAGTTTCGATCATTTTGGCTCAAGGGTTTTTATGTTAGAGCTTGCATTTTGGGTTTGATTGATTTCATAAGGGCTTTGTCATATTTTTGTGACTTCTTAAGCATTGTAAGCCCTATTCTACTTTCATACTTAAACTCTAAAGTTAAATGTATGATATGAAAGTTTATATGCAAGTTTATCATGTTGTGATATGCAAGTTTATTATGTTGTGATATGCAAGTTTATATGCAAGTTTATCATGTTGTGATATGCAAGTTTATATGCAAGTATGCCAAGTTATGTTATGCAAGTTTGGGTTGAACATTTTGTTCATGCTATCATGTTATGCAAGCTTATCTTGGGTTTATGAACATAAAGCTTCAAGCTTTATGCCAAAGGTTGCATTTGGCAACATGTAAGTTATCATATCTCTTATGATAACTTGCATGTAAGGCTAAATGCGAACTTATGGCCATTTCTACATGTCATTTAGCACCATGTATCACCAATATGCCAAGTTTGGTTTTATGCATGCTTTTGGGGCCTAAAAATGTAATATGCAAGGGTATGAACACATGAACATTTCATATGCCACCATGTTAAACTTGTGGCTTCAATACCCTTATGTCATGATTATGCCAAGTTCCCTCTTTCTATCCTTTATGCGCTATTGCGATATGTAAGCGATGGGATTGCGTTTGGGGTTGGGTAAACTTAAAAGACATAAAAACATAAGCTTGGAAATTTACCTATTAAGTTAGGTCTACCCATTGGGAATTTACCTATTAAGTTAGGTCTACCCAATTGCTTGAAAACTTGTAATGTGTTTTGGAAACACGATGGACATGACACTTAGAAAATATAAGTGTGACCAACTCGAGGTTGGGTTGAGTTTGTAGCGTAAACCTACCCGGAACCGACCGGCTTAACTAGTTGCTACAAACAATAGGACCCAATGTGAGAAGTTGGCCATGTTGTACCTTGAACCCGAGGTTAGACCAAGTTGTGGTGTAAAGCTACCCGGACCCGCCCGGCTTAACTAGTAACCGCAACAAAGTCTAATGTGAGAGGTTAAGGCGCATTAAATTAATTAATGCCTCATGATTAGGGTTAAGTCATGGTCCACTTAATACTTAACCAATTTGGGCTTGGTAGATTAATCGGGGTTAAGTCGTGAACTCATCGTTACACTTAACCAAGTTAATCCATGATTAGCAAGAGGGTTAAACCGTACTTAACCCACTAGAGAAATCCTAGCAATGGGGGCTCACTCCAGCAGTAATCCCAAGTTTGTATCATTAAGACCCTAGGGACTAGGCTAGGGAGGGGGCACGATTACTGGGCTGGAGGTAAGCGACCAATAAACGACGGCAGGGTGGTATGCCGATGTAGTTCCGGACGGACTATGGTCGTGCACGTAGTCCGTATTTGGAGAAGTCAAGCATGGGTACCAGTAGATCGAGACTGTGCACGCATGTTTATGGTGTCCAGGGGTTGCCACCCTAGGGCTTGATACACCCGACGGGAGACCCGGCACAGTCTGACTACAATTATGTTTGGGCCGTATTGACACCAACACGTGACGAGTTAGGCTTAGGGAGCCGATCGACTAGACCGTTTGGTTGGACCTTGTATTAGGGTCATTTCTTGTTATTGGGCCAAAGCTTGGGCCAAGGGATCAATACTTGTTTATTCAAGTCATGTTAGTTTGCTAGTACACCTGTGGTGCAAAACCTTAATCCTGATTATGCGATGACACCTTTATCTACCTTGTTAGTTAATCATCATGCTAGTATGTAGTTATCCTTATGTTCATCTCAGCTTTCATCATGCCAGTTAACTTTATCAGTTTACATTGATTGTAGTAGGGCTTACTCAGTCTTTTTGACTGACCTGTTTTCTTTCGCCTCTTTTCTTCCGTTTCCCCCCCCCCCCCCCAAGTTCTCAGGGTGGGAACATTGGAGCTTAGCTTGGATTTCGGATTGCTTGCTTGTGGGATTTCAGCTCATGTACGGTTTCGACATGAAGCTAGCTATGGTTATCACTTGTTTTGGGGATAGTACTTATGTATTTCAGTTTTTCAGTAATGTTGTTTTTATCTGGACTTGTGTATTTGGAAAATTGACATTATGTTGTACCAGACTTGTTTTGAAATGGTTTGAAATCTTCCGCTGTTTTATCTATGTTACTTACTCTGTTTACTTATATACATATGTTCTTGTTCTGCCTTGATATATCATTATGCATGTTTACCTGGTTCAAACGCCCCTCCAAAGTCAGAGTGCTTGCAAGAGACACCCTGGCGGAGGTGGGGTGTTACATTTGGTATCAGAGCATATGGTTTACGAGAAGGAACAAAAAGGTTTTTAGAAAACTTTTGAAAAACTATTTTCAAAACCAAGTATAAAGTATTTTCCAAAGAAAAGTCTAGTTTATTTTAAAGGCTATTCCCCAAAAAGCCATTAGCAAAATTCCTTCGTTTTTCTCCATTCTGAATCTGTCTTTTTCTTCATTTTCAGTATGGCCGATAACTTTGCTATTCCGGAGGGAGTACATGTACCTGTTTGGTATAAGAGACTTTTGGAGGCTAGGGCGACCGAAGCGGGCCCCGCAGATGTCCCTCCTCCTCCTCCTCCAGTAGTTAATGTTCCTCCTCCACCTGTCGCTGAGGTTCCTCTTCCTCCTCCCCCTCAGCATCCTCAAGCTGACTTCGCAAAGACATGCAAAGATTTCAAAGCAATGGGTGGCAAGAGCTTTCAAGGCACTGAGACTTTTGTAGAGGCCAGAAATTGGTTGAAAGAGACCGAGGATTTATTTGCTATCTTTGGGTTAGACGATCAGAGGAAGATCTTGTTGGCGGTTTGGCTTATGAAGGATGAAGCCGCTTATTGGTGGGAAGTCACCAATGGTACTAGGCCTGTTGAGCCTTGGGACGATTTCAGGGCAAGGTTCGTGCTTAAGTTTCTATCTTCTGCCGAGGAGAATCTGCAAATGGAGAGGTTCATAACTCTGAGACAAGGAGATATGTCTGTCAAAGAATATGTGAACAAGTTCAATCAGTTAGCTCGTTTTGGCTTGGATATGGTGAATACTCCTCAGAAGAAGGCTCTTCGTTTTGCTAGAGGATTGAATGAGCCGTTGCAGGGATTGGCTATGTCACATATTCCCCATGGGGCCACGTTTGAGAGTTTGGTTGATATGGCGTTACTTCAGGGAGATGTCAAGAAAGAAACCAAGATGAATGATACTCAAGCCAAGAAGACTGATTCCCAGTGGAAAGGAAATCAAGGTAATCCAAGTGGTCAGAGCAGTCAAGGCAATCAGAACAAGAACAAGAACAAGAACAAGAACAAGAACAAGAACAAGAGTCAAGGAAACAAGGGGAACAACAACAAGGGCAATAACAATAAGGGGAAGTGCCATTATTGCGGTTCAGTTGGGCATCTTGTTAAGGATTGTAAGAAGAGGAAAAGGAAGAATGGTGAATGCTTTTTCTGCGGTGAGACTGGACATTTCAGTAAGGATTGCACGAAGAAGCAAGGGCAAGGCCAGGGTCAGACTCAGCATGCTGGACCTTCAGGAGGGCAAGTTCATGCTCTCAATGTCGCTCCAGTTCCCGATCGAGGTAGTATTTCTGTTGAGAGCCTTGTATATATTTCTGATTTTCCAGTTCGTACCTTGTTTGATTCTGGTGCATCGCATAGCTTTATCTCATCTGATCTTGTTGATAGTTTGCACCTTAGTACTAGCTTGGTAGATGATCCCGTCTATGTCTCAAATCCTATTGGGGGTTCCGCCCATTTGTCTATGATATGTGGGGATTTGAGGATCTCTATACTGAGTGTAGAGTTCTTGTGCAGTTCTTATGTTCTTGGTTTTAGGGGATACGGATTGATATTGGGCATGGATTGGTTGTCCAGATATGGAGCCATCCTATATTGTGAGCATAGGGTTGTGAGGCTCGTGACTCGCCTCGGAAACACCCTAGAGGTTTCTTGTGATCCGAGAGGTCCCGTCATGTTGTGCTATCTTGAATCACTCGACTCGTCAATGGAAACTCTTCAGTCTGTGAGAGTGGTTCGAGAGTATCCGGATGTTTTTGATGAAGTTAGGGGGTTGCCCCCTAAGCGAGAGATTGATTTCCGCATTTATCTGGTGGATAATGCAAAGCCGGTTTCTTTGCCCGTTCGGCACATGGCTCCGCGTGAAAGGCGGGAGCTAAGTAAGCAAGTGAAGGAGTTGCTTGAGAAGAACTTCATTAGACGAAGTATATCTGAATGGGGAGCGCCTGTGGTATTTGCTACCAAGGCAGATGGTTCTCTCCGACTTTGTGTTGACTATCGAGAGTTGAATAAGCTGACTAAGAAGAACAGACACCCGTTATCGAGGATTGATGATCTCTTTGACCAGCTTGTCGGTGCTTCTGTTTTCTCTCAGCTTGATCTTGCTACTGGATTCCATCAGCTCAGGGTAGCTGAAGATAGTATAGACAAGACTGCGTTCAGAACGCCATATGGATTCTTCGAATGGCTTGTCATGTCGTTCGGCTTGACTAATGCACCCGCATATTTCATGGACTTGATGAGTAGGGTGTTCAGGGAGTTCTTGAACAAGTTTGTCGTGGTCTTCGTAGATGATATTCTGATCTTCTCTAAGGATGAGGAAGAGCACGCAAGGCATCTCGTGGAGGTGATGGATACACTTAGAGCGCATCAGTTGAAGGCCAAGTTCTCCAAGTGTCACTTCTGGAGAAGGGAAGTTAGATTCCTTGGGCACATAGTATCTAAGCAAGGCTTAGCGGTGGATCCCGCTAAGGTAGTTGCAGTTCAGGATTGGAAGACTCCAAGGAATGCAACCGAAGTGAGAAGTTTTCTAGGTCTTGCGGGTTTTTACCGGAAGTTCATCAAGGACTTCGCGAAGATTTCCGCTCCTCTCACTAAATTGACGAAGAAGAATTTAGTTTTTGCTTGGAGCATAGAATGCGAGCTTGCTTTTCAGAAGCTCAAGAGAGCTCTCACATCAGCACCTGTTCTAGCTTTGCCCGATGGAGGGAAGTTATTTACAGTATACACCGATGCATGTGGCACTGGGTTAGGAGCTGTTCTGATGCAAGAAGGAAGGGTGATATGCTTTGGCGGTAGACAACTCAAAGTACATGAGAAGAATTATCCCACTCATGACTTAGAGTTGGCAGCAATAGTATATGCACTCAAGGCTTGGCGCCATTATCTTCTGGGAGAAAGATTTGAGCTTTATACCGATCACAAGTCATTGAAGTATCTCTTTTCTCAGAAGGATCTGAATCTGAGACAACAAAGTTGGATGGAATTCTTGGCATCCTACGATTTTGAGATAGCTTATACCCCTGGCAAGGGGAATGTGGTAGCAGATGCATTGAGTAGAAGAAGGTTGACCCTAAGTCCTCTATTCGTTGAGATGAAGAATTTAGAGTATGTGGCAACCTTTGATTTCTCTTTGGTGATTGAGTCGATGACCGGTTCTTTAGCATCTCTAGAACTCAGACCTACCCTTCTTGATCAAGTTGGGGCTTCGCAAAGAGAAGACCCTCAGATAGTTGAGATTATGGATAAGCTGATTCGAGGAGAGACGTCTAGTCATCTCGCTCGATATTCTATTGATGACAAGGGTTGGCTGAGGAGAGACGGAAAGTTATGTGTTCCAATGGTAGAAGATTTAGTAAGAAAAGTTCTTGAGGAATCGCATCGCTCTAAGTTGACTATGCATCCGGGCGGAGATAAGATGTATAAAGATATGAAGCGCATTTTCTTTTGGCCTGGGATGAAGAAGGATGTGGCAGAGTTTGTCTCTAGATGTATCATTTGCCAGCAAGTTAAGGCCGAGTCGAAGAAGCCCGGTGGGCTATTGCATCCTCTAGACATTCCACTTTGGAAGTGGGAGAGTATTTCCATGGATTTTATCGATGGGCTACCAAGGTCAAGGAAAGGGAATACGAGCATTTGGGTTATTGTGGATAGACTTACGAAGAGTGCTCATTTCATTCCGGTGAAGAGCAAGAGGACCGCATCTTGGCTAGCGTCTGTATATCTGCGTGAGATTGTGAGACTACATGGAGTCCCTTCTAGTATAGTCAGTGACCGTGACCCAATCTTTACAAGTCAGTTCTGGAATAGCTTGCAAGAAGCTATGGGCACGAGGTTGAATCTAAGTACTGCTTATCACCCACAGACGGACGGTCAAACCGAAAGGGTGAATAGGGTACTCGAGGATCTGTTGAGGCTTTGTATTCTGGATTTTGGTGGTACTTGGGAAGACCATCTTCCTCTTGTTGAGTTTGCATATAATAACAGTTATCAGGCAAGCATAGGGATGGCACCATTTGAAGCTTTATATGGGAGGCCGTGCAAGTCGCCTACATGTTGGTGGGAGACTACAGATAAGCTTATACTTGGGCCTGATATGATCAGAGATACATCCGAGAAAGTCGAGTTGATTCGGAGACGGATGAAAGCGGCCCAAGACCGTCAGAAATCCAATGCTGATAGGCGAAGAACTGATTTGGAGTTTGATGTTCGGGATATGGTTTTCGTGAAGGTTTCTCCTTTGCGGAATGTGGTCCGATTCGGAGCCGTTGGGAAGTTAGCACCGAGGTTTGTTGGACCATTCCCTATTATAGAGAGGATCGGGCAGATGGCTTATAGAGTGGAGTTGCCCGAGAAGCTTGCCGGAGTACACGATGTTTTTCATGTCTCGCATCTCCGGAAGTGTTTACATGAAACAGCAGAGGTTGTTGAGCCGAGTGTTCTGAAAGATGTGGAAGTGGAGAAAGAGGCTACCTTGAGGAGAGCTCCGATTCGTATCTTGGGGACGGAGACCAAGAAGCTAAGGAATCGAGAGGTCAAGTTGGTGAAGGTTCAATGGGGTGAAGCCGAAGAAGTCGCAACTTGGGAAACCGAGGAGAAGATGCGTGGGCTTTATCCTTTACTTTTTGAGTGTACACTCTCAATCTCTTTTCTTTGATTAGCATATCTTTCTCTTTGCTATCCATGTTTATCTAGTTTATCATGTTAATCTTGTCATGAGAACCTTAGGTAGAAACCCTTTGGATGAAACATGTGTTTGAAACATGTTATGCTTGATGTTTGCAAGTGGTTGCAAGTGTTTGCAAGTGGTTACTCGTGGATGCATTATACACGTTAGGCACTAGATCGGCTCACACACTCCTCATATTGCATATCCATGAGTGTTTATGCTTATTCATGGATGAAAATTGTTGTGTTATCACATGGATGTTGCATATGGATGTATGTTATGTGCACACATATAAATGTTATACATTATGTTAGGAATTGCATACATATGGATTCATTTCACTAACATAATTTGCATTGATGATATTTGCATTAGATAAGTACATATACACACACCTTTGCATATGTTCATACAACATTTAGAATCTTGTAAGGACAATGATTGCTCGTCGATGATGTTTTGAGTAGATGGATGTTGGATGGTAGGATACGTTCTTCCTAACTTAAAGATTTCGGGGACAAAATCCTTTAAGGAGGGGAGAATGTAACAACCCGTATTTTCAATAACCTATAATGACGTAAATCGAGGCAGAATTTAATTCTAAAATCTGAATCAAGGGAAACGGGCTATGCCATTGCGTTCGTCTCGGAAAAATACGCGAAATAGAGTCCGAGTTTTCGAAAATCGGGGTCCGTATGACCCGATTAAGGCCCAACGAAGTTTTCAGAAAAATTCAAAGTAAAAACAGATTTCAAATTCAAGTTTGAATTTGAAAAATTAGGTCAGATTGGGCTAGGCGGGAAAGTTCCCGCCAGAGCACCCAAGTCGACAGCCCTGTCGACTTGGGAGTCGACTTGGTTGGACCCAAGTCGACAGCCCTGTCGACTTGGCTGTCGACTTGGTCCAGCCGGGCTGTTTAGCCTGGTGCACCATTTAGAGATTGTGTTGAGCTTGGGGGCCAGATTCGGTTTTAAGGGCTGAGATTGCAACTAGGGTTTAATCCTATGGCCTAAAACACTTGCCTAATCTATAAATAAGACCCTAACCTAACCCTAAATAATCATTAATCAATCCTACAACTAAACTATGGCAAAATCAATCCTCTCATGGCCTCCGCTCTCTTCATAAAATTCCTAAATAAATTTCTAAGTGATTTTCCATGCATACAAGTGTTTTCAAACTTGTATGAGCATCATTAGCTTGCATTCAAGTCAAGTTTCTATATTTGCATCATAAAGAAAGAGTTTTGATCATTTTGGCTCAAGGGTTTTTATGTTAGAGCTTGCATTTTGGGTTTGATTGATTTCATAAGGGCTTTGTCATATTTTTGTGACTTCTTAAGCATTGTAAGCCCTATTCTACTTTCATACTTAAACTCTAAAGTTAAATGTATGATATGAAAGTTTATATGCAAGTTTATCATGTTGTGATATGCAAGTTTATATGCAAGTTTATCATGTTGTGATATGCAAGTTTATATGCAAGTTTATCATGTTGTCATATGCAAGTATGCCAAGTTATGTTATGCAAGTTTGGGTTGAACATTTTGTTCATGCTATCATGTTATGCAAGCTTATCTTGGGTTTATGAACATAAAGCTTCAAGCTTTATGCCAAAGGTTGCATTTGGCAACATGTAAGTTATCATATCTCTTATGATAACTTGCATGTGAGGCTAAATGCGAACTTATGGCCATTTCTACATGTCATTTAGCACCATGTATCACCAGTATGCCAAGTTTGGTTTTATGCATGCTTTTGGGGCCTAAAAATGTAATATGCAAGGGTATGAACACATGAACATTTCATATGCCACCATGTTAAACTTGTGGCTTCAATACCCTTATGTCATGATTATGCCAAGTTCCCTCTTTCTATCCTTTATGCGCTATTGCGATATGTAAGCGATGGGATTGCGTTTGGGGTTGGGTAAACTTAAAAGACATAAAAACATAAGCTTGGGAATTTACCTATTAAGTTAGGTCTACCCATTGGGAATTTACCTATTAAGTTAGGTCTACCCAATTGCTTGAAAACTTGTAATGTGTTTTGGAAACACGATGGACATGACACTTAGAAAATATAAGTGTGACCAACTCGTGGTTGGGTTGAGTTTGTAACGTAAACCTACCCGGAACCGACCGGCTTAACTAGTTGGTACAAACAATAGGACCCAATGTGAGAAGTTTGCCATGTTGTACCTTGAACCCGAGGTTAGACCAAGTTATGGTGTAAAGCTACCCGGACCCGCCCGGCTTAACTAGTAACCGCAACAAAGTCTAATGTGAGACGTTAAGGTGCATTAAATTAATTAATGCCTCATGATTAGGGTTAAGTCATGGTCCACTTAATACTTAACCAATTTGGGCTTGGTAGATTAATCGGGGTTAAGTCGTGAACTCATCGTTACACTTAACCAAGTTAATCCATGATTAGCAAGAGGGTTAAACCGTACTTAACCCACTAGAGAAATCCTAGCAATGGGGGCCCACTCCAGCAGTAATCCCAAGTTTGTTTCATTAAGACCCTAGGGACTAGACTAGGGAGGGGGCACGATTACTGGGCTGGAGGTAAGCGACCAATAAACGACGGCAGGGTGGTACGCCGATGTAGTTCCGGACGGACTATGGTCGTGCACGTAGTCCGTATTTGGAGAAGTCAAGCATGGGTACCAGTAGATCGAGACTGTGCACGCATGTTTATGGTGTCCAGGGGTTGCCACCCTAGGGCTTGATACACCCGACGGGAGACCCGGCACAGTCTGACTACAATTATGTTTGGGCCGTATTGACACCAACACGTGACGAGTTAGGCTTAGGGAGCCGATCGACTAGACCATTTGGTTGGACCTTGTATTAGGGTCATTTCTTGTTATTGGGCCAAAGCTTGGGCCAAGGGATCAATACTTGTTTATTCAAGTCATGTTAGTTTGCTAGTACACCTGTGGTGCAAAACCTTAATCCTGATTATGCGATGACACCTTTATCTACCTTGTTAGTTAATCATCATGCTAGTATGTAGTTATCCTTATGTTCATCTCAGCTTTCATCATGCCAGTTAACTTTATCAGTTTACATTGATTGTAGTAGGGCTTACTCAGTCTTTTTGACTGACCTGTTTTCTTTCGCCTCTTTTCTTCCGTTTCCCCCCCCCCCCCCAGGTTCTCAGGGTGGGAACGTTGGAGCTTAGCTTGGATTTCGGATTGCTTGCTTGTGGGATTTCAGCTCATGTACGGTTTCGACATGAAGCTAGCTATGGTTATCACTTGTTTTGGGGATAGTACTTATGTATTTAAGTTTTTCAGTAATGTTGTTTTTATCTAGACTTGTGTATTTGGAAAATTGACATTATGTTGTACCAGACTTGTTTTGAAATGGTTTGAAATCTTCCGCTGTTTTATCTATGTTATTTACTCTGTTTACATATATACATATGTTCTTGTTCTGCCTTGATATATCATTATGCATGTTTACCTGGTTCAGACGCCCCTCCAAAGTCAGAGTGCTTGCAAGAGACACCCTGGCGGAGGTGGGGTGTTACAGTTTTGGTGTTGGAAAACATTCTTTGTACAAGTTTCTTTACCAAGCTGTTGTTTTATCAATAAAGTAAAGTTTTATTTATTATTTATTTTCCGTTGTTTAAATTTTGTTTGTTTTGTAATTTATTGGTTCTATACACTTATGATGCTCCACTGAAGTTAGTGCATTCCCTTTGTGAGTGACCTTAACGGAGGTGGGTTGTTACACGTGGAATCAAAGCTAAAGGTTACCGAATCAGATAAAAGATTTGAAAAATTATTTTCAATACGGTTTCAAAAGTAGCATTTTCTAAGGAAAAGTTTTTCTTTAAATGCATATTCCCCAAAGCCATATGCACTATCTTTTGATCCTCTATTTGAATCCTTGTTTTCCTTCTTTACTGAGTCTCCGGGGCTTCCTACTTTACGGGAGGTAACCTCAACGGGGCATGGTTCCGTAGGCTTGATTAGACTACGACACTTGTCAAAGGGCGAAGAAGTGCCCAACTTCCATATATAGTCGCAATAGTTTCACCCGCGGCTAATTTTCTTTCAAGCTTTGTAGGGTTTTCCGTGCGATGGAGGCACCTTTCAAGAGACTTGTCAACAAGTTACACAAAGATGGTAAAGATGAGAATAAGGGAGTTTGGCTAAGGAACACAACCTAAGGATGAGAAGCTCATGGATATGGACTTGGTTCACAAAGGAGGAAAGAATTGAAAAATCTAAGACAAGAGGAAGTGTCATTATTATGGTATAATGGGTCATATAATTAAGGACAAGGGCAAGAACAAAGGATAGGATTTTCAGGAGGGAAAGTGCATGCTCTCACCGCCAGCGTACCTGAGAGAGAGATAGTAGAGTTTCTATTGAAAAAGTCTAGCTTTTCGTTTTGATCATCCTATTAGTACTCTTTTTGATTTTTGCGCTTCACATTCGTTTATATCTGGTTCCATAGTTAAGACTCTGCACCTTAGTACTCGTATAGTAGAAGATCCCATTATTGTCTGAAATCCAATTTATGGTTCGGCTCATTTATCTTTGGTTTGTGAGGATTTGAGAATAATTATATTAAGTATTGAGTCTAAGTGTAATGGTTATGTTTTTGGTTTCATGGGCTATGGGTTGATTATAGGCATGGATTGATTAGCTAGTAATCGTGAAAGGAGGGTAGTTAGACTTTCGACTTGCCTCATGAATACCGTCGAGATTTCGTGCGATCCTAAGGGATCAGTTTGTTGTACCTATCTAGAATCACTTGATGCATCTATCGATGATTTTTGATCCGTTGGAGTAGTCCATGAGTACGCAGTTGTTTTTTATTAGGTTAGGGTTTTTCCCCTAAAAAGCGAGGTAGACTAATGCATATATCTAGTTGACAATGCAAAGCCAGTTGCATTACATATACAACACATGAATCCAAGGGAAAGGAAGGGTCAGTAAACAAGTAAAAGAGTTACTTGAAAAGTGTTCATAAGGTGAAGTATTTCTGAGTGGGGTGCTCCATTCGTTCTCGCTACAAAGGCGGATGGTTCACTTCGCTTGTGCATAGATGATATTTTGGTTTTCTCTAGGAATGAGGAAGAACACGCTTTGCATCTAAGGGAAGCTCAAGAAGAAGCGACTTCGAAGTATGAAGACTAGATACGCGCATCATACCCTTTTTGAGGGTATATCCTTGGTCTCTCTTTTTCTATAAAGTTTATTTGGATGCTAGTATTTATCTTTTAAGTATATCCTCTCGATCCAATCCTCAATCCTTAGGTAGAAGCCAATGGATGTAAACATGTATATGAAACATGTTATGATTGATGGTTGCAAGTGATTGCTAGTTGTTGCTCGTAGATGCATATACACACACTCACTAGGTACCAGATCAGCTCAGTCACTTTCATACTGCGTATGCATATATGTGTATATATGCGGACTGAAACTTGATGTAATGACCCGCATTTTCAACGATATAATAATTAATTTATTTAATTATTTAAAAGGTGTTTAAAAGGATTTAATGGTCGTGGAATTAAATAATGGTGAATATTTAACTAAAATAATAAATTAAATAGTACATTTAATTCTGAAATAATCAGAATTGGCTGAAATGGCGATATGGTGTGAACTGGATCATCTGTGATATTTAATTCATCTTGGAATTGAATTTGAATAAGGAATATATTATATAAACGATAGTTTGAACGTAGATTTATAATATAATTAAAATCGAGCTCGAAATGGCGCTGCAGTTCGTAAATTGGCGATTCGAACTTCAACTGAATGTACAAGATTCGTTTTAAGCCGGATTTCTGTGAACCAAGAAACGTGTGGAGCTGGTGGAGTATATCTTTCTAGTGGAAGAGAAAATCTGGATTTCGTAGGGTAGATTTTGATTTATGTCCAAATCAAATTTTAGAAAAGTCGCGGTGGAATTCCTTTATAATTTATAAAGGAATTATTTATATTTTTAAAAAAGGAATTTCATTTTTAAATTGAATATCGATTTAATCGGGATTTGAAATATTAAGTTATAAATCCCAGTAGAGCTGTATGGTATTCCACTGTGAGTATATACGATAATATAAATTTTTTTGTATTTAATTTAATTATATTTATATATTTAAATAGGTCATTCAAAGCTTTAAAAATAACCAGTTTTGCAAACGACCTCAGAAATCGGCGAAACCAATTTTGTTGGATCCGTAATATTGAATTATTGCTAGATTTCAATTTCCATGATTTTTGAAGTCAATATGTGGCCGTACGGATTTTTAGAGTGAAAAACACTCGGTATTTTGATGGTTAAAAATACACTATGTGAGCATACGAAGTCAGAATTCGACAGAACCAGTTTCGTTAGGACCATAATGTCAAACTCTAGCTGCATGTCAATTTTCATGATTTTTGGGTATCGTGTGTGGTCACACGAATTTTTAGAAAGGAAGAATGAATATAAAATAATAAAAAGAAAATATCTAAAACTCATTTGAGGTAAAAACAAAGGCCACATCCTCATCCTTTCTGCCACACAAATACACGACCTTCCTATATAATCAAATTTGAAGCCGCCAGTGATCCTCTCTTCAAATGTGAATAATATCCTCTTCTAAAAAAATCAAAACAATTGCTAATAAAGTCTATAAATCACAAACTCTAATTCTTTGAGATCGTGAAGCCCTGAGCTTCGATCTGATATGCTTTTTGTCTAGCTCGATGACTGTTTTGGGTTGGTAAGTCCTCCAGCGTAAATCTAGGGATCGGGTTTTGGGCGAAATAAAGGAGTGATGCTGGATTTCGAGTTTAGTTTTGGGATGAGTGAATTAAAGGGAACTTGCATGTATTTTTGGTGGATTTCCATGATGATTAAGTTCGGTGGAAATGGCTGGGATTAACGAAAATGTGTTGAACGGCAGAAGGAGTTGAGGTAGCCGAAGTGAGGATGGTTGGTACTAGAAGATGGAGATTTTGATGGAGAGTGGGATGGTATTGTCATTGGGAATTTTAGTGGTGTAAGGGAGGAGATAATGGCGATGGAAGTGGCGGAAATGGCTACTAACGGAAGGGAGGGCGCAGCGTGTAATTGATACGGG
Source organism: Allium sativum (assembly GCA_030737875.1). Taxonomy (NCBI): domain Eukaryota; kingdom Viridiplantae; phylum Streptophyta; class Magnoliopsida; order Asparagales; family Amaryllidaceae; genus Allium; species Allium sativum. The sequence goes on along the minus strand of CM060923.1, from coordinate 566,146,222 downwards.
GAAGAAGGGTGTTTTGTTTGGGCCTGGGTACGTATGAAGGTAATGGGCTTAAGTTAAACAAGTGAGGCCCATTTAGATATAAATGTTTTAGTTTAAATTAAAGTTAAAATGTGTATTAACTTCTTAACGTTATATCTTGATCATACGATATCAGATTGACGAACCGTAAGTTGCGTTGAGATCGTATAGGCGGACAATACCAAATGGAGCTGACTGGGAGTGGATTCGAGCTCGTTTGAATTTATGGTGAAATAAATTGTTTGATTCAAATAAAACAAACAGTTTATCGTTCTTTAACGATGAACTGCCAATGTGAGTAAATCTCACTAACTCTGAACAGTTTATAATTTCATGTTGTATTTTCAGAACTGTTAAATATTGGCTGATTGACTGTGTGTTAACAGTTTGATTGAACTGCTAGTCAGTTAGTTGTATTTCTATATTGATTCTATTTATTAGAATATATCATATGGAACTGAAAGTGATGTTGATTTTATTGCGTAACATCTGTGGATGCAGGGAAACAGATTGGAGGAATCCAACTGGATTCCTCAACAGCTATTTTATTATTTTCATATATTGTGATATATGACGTGGTTTATAATCTGTTGTTGATTATATGTGTATGAATGGTATTTGACATCATGACTTGATATGTTAAACACCATAACACACCGGAATGTGAAAAAAGGGAATTTTCAAATGGTATTTGAAAATAAAATATTTATAAAATCAAAAGGGTTTTATAAATGAAATGTTTATAAATGAAATATTTATAAATTAAATATTTATAAATAGAAATCTTTATAGGTGAAAGTATATAGAAAGGGGAAATCTTTATAAATGAAATATTTATAAAGAAAAGGGAATATTTATAAAATCACAAAATTTTATAAATGAGATATTTACTGGTTAAATAAATAGGAGATGTTAAACGAGATACTTATATGTTAAGTAAATAAGTTATAAAAGAGAGATTGACTTAGGAAATAGAATAAGTTATTAAAAGGATTATTTATTTGTTAAATAAATAGAATAAGAAAAGGAGATATTTATTTGTTAAATAAATAAGATAAGATATAAGGAATATTTATTTAGAAGATAAATAAAATATTAATAAAGGAAATACTTAGGATAAATTAATAAGGTTAATAAAGGGAATACTTGGAAATAGAACCCTAAAAGGGAATATTTGGAAATCATTTATAAATAGAATTTGAAAAGGAAATATTTGTAAACCATTTACAAATAGGATTAAAAAGGAAATATTGGTAAAGGCATTTAGAAATAAACAGATTATAAAGGAAATATTCATCTTTGGATATATATATATATATATAAGTCAGGACTTATATACGGAGAAAATAGATAAATGGAGTAGATTAATTTATAAATGATATTTGTAAATTAAGTTAAATATTTATCATTTGGATAAATAGAATATATAAGTCAGGACTTATATAAAGAAGTAAAAATCGATTTCAACATCGATATTTGAAACTGAAAAAGGACAAAGAGTTAACCATTAGGGTTAACCATTTAGAGTAAAACCATTAAGGTTAACCAGTTAGGTAAAACCGTAGAGTTAAACCAGTTAGGTTAAACCGTAGAGTTAAGCTAGTTAGAGTTAATCAGTTAGAGTTAAACCAGTTAGATTAATCGGTTAGAGTTAAACTAGTTAGAGTTAATCAGTTAGAGTTAATTGATAGAGTTAAATCGAACTGAAGTTATTGAATAGAGTTAAATCGAACTAGAGTTATTCAAATGGAGTTAATTGAATTTAGTTTATTCGAATAAAGTTGAAGTGAGTTAATCGAATTTAGTTATTCGAAGAAGTGAATCGAATCAGAGATATTCGAAGTGAGATAATTGAATTGTAGATATTCGAAGTGAGATAAGCGAATCAGAGATATTCGAAGTGAGATAATCGAATCAGAAATATTCAAAGTGAGTTGATCGAATCTAGTTATTCGACAGGAGTTAAATCGAATAAGATTTATTCGAAGAAAGAGATTTTCGAATATAAGTATTCGAAAGTGAGCAAATCGAATATAAGTTATTCGAATAAGTTATTCGAATAAGAGTTAATCCCGTAAGAGTTACTAGGTTGGAGTTATTCAAATAAGAGTTATAGATTAGAGTTAACCGAATAGGAGTTAATAAATTAATTGTCGTTATATTATTCGAGTTAGGAAATAAAAGTCATATTACAGATAATATATTTCGGATGCAGGAGATTATAACACCATTGTTATAATCACATAAACTTGTAAAAGAACGGGGTTCGTAAATAGAATCCGAGGGTTCGTGAGGAAGTGTTAAAGGGTTAAAAGATGAACTTACCCTATTTCGAGATTTGAAATGTTGTTCAATTAAGGTATGAGAGGTAGTTATACCCCAACTTAATTGACTCCGTTTTTAATTTAGAAATGGTTTAGGTTCGAGATTGAAAGTGGTTAAGTGATTTTATTAAATAAGTATAGTGGTTTGAGTTGTCGTCGCGATGTTGATTTAAACATCTGTTTAAATCCAAGTAAAGAAGATTTGGAAATATTTTTCAAAATAGAATCAAAAACATAATCAAATATCGAAATTGGAAATATGAATTAGAAAAGGAAGTGTTCATGTATAAGGTGTTAAGAAATGGAGTTAAACTAAATCATAATTTGACTGGAGACTTGTTAAGTTGAATGGTTTCCTAAGTGTCTATTTGATGTTGGTTTCGACCTTCGGGATTGGTACTTAGGGAGTTGTTCTTATACTAGTTTATAATCAGAGACTGATAGTTGTAGAAGAATAGTGATATATAAATAAGTTATGGAAATGTTTTCCACCGTTAACGTATATTTTCTAAACATAGAAAATAAGGAAAATATGAATATATATATATATATAATTGATGATTGATTGATTGAATTTCCATCTGGAAATAATACCATTGTTTGCACATCTGTTTTTCTTCGATCGTTAACTCACCGACTATAGAAGTTTTTGACCATTTTTACGTTATTAATATGAAGAGACCGGTTGGATTTTTATCCAAAGAACCACTCCATATTGGCATGAGCATTGCGAATCATATATGGAAAAGATAATTGAAGATGGAGTAAAGTGCAAGGGCTATTGTATAAGTCTTAGATAACAGTGCCTAAGATGGATGTATTGAACAATGCCTTCGGTTCATCCTGTTCCTGGATGACTTGTATGGATGAATGCCTGACAGAGTATTTCCTGAAAGGTCACGTACATTGATTTCTACAACCGTACCAAGAGTGGAAGGGGAGAAGGAAACTTCTTTAGCTAACACGTAATGTACTGTTGTGATGATAAAGCGTAACCTCAAGCCTCATCAACCGGGAAATGACAAAAGTCGGGCAGGCAGCATGGCTATTTAGGTCGCACCTATTAGGGTGTATAATCACCTGATCTAGAGTTTTCATTTACTTCTAAAAATCTATTATTGATGCTATCCCATTCGCGAAACGGTTGCGGATCCCAACCGTTGGTGATATACATTCGATACACTCAAGCGAAATGAGTGGTCGGTCATGTGTGACCGGGTTGCAAGATGTTCTTGTTGAACCAAGTGTATTCCTTTCTAGAGGTACACTTGCAAAAGTTGGTTCCATACCTTGTCATAGTTGGAAATTCATTACCCAATACGTGCTTGCGGTTTTGATTGTATACTATATATGCAGAATGTGAGATGGAAGCGTTTCTGCTAGATGATTATTATATTGTGGTTGATAGACATTATTATAATATCAAAGGTTTTTGATATAAAGATATTTTGGATTCTCATAAGGGAAAAACCCGTTCCGTTATACGGCGTGGTCTTATGAGATATCGTTTACTTGTTCAAACTGTTTTACTCATACCAGTCCCGTGACTGACCCGGAGTTTATTTTGTTTTGTTTTCCCTAAAATATTGGGTGCCCAATTTTGTACGGGCAGTCAAGTAGTCGGGATTTATATATACTTGAAGAGCTAGAGCAGGAGGCTTCAGGGACATATAACTATAGTGTATTTCCGCTGTGTTGTAAGTGCTGTACTTTGAAATGATATGTATATTCAAATACAGATTCATATTTCAAATATATGTTATTCGTTCTGCTGTGAGGTTCGTGTTACTCTGATGTTGTGTTCTTCTTCTTCTTCTTCTTCTTCTGTTCTAAGTTCTATCTTATCTTTTCTCACCCTCTAATTTCTTTCATTAACTATTCGGTTATTTTCGATCCTTGGATGTTCGATATGTGTCGTATATCGGATAACCAAGATCGCAAATTTCCGGGTAGTTACAGTTGGTATTAGAGCTTAAATTAAGTGAATTACCTTGGCTCTATGGTGTGACTCGGAGCAGGTAGGGTTAGTAATACCCTAGATTGAGTTGAGTGTATATATACGAGTGAACGTATTTGTAGATAATATAAAAATAATTCTATATTGTGAAGATTTATTGCTTGAGTAGTTTATGAGTTCTGGTCGATCAGTTTGATCCACTGTATTGGTAGGAGTTTATAAACACTCAAATACGATGGGTCGGCACGATATGTTTTGAAAAGAGGGTAAATGAAAATAATTTTACCCAAAGTATATTTTGATATATATTGGATATATTTTTGACGACCCCAAACCCCGTACTGACGGCGGCACGGGTAATCTTTGGAATATAACACATAAACAGATCACAGCAGAACAGAATTAAATAAACACACCAGATAATGAACAAATAATACACTGGATAAACGTAATCATCAGATTTACAAAGTATACAGGATCATACTTAGTACAAATACAGTTCAGCTATACATAAATGTCTACAGCGGAAATAAACATAATATGTACAATAGGAGCTTAACAGCATAAAAAGAGATAAATGATAGAATTCATCTTCATCTCTAGCTATCCAGAAAGAGCCTGCTAAAACCTGAAGACAAGGCTGCCCGTGTAGAAAAAGGGGCACCCGAGTTTGCAAGTGAAACAAACTACGAGTTAGTCATGGGACTGGTATGAGAAATCTACTTAACACATTATACAATTGGCTAATCACAGGACCACGCCACTTTCGCGGAACGGGTTTACTCAATTAGATTTCCAGTGCTTTAAAACAAATCATTCTTTTAAACATCGCAATGCTTTTTATAAAAATGAAGCCATTATAAGACTCAGTTCCCATCACACAATGCAATGCAAACCGGAGGATAGAGTTTTTACCTTATAATGGCCAAAATATGCTTCATACGAATAAAACAAAAGAATTTGATATTATTACTAGTGTTTATATGTTTCAAAAATAATTTGAAATCATAAGTATCAATCATAGACGGCATTAATGCCCCATACCACTATGTCGCCATATATAGGTATACAATCAAAACTGCATAGTCACGTATTTGGAAATTGGATTTCCGTCATGAACCAAGGCAAAAGATAGTCCTTACCGAATTCGAGACTGTCTAGCCCGAGTCTCAGGCACAGCCGCAACCGTACCTTGGATCGTCAAGGACGGTCCACACGGAGTGGATTATAATGCCTGAACAATGCGTTTCCCCGCCCTTGGGGGCGTAAATGAGCCAACGAATGACTCCATCGGTCCCGGATCGACCGATATTTCCGAGGCGCCTCGCAACAGCAACAACCACATAGGTGAAAATAGTATAAATGTCAGCCAGTTTAAGCACTGACACCACCTCTAGCTAGAAAGAAACGCACGTCCCCCATGAGGTCCTCTCCCGTTTCTGGTTCATACCAGGGTGCGAGGCTCGCGAATTCACGTTATACACAAAGCTACGCCACATAGGCGGTGCTTTGATCATCAACACAAGACTTTGCTTTTCAACAGAAGCCTTTATCACTGCATCTTAGCATGCCACACAGGCAATTCACACCATGCAACTGATGGCTATCAATCACAAAGAATGAATTCCAATGTTAGACAAACTGTCCTTTTACAAGTCCGTTCTGGGTCTAAACGAAACCGGAGGCACTATATACCTCACATACCCATCGATCTCCACGTACGTCTGGATGATCACCACACATTATCCATATTTCGGGATGCCTCCCAATCAGGACATCAGTTACCATTCAAACGAGGTGAAGATCTCCGGTCTTCGACGATCGTCTTCATCTTCGATTTCTTATCGTCGATTTAGTTATTCAGAATGGGATAAACCCAGTCTTTCTGAGCAACTTGCGAATATAAATAACCAGTGCTACACAAACACAACATACGCCTCATTCCAATTCATTAGTCACTAACCGTCAATCAGTAAGAGAATGATTTCCCAAATATTAACCCCGAAGGCCGAAACCAACATCAGATCAAAATCCAGGAAACCATTCGACTTAGCTAACCTTCTGTTAATTTCTGAATTTCACATCCACATCGTTTATAATATTTTATAATGATTTATCGCTATTTTTATTTATTTTAAAATAGCCAATTTATTCAAACGACGCTTCGGGCCATAACGCAGCCGTGGCGCTGTTTTTCTTCAGATTCGATTTACACATATCTGAATATCTAACCGTTGGATCTTCACAAAATTTACATCATTAGAAAGATCTTTTCAAAACGAATCCAACGGTTCCAGTTTTCGGAAAATCCGACGGTCGGATCTCCCGGTACAATAGTTTGAAGTTTCGATTTCAAAATACGAACTGCAGCGTCGTTATTCGATTTAATTTAATTATATTTATATAGATATATATAATCGATTCTGGCGTTGTTTTTCTTCATATTTGAATTAAACATTCCAAACAATCCAACCGTTGGATTTTCGCAAAGTGTGTATCGTTGGGAAGATATTTCCAAAGCGAACCCAATGGTTTCAGTTTCGGGAATATTCGATGGTCGGATCTCCCGTGCCAATTGTTTGAAATCACGGTTTCAAAACACGAACTGCGGCTTCGTTATTCAATATATTTCAATTCTATTTATATATGTATATAGATTCTTCGATTTCAAAAATATATTCTTTTCATACATTTGATAAAAATGATATTTTTATCTAACCAACAATGATTTCGACACTTCACTATTTTTAACAATTCATGTTTATAGTAAAAATGTGATTTTTATTGTAAAACGATTTATTTCAAAACACAACTATTTTATATAGTTCATATAGATGATAAAAATATGATTTTTATTATAAAACAATTATTTTAAAACGCGAATACCATTCAACACATGAATTTCTATTCAACGAATGAATTTCTATTTAACACATGAAGGTTTTCTATAGTTTGTATATGTATAGTAAAAATGTGATTTTTATTGCAAAACAATTTATTTCAAAACACGACTATTTTATATAGTTCATATAGATGATAAAAATATGTTTTTTATTATAAAACAATTTATTTTAAAACACAAATACCATTCAACACATGAATTTCTATTCAACGAATGAATTTCTATTCAACAAACGAATATAGTTTCAACACATGAAAATAATTCTAACACATGAATATTATTCAAAATTTCATCAGCATAACGGCAGTGTAGTTAAAACTGGGGCCGTCCCTAGAACGGCTCCTTGCTCTACCTTAAAGCCTCACAGCTTTTGACAATGGGGATTCATGCATCTAGTTCGCACGGAGGCGGCATGTATATTTTTTTTCATTTCCACAAACTAATCCTATGTGGTTTCAACCAAATAATTCTCAACCACAAACGAGTATTTTTCAACCACAATCAATCAATTTCAACCACAAACAATCCTAATCAACCATTCGCTATCAATCAATTTTCACAACAATTACAACCAATAAATATCGTCTATGGTTTGTGGACGAGGGGCGTATATATATATATATATATATATATATATATATATATATATATATATAAGCATTTCACTTCTATTTCAACATATATATAATTTTTACTACACATATGTAACTCATACATCGAACGTACAACTTATAAAACGCTTATACATGTGGTGTACAATGCTTATATAACTCATACATCGACTATATAATTTATACATCGTCATTTTCCATATCGTTTATAATTTAGAAATCTCACAATGGGTCCCACTCCACCAAAAATAGCGAAAGGCTCAGAAAAATATGCGGTCTCTTCTAAAATGTAGAAGACGTCCTCACGGTCACGATGTTTCCTATTTCATCGAATTTCGTCAATACACGATCAAGATATGATTTTTCAAAGTTTTGTAACACTTAAAAGTGTTAATTTCAGTTTAAATATAATAAAGGTCGCACCTTTCAAAGTTGGTTCGAACTAGGGTTCGGATTTTGCGGCAAATCCGTGAAGCGTTGCTTCGATCGGGTGGTGCGACGTGAAAGAGGGGAGTGAGGCGCTGTTGTCGATGGTCGGAGGAGGGGGTTTGGTGGTCAGTTGAGGTCGGGGCGGCGGTGGAAAGTCGCTGACTTCGTGGGTCTCATTCTCGTCGATGGGGAGGAGGGAGAAGGCGAGGGTTGGTCGGATTTAAAGAGGAGGGGCGGCGCTGTCGAGATCGGGTGGTGGCGTCGCTTGAAGGTGGCTGAGGCAGCGGGAAAAGGGTCAGGAAGGAGGGAGCAACCGTCGCCGTCGAGAATGAGAGAAGAGCGGGGTTTTTGAGTTTTTTTATATTTTTAAATTAATGAAAGAAAAATTTCTATTGGCCGATGGTTTAATAATTTCAAAAATTAGGGTTTTAATTAAGAACTTCAATTCAAACCCAACGACTGTCGTTCCTAGCTAAATACCCCCATTCCGAACACAATGGGATATGTTTCGTAGGCCCATTCGACTGTTTGAGTCAGTTTATCTTCAAATTAAATATAAAACATTCAATATTAGATTTGAACATACATTTCAATTTGCTGGGGCCACATACTGATTCTAAAAATCCCCGAAAAGTAAATCTAGCTATGTTTTGACGATACGGTCCCAAAAAACTAGTTTCGTCGAATTCTGAGACCGTTTGAAAAATGGCCATTTTCCGGTTAATCCATTTTAACTGTAATTGACCAAAACACATTTTCCTTCGCCACGCTCACATATTAGCTTCGGAAATTATGAAATTTGAAACCTAGCAATAATTTGACATCCCAGATTCAACCAAAGTGGTTTCGTCGAATTCTGAGGTCGTATGCAAAATGTCTATTTTCAAGGGCAATAACTTTTGCTTCCCGCTATGAAACCTCGATTTTTCAGATTCGTTAGAAATGTATTCACTAACAGATTTAAATTTTGGTTTCACTCAAATCCGTTTTGTTTTGCACCCGGTACAGTCAGTCAAAGTTTGAATTCAAATTTTGAAACTACCGCGCCATTTCAGGCCTTGTTTATAATTAGAATTAATTATATTCGCTTTCAAATGTCGATTCAAACTTACTTTTCATCGTTATTATTTAAAATATTAATTTTGACTATTTAAAATCCACTAAAATAGCCAATTTAAAAATTTTAAATTGGTTCAGATTTTCCGGGTCGTTACAAATTTGGTTGATATTCTAATCGAGTAAGATTATAAAGTGAAATGTTTATGTAAATAATCGATCAGAATTCATATAAGTGAAATATATGAAATTGAAATGAATTAAATCTAAAATTTAAATCAAAATTGAAATTGAAACCCTGGAAATTTGGAACAGAGTTTGTAAATAGACTTGGAGTAAAAATATGTAAATTTTAAGATCCTGGGAGATTTTAAATTGTATTCCAAGCAATGGTGAATGATATTTTGAATTGATTTCAAAATAAAAGTGTTTAAGGATGATTTTGAAAGTGATATAGCATTGAACTCACTTCGATAGCTGGGAAATAACCCCAATGATGAGCTAGACATCATCGGTGTTCATTTTCGAGTTGCAGAGTGACAGATTACTACCAAAGACTTTGTTTTTGAATTGTTTTGAGAAAACAAGTTGTTTAGAAATTCAAAGGTTTTGAATTGGCAGTATGATTTCAAATTGATTGAAATTTACCCAGGAATTTAAGTTCTGGAATTAAAATTTGGCTAATAAAGTTAAATAGATTGAGATGGTATAAGTGAATGAATAAATTAGAATTAAACTTGAACTAAGTTAAATAAAACAGGATTTGATTGGAGAATCATCTGGAATGGAATTGCATTGATGGATTAAGAGTTTGAAATTTGAAATTTGAGTTCAAATGGAAGTTGGCTTGGAAATAGCCAAAGGATTGGATTCAAGGATAAATCAATCATAAATTGATTGAGATGACATTAGTATTTGTAGAATTAGTAACATATGAAAGGATATAAACGATATGCCCGACAAAAAGGTACCAGTTTATATTATATATGGCTTTGAGATTTTGATGAGCCGAATGGAGAAGCCGTTTGGCTGTTTGATTTTCTTTTGGGTTGGAGATGGCCCAGAGAGGAGAGTTGGTGTTTGACCTGTTGACCAGTACAAAGGAGGTGCTGGCGAAATTTTTCAAAAAGTTAAGGTGTTAGAAAATTTTCAGGATTTTTGAAAATTTTCGCTGATAAGAATTGATAAATATTTTAATTGAAATTAAATTGGTTCAGTTGAAACTGACATTAAGAAGTGAACAAATATGTTCTAACCGGTCGATAGGGTTTGTTTCCTACCTTAGCAATTTCGAGGACAAAATTATTTTTAAGCAGGGAAGAATGTAATGACCCGCATTTTCAGCTATATAATAATTAATTAATTTAATTATTTAAAAGGTGATTAAAAGGATTTAATGGTCGTGGAATTGAATAATGGTGAATATTTAATTAAAATAATATATTTAATTCTGAAATAATCAAAATTGGCTGAAATGGAGATATGTTGTGAACTGGATCATCTGTGATATTTAATTCAGCTTGGAATTGAATTTAAATAACGAGTATATTATATAAACGACAGTTTGAACGTAGAGTTATAATATAATTAAAATCGAGCTCGAAATGGTGCTGTAGTTCGTAAATTGGCGATTCGAACTTCAACTGAATGTACAGGATTCGTTTTAAGCCGGATTTCTGTGAAACAAGAAACGTGTGGAGCTGGTGGAGTATATCTTTTTAGTGGAAGAGAAAATCTGGATTTCGTCGGGTAGATTTTAATTTATGTCCAAATCAAATTTTAGAAAAATCGCTGTGGAATTCCTTTATAATTTATAAAGGAATTATTTATATTTTTAAAAAAGGAATCGATTTAATCAGGATTTGAAATATCATGTTATAAATCCCAGCAGAGCTGAATGGTATTCCACTGTGAATATATACGGTAATATAAATTTATTTGTATTTAATTTAATTATATTCAAATATATTTATATATTTAAATGGGTCATTCAGAGCTTCAAAAATAACCAATTTTGCGAACGACCTCACAATTCGACGAAATCAATTTTGTTGGATCCGCAATATTAAATTATTGCTAGATTTCAATTTCCGTGATTTTTGAAGTCAGTATGTGGCCGTATGGATTTTTAGAGTGAAAAACCGTTAGTATTTTGATGGTTAAAAATACACTGTGTGAGCATACGAAGTCAGAATTCGATGAAACCAGTTTTGTTGGGACCATAATGTCAAACTCTAGCTACATGTCAATTTTCATGATTTTTGGGTATCGTGTGTGGTTACACGAATTTTTAGAAAGGAAGAACGAATATAAAATAATAAAAAGAAAATATCTAAAACTCATTTGAGGTAAAAACAAAGGCCACATCCTCATCCTTTCCACCACACAAATACATGACCTTCCTTTATAATCAAATTTGAAGCCGCCAGTGATCCTCTCTTCGAACGTGAATAATATCCTCTTCTAAAAAAATCAAAACAATTGCTAATAAAGTCTATAAATCACAAACTCTGATTCTTTGAGATCGTGAAGCCCTAAGCTTCGATCTGATATGCTTTTTGTCAAGCTCGGTGACTGTTTTGGGTTGGCAAGTCCTCCAGCGTAAATCTAGGGTTTGGGTTTTGGGAGAAATAATGGAGTGATGCTGGATTTCGAGTTCAGTTTTGGGATGAGTGAATCGAATGGGAACTTGCATGTATTTTTGGTGGATCTTCGTGATGATTAAGTTCGGTGGAAATGGCTGGGATGGACGGAAATGTGTTGAACGGCGGAAGGAGTTGAGGTGGCCGAAGTGAGGATGGTTGGTACTAGAAGATGGAGAATTTGATGGAGAGTGGGATGGTAATGTCGTTGGGAATTTTAGTGGTCTAAGGGAGGAGATAATGGCGATGGAAGTGGCGGAAATGGCTACTAAAGGAAGGGAGGGCGCACCGTGTAATTGATATAGGGAAGAAGGGTGTTTTGTTTGGGCCTTGGTATGTATGAAGGTAATGGGCTTAAGTTAAACAAGTGAGGCCCATTTAGATATAAATGTTTTAGTTTAAATTAAAGTTAAAATGTGTATTAACTTCTTAACATTATATCTTGATCATACAATATCAGATTGACGAATCGTAAGTTGCGTTGAGATCGTATGGACGGACACTACCAAACGGAGCTGATTAGGAGCGGATTCGAGCTCTTTCGAATTTATGGCGAAATAAGTTGTTTGATTCAAACCAAACAAACAGTTTATCGTTCTTTAACGATGAACTGCCAATGTGAGTAAATCTCACTAACTCTGAACAGTTTATAATTTCATGTTATATTTTTAGAACTGTTAAATATTGGCTGATTGATTGTGTGTTGACCGTTTGATTGAACTGCTAGTCAGTTAGTTGAATTTCTATATTGATTCTATTTATCAGAATATATCATATGGAACTGAAAGTGATGTTGATTTTATTGTGTAACATCTGTGGATGCAGGGAAACAGATTGGAGGAATCCGACTGGATTCCTCAACAGCTATTTTATTATTTTCATATATTGTGATATATGACGTGGTTTATAATCTGTTGTTGATTATATGTGTATTAACGATATTTGACATCACGACTTGATATGTTAAACACCATAACACACTGTAATGTGAAAAAGGGGAATTTTCGAATGGTATTGGAAAATAAAATATTTATAATATCAAAAGGGTTTTGTAAATGAAATATTTATAAATGAAATATTTATAAATAGAAATCTTTATAGGTGAAATTATATAGAAAGGGGAAATCTTTATAAATGAAATATTTATAAAAAAAGGGAATATTTATAAAATCATAAGATTTTATAAATGAGATATTTATTGGTTAAATAAATAGGAGGTGTTAAACGAGATACTTATTTGTTAAGTAAATAAGTTATAAAAGAGATATTGACATAGGAAACAGAATAATTTATTAAAAGGATTATTTATTTGTTAAATAAATAGAATAAGAAAAGGAGATATTTATTTGTTAAATAAATAAGATAAGATATAAGGAATATTTATTTAGAAAATAAATAATATATTAATAAAGAAAATACTTAGGATAAATTAATAAGGTTAATAAAGGGAATACTTGGAAATAGAACCCTAAAAGGGAGTATTTGCGATCCATTTGAAAATAGAATTTGAAAAGGAAATATTTTTAAACCATTTACAAATAGGATTAAAAAGGAAATATTGGTAAAGGCATTTAAAAATAAATAGATTATAAAGGAAATATTTAACTTTGGATAAATAGATATATATATACATATAAGTCAGGACATATATACGGAGAAAACAGACAAATGGAGTAGATTAATTTATAAATGATATTTATAAATTAAGTTAAATATTTATCATTTGGATAAATAGAATATATAAGTCAGGACTTATATAAAGAAGTAAAAATCGATTTCAACATCGATGTTTGAAACTGAATAAGGACAAAGAGTTAACCATTAGGGTTAACCAGTTAGAGTAACCATTTGGGTTAACCAGTTAAGTTAAACCGTAGAGTTAAACCAGTTAGGTTAAACCGTAGAGTTAAACCAGTTAGAATTAATCAGTTAGAGTTAAACCAGTTAGAGTTAATCAGTTAGAGTTAAAGCAGTTAGAGTTAATCAGTTAGAGTTAATCGATAGAGTTAAATCGAAGTAGAGTTATTGAATAGAGTTAAATCGAACTAGAGTTATTCAAATGGAGTTAATCGAATTTAGTTTATTCGAATAAAGTTGAAGTGAGTTAATCGAATTTAGTTATTCGTAGAAGTGAATTGAATCAGAGATATTCAAAGTGAGATAATCGAATAGTAGATATTCGAAGTGAGATAATCGAATCAGAGATATTCGAGGTGAGATAATCGAATCAGAAATATTTGAAGTGAGTTGATCGAATCTAGTTATTCGACAGGAGTTAAATCGAATAAGATTTATTCGAAGAAAGAGATTTTCGAATATAAGTATTTGAATGTAAGCAAATCGAATATAAGTTATTCGAATTAGTTATTCGAATAAGAGTTAATCCAGTAAAAGTTACTAGGTTGGAGTTATTCAAATAAAAGTTATAGATTAGAGTTAACCGAATAAGAGTAAATAAATTATTTTTCGTTATATTATTCAAGTTAGGAAATAAAAGTCATATTAAAGATAATATATTTCTAATGTAGGAGATTATAACACCATTGTTATAATCACGTAAACTTGTAAAAGAAGGGGGTTCGTAAATAGAATCCGAGGGTTCGTAAGGAAGTGTTAAAGGGTTAAAAGATGAACTTACCCTATTTCAAGGTCTGAGAGGTAGTTATACCCCCAACTTGATTGACTTCGTTTTAAATTTAGAAATAGTTAAGGTTCGAGATTGAAAGTAGTTAAGTGATATTAGTAAATAAGTATAGTGGTTTGAGTTGTCGTCGTGATGTTGATTTAAACATCTATTTAAATCCAAGTAAAGAAGATATGGAAATGTTTTTCCAAATAGAATCAGAAACGTAATCAAATATTGAAATTGGAAATATGAATTAGAAAAGGAATTGTTCATGTATTAGGAGTTAAGAAATGGAGTTAAACTAAATCAGAATTTGACTGGAGACTTGTTAAGTTGAATGGTTTCCTAAGTGTCTATTTGATGTTGGTTTCGACCTTTGGGATTGGTACTTAGGGAGTTGTTCTTATACTAGTTTACAATCAGAGACTAATAGTTATAGAAGAATAGTGATACATAAATATTTTATGGAAATGTTTTCCAGTGTTAACGTATATTTTCTAAACATAGAAAATAAGGAAAATATGAATATATATATATATACATATATATATATATATATATATATAATTGATGATTGATTGATAGAATTTCCGTCTGGAAATAATACCGTTGTTTGCACACCTGTTTTTCTTCGATAGTTAACTCACCGACTATCGAAGTTCTTGACCATTTTAACGTTGTTAATATGGAGAGACCGGTTGGATTTTTATCCAAATTACCACTCCATACTGGCATGAGCATTGCGAATCATATATGTCAAAGATAATTGAAGACGGAGTAAAGTGCAAGGGCTATTATATAAGTCTTAGATAACGGTGCCTAAGATGGATGTACTGAACAGTGCCTTCGGTTCATCCTGTTCCTGGATGACTTGTATGGATGATTGCCTGACAGAGTATTCCCAGAAAGGTCATGTACATTGATTTCTTCAACCGTACCAAGAGTGGAAGTGGAGAAGGAAACTTCTTTAGCAGACACGTAATGTACTGTTGTAGATGTCAATTAGTGATTTTCGATGGATCTGACAATATGGCATTCAAAGTGAATCTGATGTGATGACAAAGCGTAACCTCAAGCCATATCAACCGGGAAATGACAAAAATCAGGCAGGTAGCATGGCTATTTAGGTCGCACCTATTAGGGTGTATAATCACCTGATCTAGAGTTTTCATTTACTTCTAAAAATCTATTGTTGATGCTGTCCCATTCGGGAAACGGTTGTTGATCCCAACCGTTGGTGATATACATTCGATACACTCAAACGAAATGAGTGGTCGGTCATGTGTGGCCGGGTTGCAAGATGTTCTTGTTGAACCTAGTGTATTCCTTTCTAGAGGTACACCAGCGAAAGGTTGTTCCATACCTTGTCATAGTTGGAAATCCATTACCCAATACGTGCTTGCGGTTTTGATTGTATACTATATATGCAGAACGTTTGTAACAAGCCGAAAATCTGGGCCAGTTTAAAATTTTTATTTTGGCGATTTTAGCGAATTTTGAATATTTAAAATGAATTATTTTAAATAATATCGACGAGAAATTTATTTTGAATGGAATTCGACGTATATATTATACGCGTCGTCGTTAGAATATAAATATTTATATATAATTATAAATAGAATCGAAAATGGCGCGGTAGTTCGATAATTCGATTTCAAACTTCAATTGAATGTATCGGGTGCAAAACAATCCGGATTTTAGTGAAACCAAAAATAATGGGATCTAATTGATGATATCTTTCCAACGAATCCGACAAATCAAATTTTCATAGCGGGAATCAAAAGATATGTCCAGTTGAAAATTCTGAATAGTCGCTATGGAATTCAGGCCCTTAAAAATGGACATTTTGCAAATGACCTCGGAATTCGACGAAACCACTTTTGTTGGATCCGCAGTGTCAAATTATTGCTAGATTCCAAATTTCATAATTTTTCGAATCAGTATGTGAGCGTGGCGAAGGAAAACGCGTTTGACCAGTTTCGGTTGAATTTAATCGATAGGAAATTGGCCATTTTTCAAACGGTCGCAGAATTCGACGAAACTAGTTTTGTTAGGACCGTATCGTCAATACGAAGCTAGAAAATATTTTTCTGGAATTTTTCTAGTTAGTATGTGACCCCGGTAATTTGAAATGTACGTTTAAAATTCAATATAGTGATTTAAATGTAAATTTAACGGAAACTGATTGTAACGATCGAATCAGCTTGCGATACATATCCCATTGTGTTCGGAATGGGGGTAAAACGCTGGGGACGACCGGCGGTGGGCCTCGTTTCGAGGTTGTATGTAAAAGTTAACTTTTAAAAAAATAATAAAATAAAATAAAAAAAACCCTCTCCCTCCTTTTAGTTCTGCCCCCCCCCCCCCCCCCGTTTCAATTTCAGTTGATAAATAAAAAAATAAAAAAAAGAAATCAAAAGGGGATCGACGGAATCCTACTCGCGATCGCCACCCCCTGCCATCGCTCCGCTCACCCCACCTCCTCTCGCGCCCGTGCTCCTCTCTCCTCTTCCCTCTGAGACGTTGGCCCGAACCCTCCCAAAAACCCCAAATCCCGTCGCCCTCCTCCCTCGAAAACCATCGCGCCGCCCCTCCTTCTTCCTCCTCCTCCCCTTCCCTTCGCCTGCGGCCCCCGACCTTACCCATACCCGAACCCGAAACCCCCACCCCCCTGATGACCGACGAAGCCGCATAGCCCCCTGTAAGTTTTTTTTTCTTTTCTTTATTTCTTTATTTCATATATATAAAGTACTTATTTAAATAAAATTTGTTCTGATTTGAAAGGAAATTTAAAACTGATTCTTTTTATTTTTAAAAGGTTTAAAAAGATTTTTAATATTTAAAAGGTAAAAGATTTGAATTTTTAAAAGGTTTAAAAAGATTTGAATTTTTAAAAGGTTTAAAAAGATTTGAATTTTTAAAAGGTAAAAGATTTGAATTTTTAAAAGGTAAAAGATTTGAATTTTGAAAGGTAAAAGATTTAAACTTTAAAAAGTAAAAGAAAAGATAAGATCTTTGAAATGGAAAAGGCGGAATCTATATTAATAAAAAAATCGATTTTTATATATTGAATAGCGAAATTAAAATTCGATTTTTATATATTGAACTTTGAGATAAAAAATTCGATTTTTATATATTGAACTTTGAAATAAAAATTCGATTTTTATATATTGAACTTTGGAATAAAAATTCGATTTTTATATATTGAACTTTGAAATAAAAATTCGATTTTTATATATTGAACTTTGAAATTAAAATTCGATTTTTATATATTGAATAGCGAAATAAAAATTCGATTTTTATATATATAGTGGCCTTGGGCAACGAAGGTGACAAAAAGGCGAAACGACGAAGACTTCTGCAAATGAAGTGCTGTGGAGCTAGGATAGCTAAAGGTGAGAATTTCTCACCTTTCAATTTATTTTTCTAGTTATATATATATATACTAGGATGCAGACGGTGCTTAGTAGCACCCGACACAATCGTCCACAGACCATGGACTTGTTTGTTTGATTGTTTGGTGATTGATTGCGATATTGGTTTGAATGTGGTTTGTGGTGTGAAAAATCGAATCGATAAATTGGTTAGGATTAGACGTGCGCCGTTATAAGGCGAAGGAGTAAGGCTAGGTTAGACTCTTACTCCAAATTTTGTGGTTTGCAAAATGAAATTGATTTGATTGATGTGTGAATGGCGTGGGCCTTCACTAGACCAGGGATAAGGCTAGGCCTCGTCCCGCTTCTAGTATCGTGCCGTTATGCCGCCGAAATTTTCTAAAATAAGTTAGAAAAATAAAAATATCATTTTATTTAAAGAATGAATTGAATAGAAATTCATAGGTTGAAATAAAATGTTTTATCGTTAAAAATATAATTTTTAACGTGAAGTGAATAAAATAGAATATTCATTTACAAACCAGACGGTTTGTTTATGTACACCTATTTGAATGACATTGATTGGGACGATAAATTCTACACATCGCCCAACTGCACAAATAAAATATGCGTTTGATTGTTTGAAACCCCACACGGGTGTTGGGATGAAATTTGAAGTTCACTCATCCTGATTGATTAAATATGTCGATCGATCGATTGACAGGCTGTTATAAGCGTTAGATATCTATATTTGATGCTTATACAGTGTAGTGCACTTTGGTTGATGGTTGATTATTTTTCAGTGCTATGATACACATGTGTTGTATGAAAATCAATATAATTAACCTTATATGGTAATTGATTGGGTCTCATTCCAATTTGAAAAATAAAAGAATATTATAAAATAAAAGTTCATGTGTTGACAGTACTCATTCATTGAGATTGGTCATGTGTTGAACGAAATATTTTGATAATAACAACTACTTTGAAAAAGAAATATTTGAAATAAAATGTTTGAAAATAGAAATTTATGAAGCCGTGTTGATTAGATTGACGCCATTTTGACGTGAACGATATTTATATCGATTTATATCGATTTTAAAACGATTTCGAAATGAATTGAATTGAAAACGATTTCGAAATGAATTGAATTGAAAACGATTTCGAAATGAATTGAATTGAAAACGATTTCGAAATGAATTGAATTGAAAACGAATTCAAATTGAATCGAAAGTGAATTGAAATGAATTCAAATTGAATTGAAATTTGAATTGAATAGAAATGAATTTGAAAACGAATTTATAAAGAAGAATTCAATTTTGATTTGAATTGAAATTTGAATTGAATAGAAATGAATTTGAAAACGAATTTATAAAGAAGAATTCAATTTTGATTTGAATTGAAATGGAAGTTGAAAATGTTTTTGAAACGAATTTAAAACTAATTATATAATTCGTTTTAAATAGAAATCGACGAAATATATATTATATATATTATATATATAATATAATGGCCTGAATAGAATGCGCCGCGCCGCGGCAGTTCGTGAATTTCGACCATTTATTTCAAACGGACATTACGGGAGATCCGACCGTCGGATTCTCCTAAAACCGGAACCGTTGGGTTCGTATCGAAAAGAGCTTTCTAACGAATATTAAAAATTTGAAATCTAACGGTTGGATTTGGAATTATGTCCAAATCAAATTTGAAAAAGGTCGCTGTAAGTGCAGTTCGATGGCCGTTGATGGAAATCGACTGTACAGGCCTTGATAAAATTATTAAAAATAGTAATAATTTGTGTAAAATCATAAGAAATGATTTAGAAAGAATTGAGATGAAAAACTCCATATTTGAAAAGATAAAAATAGATTTTTATCGAATTGAACTAGTTTTGAACTAGAATTATAATTCTATTTATTTTTAAATAAATAAATTGAATTTGAAAGGGTTCTAAAAATAACCAAAATTTCCAATGATTGCATTGGAATGGATTTGAATCGAAATTGTCTTCGGAATATTTCAATGTTGGGATTCGTGATTATACAGATGTTGATATGGAAATTTGAAAGATATATATGTGTATCGTTATTTCCAATACGACATTTGTTAGTCGTAGAATTCGATATTGAATATAAGCCGATATATTTTCTATTCAGAGCCTTGTATTGAATATCGAATGTGATTTGGGTTTGTCGTGAATGGTGTCTTCACTAACACTGTTCTTGAACCCAGTTGAGAAAAGATTAAATCTTTTTATTTAGATTTAATGAAGTGTACCAATTAAATGATATTTAATTGGAATTGAATTGGTATTGATTTTTGGGTTTGTCGTGAACAGTGTTTTAAATAACACTTGTTCTTTAACCCGATAATTAATGGAATGTGATTTTGGGTTTATCGTGAATCGTGTTTTAAATGACACTGATTCTTTAACCCAGATAATGATTAAAACTAAGTGGGGTTTTAATGAATCTTTAATTAGATTGAAAAGATCGAGAATGGAGTATCACCAGTTTTGCTCCAGGCGATAGTTAAATCTTTAATTAGATTTGAACGTGAAATTTAGAAACTAACTGTCGGTTAGCCAAGCAGAATGGTTTTCTGGATATTGATCTGATGTTGGTTTCGGCCTTCGGGGTTAATATTTGGGGAATTATTCTCTTGATTAATTTACGGTTAGTGACTAATGAATTGGAATGAGGCGTATGTTGTGTTTGTGTAACACTTATTTAAAATATACGCGAGTTATTCGGAAAGACCGGGTTCATCCCATTCTGAATAACTGATACGACGATAAGTCGAAGATGAAGACGATGGTCGAAGACCGGAGGTCTTCACGTCGTTTGGGTGATAACTGATGATCTTTATTGGGCTGTACACCCAAGAAGATGGAAACAGTTGGTGATCGTCCAGACGTACTTGGAGATCGATGGATATGCGGGGTACTAGGTGCCTCCGGTTTCGTTCAGCCCCAGAACGGACTTGTAAATGGACTGTGTGTCTGACATCGGATTTCATTCTGTGTGACTGATATCGGTTGCATAGGATGGTTTGCCTGTGTGGCATGCTAAGATGCAAATGATCGAGGCTTCTGTTGAAAAGCAAAGTCTTGTGGTGATGATCAAAGCACGACCTTTGTGGCGTAGCTTTGTGTGACGTTTACTTCGCGTGTTTCACACCCGGTATGAACCAAAAACGGGAGACGGACCTCAGGGAGGACTTGCGTTTCTTCCTAGTTAGAAGTGGCGTCAGTGGTTTTACACGCCCTGACGAGTTTGACTTATGTGGTTGTTGCTGTTGCGAGGCGCCTCGGATTGATCGGTCGTTCTCGAACCGATGGAGTCATTTAGTTGGCTCATTTACGCCCCAAAGGGCGGGGAAACGTAGTGTTCAGGCATAATAATCCACATCGGTGGACCGGCCCTGTCGCTCCATGGGGCAGTTGCGGCTGTTCCTGAGGCTCGGACTAGGCAGTCTCGAATCGGTTGAGGACTATCTTTTGCCTCGGTTCATAGACGGAAATCCAATTTCCAAATACGACATTGCGGTTTTGATTGTAAACCTATATGTGGCGACATAGTGGCATGGGACGCTCATGTCGCCTATGATTGATACTTATGATTTGAAGTTGTTTTATACACTATGCACTTATAATAGTATCAAATGATTTGTTTTAAACGTATCAAGCATTCTTTGGCTGTTATAAGGGAAAACCCTATCCCCCGGCTTGCGTTGCATTGTGTGATAGGACCTGGGTCTTATAACAGCTTCATTTTTCTTTATTTAGCATTGCGCTGTTTGTTTTATGCACTGGTATTCTTGGGAGGAAACCCGTTCCGTGTTATACGGCGTGGTCCCTTGATTTACCAAACTTTGAAAATAAAGATAAATAACTGTTTTAGTTCTCACACCAGTCACATGACTGACCTGGAGTTTATTGTTTTAACCTAAACTCTGGGTGCCCCTATTTTCGACACGGGCAGCTAGTAGTTTTGGTTTTGCAGATTTATATTCACAGGATCCTGGTTTACACCTGGAATGATATCCGGAAAGCTTTGTATCCGTATATCTCTTCTAGTTGTGTATTGTATTATTTTCCGCTGCTATGTATTTAAATGTAATTTAAATCTCTGATATTTCTGTGTAATATTCATTTATACTCTGTATATTCTTGTAATCTGATGCATTGTTGTAATATACAATGAAATGTTCTTCTGTATGCGTTCTGTTGTGGCTTGTTCTCGAACTATCCGGCGCTTTCCTTTACGGGGAAGTTGCGGGTCTTTACACGTGGTATCAGAGCTTTGGTTTACAAAGCCGAGAACAAGGCACATTAGAACCATACGAAAGAATTCATCAGATATTGGATTAGTAATATCCAATTAGAATGACTCGTTAGAGATGGGATCAGTAGTATCCTAGAACGAGTGTGAAGAGTATATTTTTAAAATAAAACCAATTTTGTTTTGAAAATTTAAATCAACTATTCGTAATTGATTATTTGTTTATATTGATTTGGACAATGCAGTATATAAAAATTTTGGGTATACGTCTGATCCACGTGTATTCGAAGTTTTAATATATTGGATAGATATAGCATCACACTCTAGTCGCCCGGAGATGATTCTACTGATGACTATATAGCATCAGTAGTGTGTGTTCGAGTTTCGAAGGTGTGATTTTCTATATATTTCCTATTGACTGGTGTGAGAACCAAATCTTATATAGCTAGAATACATTGTTGTGATTTGGCATCAAAACGTGATTTTCTTTATATATATCAAAATTATGAATTTGAAACTCTAATTCACTAATTGATTGATGTTTGTGTTGTTTGTTTAATTGTTTGCTAATTTTGAACCATTACATCTAATTGTATCAAATATTGAGTTATATTGAAAATTGGTCGCATTTGCTTGCATATGCATATATATCATTGAACAGGTCATAGCAAGGAGGCTAGAGCAGAGAATAAAATTTGTTTGCCCGACAAATAGGTACATGTTTACTACATAATTTCCTGTTTTGTTTGGGTGATGATGATTTTGTGAGCCTATTGGCTAGCCGCTTGGCTTTTTCTTTTTCTTTTTGAGATCTGAAGGACCGGGGAAGCTATTTGAAATTCCACGATGCTCCCGGTGCAGGGGAGGTTATGGCGAAATTTTTCGAAAATTTAGGGTGTTAGCCAAATTTTTGAATTTTTGGAAATTCTCAGAAACTGAAAAGTTGGAGAATTGAAGCCAAATCGAAAATAGAGTTGAATAATCAAACCACTTTCGACTTTGTTCCTTTTCGGGGACGAAAAGTTTTAAGTGGGGGAGATTGTAACAACCCGAAAATCTGGGCCAGTTTAAAATTTTTATTTTGGCGATTTTAGCGAATTTTGAATATTTAAAATGAATTATTTTAAATAATATCGACGAGAAATTTATTTTGAATGGAATTCGACGTATATATTATACGCGTCGTCGTTAGAATATAAATATTTATATATAATTATAAATAGAATCGAAAATGGCGCGGTAGTTCGATAATTCGATTTCAAACTTCAATTGAATGTACCGAGTGCAAAACAATCCGGATTTTAGTGAAACCAAAAATAATGGGATCTAATTGATGATATCTTTCCAACGAATCCGACAAATCAAATTTTCATAGCGGGAATCAAAAGATATGTCCAGTTGAAAATTCTGAATAGTCGCTATGGAATTCAGGCCCTTAAAAATGGACATTTTGCAAATGACCTCGGAATTCGACGAAACCACTTTTGTTGGATCCGCAGTGTCAAATTATTGCTAGATTCCAAATTTCATAATTTTTCGAATCAGTATGTGAGCGTGGCGAAGGAAAACGCGTTTGACCAGTTTCGGTTGAATTTAATCAACAGGAAATTGGCCATTTTTCAAACGGTCGCAGAATTCGACGAAACTAGTTTTGTTAGGACCGTATCGTCAATACGAAGCTAGAAAATATTTTTCTGGAATTTTTCTAGTTAGTATGTGACCCCGGTAATTTGAAATGTACGTTTAAAATTCAATATAGTGATTTAAATGTAAATTTAACGGAAATTGATTGTAACGATCGAATCAGCTTGCGATACATATCCCATTGTGTTCGGAATGGGGGTAAAACGCTAGGGACGACAGGCGGTGGGCCTTGTTTCGAGGTCGTATGTAAAAGTCAACTTTTAAAAAAATAATAAAATAAAATAAAAAAAACCCTCTCCCTCCTTTTAGTTCTGCCCCCCCCCCCCCCCCCCGTTTCAATTTCGGTTGATAAACAAAAAAAAATCAAAAGGGGATCGACCGAATCCTACTCGCGATCGCCACCCCCTGCCATCGCTCCGCTCACCCCACCTCCTCTCGCGCCCGTGCTCCTCTCTCCTCTTCCCTCTGAGACATTGGCCCGAACCCTCCCAAAAACCCCAAATCCCGTCGCCCTCCTCCCTCGAAAACCATCGCGCCGCCCCTCCTTCTTCCTCCTCCTCCCCTTCCCTTCGCCTGCGGCCCCCGACCTTACCCATACCCGAACCCGAAACCCCCACCCCCCCTGATGACCGACGAAGCCGCATAGCCCCCTGTAAGTTTTTTTTTCTTTTCTTTATTTCTTTATTTCATATATATAAAGTACTTATTTAAATAAAATTTGTTCTGATTTGAAAGGAAATTTAAAACTGATTCTTTTTATTTTTAAAAGGTTTAAAAAGATTTTTAATATTTAAAAGGTAAAAGATTTGAATTTTTAAAAGGTTTAAAAAGATTTGAATTTTTAAAAGGTTTAAAAAGATTTGAATTTTTAAAAGGTAAAAGATTTGAATTTTTAAAAGGTAAAAGATTTGAATTTTGAAAGGTAAAAGATTTAAACTTTAAAAAGTAAAAGAAAAGATAAGATCTTTGAAATGGAAAAGGCGGAATCTATATTAATAAAAAATTCGATTTTTATATATTGAATAGCGAAATTAAAATTCGATTTTTATATATTGAACTTTGAGATAAAAAATTCGATTTTTATATATTGAACTTTGAAATAAAAATTCGATTTTTATATATTGAACTTTGGAATAAAAATTCGATTTTTATATATTGAACTTTGAAATAAAAATTCGATTTTTATATATTGAACTTTGAAATTAAAATTCGATTTTTATATATTGAATAGCGAAATAAAAATTCGATTTTTATATATATAGTGGCCTTGGGCAACGAAGGTGACAAAAAGGCGAAACGACGAAGACTTCTGCAAATGAAGTGCTGTGGAGCTAGGATAGCTAAAGGTGAGAATTTCTCACCTTTCAATTTATTTTTCTAGTTATATATATATACTAGGATGCAGACGGTGCTTAGTAGCACCCGACACAATCGTCCACAGACCATGGACTTGTTTGTTTGATTGTTTGGTGATTGATTGCGATATTGGTTTGAATGTGGTTTGTGGTGTGAAAAATCGAATCGATAAATTGGTTAGGATTAGACGTGCGCCGTTATAAGGCGAAGGAGTAAGGCTAGGTTAGACTCTTACTCCAAATTTTGTGGTTTGCAAAATGAAATTGATTTGATTGATGTGTGAATGGCGTGGGCCTTCACTAGACCGGGGATAAGGCTAGGCCTCGTCCCGCTTCTAGTATCGTGTCGTTATGCCGCCGAAATTTTCTAAAATAAGTTAGAAAAATAAAAATATCATTTTATTTAAAGAATGAATTGAATAGAAATTCATAGGTTGAAATAAAATGTTTTATCGTTAAAAATATAATTTTTAACGTTAAGTGAATAAAATAGAATATTCATTTACAAACCAGACGGTTTGTTTATGTACACCTATTTGAATGACATTGATTGGGACGATAAATTCTACACATCGCCCAACTGCACAAATAAAATATGCGTTTGATTGTTTGAAACCCCACACGGGTGTTGGGATGAAATTTGAAGTTCACTCATCCTGATTGATTAAATATGTCGATCGATCGATTGACAGGCTGTTATAAGCGTTAGATATCTATATTTGATGCTTATACAGTGTAGTGCACTTTGGTTGATGGTTGATTATTTTTCAGTGCTATGATACACATGTGTTGTATGAAAATCCATATAATTAACCTTATATGGTAATTGATTGGGTCTCATTCCAATTTGAAAAATAAAATAATATTATAAAATAAAAGTTCATGTGTTGACAGTACTCATTCATTGAGATTGGTCATGTGTTGAACGAAATATTTTGATAATAACAACTACTTTGAAAAAGAAATATTTGAAATAAAATGTTTGAAAATAGAAATTTATGAAGCCGTGTTGATTAGATTGACGCCATTTTGACGTGAACGATATTTATATCTATTTATATCGATTTTAAAACGATTTCGAAATGAATTGAATTGAAAACGATTTCGAAATGAATTGAATTGAAAACGATTTCGAAATGAATTGAATTGAAAACGATTTCGAAATGAATTGAATTGAAAACGAATTCAAATTGAATCGAAAGTGAATTGAAATGAATTCAAATTGAATTGAAATTTGAATTGAATAGAAATGAATTTGAAAACGAATTTATAAAGAAGAATTCAATTTTGATTTGAATTGAAATTTGAATTGAATAGAAATGAATTTGAAAACGAATTTATAAAGAAGAATTCAATTTTGATTTGAATTGAAATGGAAGTTGAAAATGTTTTTGAAATGAATTTAAAACTAATTATATAATTCGTTTTAAATAGAAATCGACGAAATATATATTATATATATTATATATATAATATAATGGCCTGAATAGAACGCGCCGCGCCGCGGCAGTTCGTGAATTTCGACCATTTATTTCAAACGGACATTACGGGAGATCCGACCGTCGGATTCTCCTAAAACCGGAACCGTTGGGTTCGTATCGAAAAGAGCTTTCTAACGAATATTAAAAATTTGAAATCTAACGGTTGGATTTGGAATTATGTCCAAATCAAATTTGAAAAAGGTCGCTGTAAGTGCAGTTCGATGGCCGTTGATGGAAATCGACTGTACAGGCCTTGATAAAATTATTAAAAATAGTAATAATTTGTGTAAAATCATAAGAAATGATTTAGAAAGAATTGAGATGAAAAACTCCATATTTGAAAAGATAAAAATAGATTTTTATCGAATTGAACTAGTTTTGAACTAGAATTATAATTCTATTTATTTTTAAATAAATAAATTGAATTTGAAAGGGTTTTAAAAATAACCAAAATTTCCAATGATTGCTTTGGAATGGATTTGAATCGAAATTGTCTTCGGAATATTTCGATGTTGGGATTCGTGATTATACAGATGTTGATATGGAAATTTGAAAGATATATATGTGTATCGTTATTTCCAATACGACATTTGTTAGTCGTAGAATTCGATATTGAATATAAGCCGATATATTTTCTATTCAGAGCCTTGTATTGAATATCGAATGTGATTTGGGTTTGTCGTGAATGGTGTCTTCACTAACACTGTTCTTGAACCCAGTTGAGAAAAGATTAAATCTTTTTATTTAGATTTAATGATGTGTACCAATTAAATGATATTTAATTGGAATTGAATTGGTATTGATTTTTGGGTTTATCGTGAACAGTGTTTTAAATAACACTTGTTCTTTAACCCGATAATTAATGGAATGTGATTTTGGGTTTATCGTGAATCGTGTTTTAAATGACACTGATTCTTTAACCCAGATAATGATTAAAACTAAGTGGGGTTTTAATGAATCTTTAATTAGATTGAAAAGATCGAGAATGGAGTATCACCAGTTTTTCTCCAGGCGATAGTTAAATCTTTAATTAGATTTGAACGTGAAATTTAGAAACTAACTGTCGGTTAGCCAAGCAGAATGGTTTTCTGGATATTGATCTGATGTTGGTTTCGGGCTTCGGGGTTAATATTTGGGGAATTATTCTCTTGATTAATTTACGGTTAGTGACTAATGAATTGGAATGAGGCGTATGTTGTGTTTGTGTAACACTTATTTAAAATATACGCGAGTTATTCGGAAAGACCGGGTTCATCCCATTCTGAATAACTGATACGACGATAAGTCGAAGATGAAGACGATGGTCGAAGACCGGAGGTCTTCACGTAGTTTGGGTGATAACTGATGATCTTGAATGGGCTATACACCCAAGAAGATGGAAACAGTTGGTGATCGTCCAGACGTACTTGGAGATCGATGGATATGCGGGGTACTAGGTGCCTCCGGTTTCGTTCAGCCCCAGAACGGACTTGTAAATGGACTGTGTGTCTGACATCGGATTTCATTCTGTGTGACTGATATCGGTTGCATAGGATGGTTTGCCTGTGTGGCATGCTAAGATGCAAATGATCGAGGCTTCTGTTGAAAAGCAAAGTCTTGTGGTGATGATCAAAGCACGGCCTTTGTGGCGTAGCTTTGTGTGACGTTTACTTCGCGTGTTTCACACCCGGTATGAACCAAAAACGGGAGACGGACCTCAGGGAGGACTTGCGTTTCTTCCTAGTTAGAAGTGGCGTCAGTGGTTTTACACGCCCTGACGAGTTTGACTTATGTGGTTGTTGCTGTTGCGAGGCGCCTCGGATTGATCGGTCGTTCTCGAACCGATGGAGTCATTTAGTTGGCTCATTTACGCCCCAAAGGGCGGGGAAACGTAGTGTTCAGGCATAATAATCCACATCGGTGGACCGGCCCTGTCGCTCCATGGGGCAGTTGCGGCTGTTCCTGAGGCTCGGACTAGGCAGTCTCGAATCGGTTGAGGACTATCTTTTGCCTCGGTTCATAGACGGAAATCCAATTTCCAAATACGACATTGCGGTTTTGATTGTAAACCTATATGTGGCGACATAGTGGCATGGGACGCTCATGTCGCCTATGATTGATACTTATGATTTGAAGTTGTTTTATACACTATGCACTTATAATAGTATCAAATGATTTGTTTTAAACGTATCAAGCATTCTTTGGCTGTTATAAGGGAAAACCCTATCCCCCGGCTTGTGTTGCATTGTGTGATAGGACCTGGGTCTTATAACAGCTTCATTTTTCTTTATTTAGCATTGCGCTGTTTGTTTTATGCACTGGTATTCTTGGGAGGAAACCCGTTCCGTGTTATACGGCGTGGTCCCTTGATTTACCAAACTTTGAAAATAAAGATAAATAACTGTTTTAGTTCTCACACCAGTCACATGACTGACCTGGAGTTTATTGTTTTAACCTAAACTCTGGGTGCCCCTATTTTCGACACGGGCAGCTAGTAGTTTTGGTTTTGCAGATTTATATTCACAGGATCCTGGTTTACAGCTGGAATGATATCCAGAAAGCTTTGTATCTGTATATCTCTTCTAGTTGTGTATTGTATTATTTTCCGCTGCTATGTATTTAAATGTAATTTAAATCTCTGATATTTCTGTGTAATATTCATTTATACTCTGTATATTCTTGTAATCTGATGCATTGTTGTAATATACAATGAAATGTTCTTCTGTATGCGTTCTGTTGTGGCTTGTTCTCGAACTATCCGGCGCTTTCCTTTACGAGGAAGTTGTGGGTCTTTACAACATTGGATGGAAGCGTTTCTGCTAGATGATTATTATATTGTGGTTGATAGACATTATTATAATATCAAAGGTTTTTGATATAAAGATATTTTGGATTCTCATAAGGGAAAAACCCATTCTGTTATACGGCGTGGTCTTATGAGATATCGTTTACTTATTCAAACTGTTTAAACTGTTTTACTCATACTAGTCCCATGACTGACCGGGAGTTTATTTTGTTTTCTTTTCCCTAAACTCTTGGGTGCCCAATTTTGTAAGGGCAGTCAAGTAGTCGGGATTTACAGATACTTGAAGAGCTGGAGCAGGAGGCTTCAGGATCATATAGCTATAGTGTATTTCCGCTGTGTTGTAAGTGATGTCCTTTGAAATGATATGTATATTCAAATACAGATTTATATTTCAAAGATATGTTATCTATTATATGTTATTCGTTCTGTTGTGAGGTTCGTGTTACTCTGATGTTTTGTTCTTCTTCTTCTGTTCTAAGTTCTATCTTATCTTTTCTTACCCTCTAATTTCTTTCATTAACTATTCGGTTATTTTCGATCCGTGGATGTTCGATATGTGTCGTATATCGGATAACCAAGATCGCAGATTTCTGGGTCGTTACACTTTATGTGTTATCGTATGGATGTTGCATTTGTATGAATGATTGAGCACTCATGTAGAATTTATAAATACGATTAGGAATAATTGCATACATGATGGACTCGTAGCACTGACATAATTTGCATTAAGGAGTTCAACTGAATCAGTAGACCAACCGATTTTGCATTAGATAAGGACACATACACACACTATGCATATGATCATGAAAGCATTAGAAAATATTTTTAAGGACAATGGATTCCTATGATTGATGGTTGAGTAGATGAATGCTGGATGTTAGGATAAATTCTTCTTAACTTAGAGATTTCAGGGACGAAATCCTTTAAAGAGGAGAATGTAACACCCCGTATTTATTGTGAATGTTAAAGTTACGAATTAAAGAATACTTAATTTTAAAAGTGGAAATATGCATATATATTATATACACAGATATATTTAAGAGAAAAATTAAATAATGACAATAATTGTGACGGCCCACCCCGCACCAGCCTGCATTTCCTCCGAAAGTGCGCTGTACACATGCCCAACTAGCACGGGACGGTCGTCAGGAGAAAGGAAAGAAGAGAATGAACTAATCCAGGAACCTGTAGAATGTCTCACAGCGCATGGAGTAAAATATAATATTAATAATATACTTGACATAAAACAGGTGAGACAGTGCATAAGCTGATAACTAAAATCAACATCAACATCAGAGCAGCGGAAATCCAAATACAGCTTATTACAACTTTCCAAATTTACTGTCTCTAAACAAAAGAAAGCTAAAGTAGAAGATGCACCACTAATGCCCAAGCAGTGATCTTCAACAACACAGGGAGAATACTATATGTATATATATTCCGTGGAAGCCTCCTGCTCGTCTCCGGATCATCAACCCGTACATCTCCGGCTAACCTGTCTCTAGTCTGCTCGTGTGAGCACCCAGAGTAATAAGAGGAGACATAAAACTCTGGGTCAGACATAAAGCCTGGTATGAGCGATAAGCATCTAAACAGAATAATAACAGGTATACTAAACCATACCTGAACCTGGACCTGCAACCAAAGAGTTAGTACCACATACCGTACAATACTCTAAGGAGCCATAATAAATAGTGTAAGGATACGGGGGTGGGGTGTGCATGCCACAATGATAGCAAACAAATCATCCATAGCAACCATCCTCACATCTCTCACTCAGTGCGTAAAGCATACGACATCTACCACTTTGGAACACTAGACAAAATTGAGGTAACGACGAATCCCGACTTGTAGAAACCCTGCTATGACCAAGCTAAACATATAGAGTCATGACCAAACATTTCAATGACCCACTTCATTGGTTGTAGCCCTTGGTTCTACCGATGCCATAATGGCCCTGAATCCGCCTTCGTACCTCCTACCATAGTGGTCCAAAGCTATAGACGTCAACAACCCCTTGGCACGCGTCCCGCAGCAAAACCCAACCATGAAGCGAACTCGTTGATTCCCATCTGAATCTTGAGCTCTAACTTCTCATTTGGGCTTCCTTTGCATCTCGGGTTTCAGTCATCACCGGATCGGTTCGGGTCCCCTCATTGCCATCGGTTCGGTTCGGGTCCCCTCATTGCCATCGGTTCGGTTCGGCCTTTAGCTCCTCATCATCAACGCGGCGCGGTTCGTGGCGTCCATCTGGTAGCGGTTCGGATCGGCCTCCCCCAAGCACACCGGTTCGGGTCGCACCTTCTGCTCACGAGTGGTTCGGATCGTGGTCACCTCACTGGATCGGTTCGGGCTCCTCTTCGTGAAGCAACACGGATCGCCTCGCGAAGTCTTGATCGGATCAGATCGTATCGCGCCGTCGGATCGGAGTCTCCCACAAGAGCAGGTCAGATCGGAGTCTTCAAGCATCGACGGATCGGATCGGGTCGCACCATCGGATCGGGGTCTTCAGCCATCGGCGGATCGGGTCGCGCCATCGGATCGGATCGCCCTCACTCCCACCGATCTGGTTCGGATGATTTCCTGCAGTTCTTCCAGCAAGCAGTTTACGCCATTCGACGGCATTTTTGACAAATCTAACACTTCTAATCAATCATAAAACACACCATAGAGTCATAGCAACATGTAATAGCAACTACAACAGCAAACAACCATTCAAATGAATCAAAATGGATCAAAAGTGGCCAAAACTCCTTATTTTTCCCTTAAGCATGTTTAAGTAAAACCGATCATAGGGTTAACAAAACTTAATCAAATCGAACCAAATTTCAACCAGAGGCATAAAACATTATTTAAGAATTTCTAAACATTTTTCCAGAATTTATTAGTGTATAAATTCGCTAATCTTCACTAATTACCCCTTAATTACCGTAATTAGTGCAAAAACTATGCAAATCACTCACCTTTGCCACAATAAACTTCCAAATCTGAAGTGAACCTCTAATTTGCACGAATTCCAATATATAACAGCAGCTCTACCTCGGTCCTTGTGCTAATCCTCCTTGATTTGATGCCTCTAAGCCTTAATCCTTGATTAGGAAGTGATTTTGGGTGTTTTAGAGAGATTTAGAGAGTGGAGGCCATGGCTAGGTTAAGGGGAATGAAAGTGGCGGCTGGAAAATGTCTAAAGAAATGTTTTCTAACCCTAATCAGCGCCTATATACTCCTAAACCCGAAATTCCCCTTTGGGCCCAGCTGTTAATCACCCGATTAAGCCCAATTAAGCTGTTTTTTCACCATCTGAAACTTGTTTCAGCCATATCTCCCAAACGGTGAGTCCGTTTGGCTAATGTGACCACTCTACGGAAAGAGAAACCATCATCCGGAGCCAATGAAAGTGGTTTCAGGTCAAAATTCCTTTCCAGTCAAAAGTTATGGCCAAAACAGTGCCAACTAGGGGTAAAATGGTCATCTAAAAATCGGGAAAAATCACGAACATGGGAAATGACCCCAATAGCCGTCCCCCAAAGTTACATGACCATACGACTTCGTATGTGAAAGATATAAATATTCTACGATCCTATGATGCGTAGAATGCGGGTCGTTACACTCTCCCCCCTTAAGAAATTTCGTCCCCGAAATTCCTTAACCCAAAACATACAAAGGATCCCGCATGCCTAACAGCCACGTACAACAATCAAACATGCAAAACAAGCAAACAAGCCTATCCTAGCATGCGGAAAACTAAATCGAAGTCAAAATCTTACCAGGCAAAGAGTTCTGGGTGTGACTTCCTAATGTTCTCCTCTGTCTCCCAAGTACAATCATTCTCGTCCTCGCTCCACTGTACCTTGACTAGCTTCACCGCCTTCCTTCGAAGTTGCTTCATGTCATGCTCGACAATACGGGCCGGCTTGCAGTTCCCAACCGCCTCGGGTTCTACTTCGAAGTCCTCTAACTGATCAGGTGAAATAGTCATATCTGAGTCGTGAACGAACTTCCTTAGTTGGGAAACATGAAATACGTTGTGAACTCCCGCCATTTACTCTGGTAAGTCAATTCTATATGCCAAATTCCCGACTAGTTCAAGAACAGGGAATGGGCCAACGAATCTTGGTGCCAACTTGCCTCTCCTTCCAAATCGTATTACGCTCTTCAACGGAGAAATCTTGACAAACACAAAGTCGCCAACGGAGAATTTCAAGTCTCTCCTCCTCTTATCAGCATAGCTCTTCTGCCTATCTTGAGCAGCTTTCATTCGTTGCTGAATGATCTTAATCTTATCCGACGTTTCTCTCACCACATCTGGTCCAAGCACAAACTTCTCGCCAGTCTCTATCCAACATGATGGTGAGTTGCACGGTCTTCCGTACAAAGCTTCATATGGAGCCATACTGATACTGGATTGGTAGCTATTATTATATGCAAACTCTACTAGATGCAAATGGTCATCCCATGATCCACCAAAATCCAATATACATGCTCTCAAGAGATCTTCCAATATGCAATTCACCCTCTCCGTCTGGCCGTCGGTCTGAGGATGATATGCGGTACTGAGATGTAATCTTGACCCTAGAGCCTTTTGCAAGCTCTTCCAAAACCCACTAGTGAACAACGGGTCTCGGTCACTCACAATGCTTTTGGGTACTCCATGAAATCTCACTATCCACTTCATATACAATTCTGCCAACTTGGCTGCTGTTCTGGTCGATTTGACTGGTATAAATCTTGCGCTCTTAGTCAATCGATCCACAATTAACCAAATGCTATCATATCCCGATCTAGTCCTTGGTAAACCATCGATGAAATCCATCGAGACTTGCTCCCATTTCCATTCGGGAATTTCTAATGGTTGTAACAACCCACTAGGCTTCTTTTGCTCAGCTTTAACTAGCTGGCAATTCATGCATTTGGATATAAACTTCCCAACGTCTCTTTTCATCCCTTCCCAGTAGTAAGTCTGCTTCATATCTCGATACATCTTGTTACCACCGGGGTGTATAGTCAGCTTTGAGTGATGACATTCTCTAAGCACTTCATCCCTCAATCCATTGACATTGGGTACAACAAGCTTTCCATTCTTTCTAAGCCATCTATCTCGATCAAGCCCATACTTGTTCATCTCCTCATCGATACCCATCTCTAACTTGGAGATGATTTCCAATAGGTTGGGATCGTCACTCTGACTAGAGCCGATCCGTTCAATCAAAGTGGGTCTGATCGTCAAACTTGCTAACATTTCTGGATCTAATTCGCACTTTGGTCTGAAATCAAACCTCGCGATAAACTCCAGTTGCTTCCATTCAAGGAACATAGCCCCTAAGCTGGCATGTCTTCTACTCAATGCATCAGCCACCGCATTGCCCTTTCCTGGTGTGTATGCGATGTCAAAATCATAGGAAGCTAAGAACTCTAACCATCTCTGCTGACGGAGATTCAGATCTTTCTGAGAGAAGAGATACTTTAACGACTTATGATCTTTAAACAACTCAAATCTTTCTCCCAAGAGATAGTGTCTCCACATCTTTAACGCGAACACGATCGCTGCCAATTCTAAATCATGGGTAGGGTATCTTCTCTCGTGCGGTTTCAATTGCCGACTTGCATAAGCAACAACCCTACCGCCTTGCATCAATACAACACCCAGTCCGATACCACAGGCATCCGTGTATACCGTCATCTCTTCATTCCCCTTAGGAATGAATAACACTGGTGCGCTTGTCAACTTGTCCTTTAGACTCTTGAATGCATTCTCGCACCTTCCATCCCAGACAAAAGCTTGATTCTTCTTAGTTAACTGGGTCAATGGTGCTGCTATCTTGGAGAAACTTTGGATAAACTTACGATAATATCCAGCTAATCCCAAGAAACTTCTTACATCTGTTGCATTCTTGGGCATAGGCCAATCCTGTACCGTAGCCACCTTCGCCGGGTACACGGCAATCCCATTTTCTGATACAACATGGCCCAAGAACCTCACTTCCCTCTTCCAGAAGTGACACTTAGAAAACTTTGCTTTCAATTGGTGTTTTCTCAACACCTCCATCACTATTCTTAAATGTCCCTTGTGTTCTTCCTCTGTCCTCGAGTAGACCAAAATATCATCAACGAACACAAGGACAAACTTATTCAACTGATCTCTGAATACCCTATTCATAAGATCCACAAAATATGCTGGGGCATTGGTCAGCCCGAATGGCATGACCAACCACTCATAAAACCCAGACGGCGTCCGAAATGCCGTTTTAGCTATACTCTCAGCTCCCACTCTAAGCTGATGAAAACCTGTCGCGAGATCCAACTGAGAAAATACTCTCGCGCCACTCAACTGATCAAACAAATCATCTATCCGCGGTAGAGGATACTTGTTCTTCCTCGTCACTTTATTCAACTCGCGGTAGTCTACACACAAACGAAGGGAACCATCCGCCTTGGTAGCAAACACAACTGGTGCTCCCCATTCAGAAACACTCCTTCTGATAAATCCCTTCTTCAAAAGATCGCTGACTTGCACCTCGAGCTCTCGCTGCTCCCTTGGTGCCATACGACGAAGTGGCATCACTATAGGCCTGGCATCTTTTACCAAATCAACACGGAACTCAATCTCTCGGTGTGGTGGAAGTCCGGTCACTTCTTCGAAAACATCCGGATACTGGCCAACCACGGGCAAACCTGACAACTCACTATGCGGAATGTCGAGGGAGTTTAGAAAACTAGCCAATACCCCCTCACTGGGTAGACCACCAAACACTATCCTCCGCCCATCATCCGCTCTAGCTGTCACCAAAAAGACCTCACAGTCTACCACCACCCCGTATCTTCGGAGCCAATCTACTCCCAAAATAATGCCAAACCCAGTAAAGCCCAAAACAAAGCAATCACAAACAAACATGCATCCATGACTCGATAAGACCACATTACGACAAATCATGCTAAGGCTAGTCGAACCACCAACCGAGTTCGTCACTACTAAAGGTCTATCGACAATCTCGGGCTCCAATCCCAACCTATCTACCAGGTCACTAGATATGAAAGAACTGGAAGCTCCGGTATCAAACAAAACTCTAACAGGAACATCGTAAACAGAAAGCATACCTTGAATGACGACATTCTTTCCCTTCTCCGCCGCTGTTGGGGCATTCGACGAAGAAGGAATAGCATTAAGAGCGTAGGCTTTCACCATTTGCTTTTCCTTAGGGGGCTGTGGACACTTGTCCTTGTGATGTCCCATTCGGCCACAGTTGAAGCACTTCCTATCCGCTGGCTTGGCCCGACAATTACTAGCATAATGGCCCTTCTTACCACAGCTGAAGCACTCAACATCTTGCTTATTCCTTTTCTTCTGGCCATCCTTAGCTTGGTTCTTCTTTCTCTTATTCTGGGAACCACCCTTGCCTCCACCACTTGCTTGTGGTTTTGGCTCTTCTGCAGATGCAACCTCAGTCTTCGACTTAGGGTAGAGACTTTCTGATCTTAATGCTTTCCCCACAATCGACTCAAACGTCTCATCGATGTGGTTAATAAGCTTTTCCCCTAAGTACTGATCCAAACCAGTTATGAATTTCTCATTCTTCTTCTCGGCAGTATCAATAAGAGATAACCCATACTTCGACAAAGTGTCAAATTCAGCAATGTACTCCGAGACAGCTCTGCCATTCTGCTTGAGCTCCAAGAATTCCTTAAACAGCACTGACTTCTGAGCAGCTGGAATGAACTTCTCTCTAAAGCGAGCTTTAAACTGCTTCCAAGTAATCTGATCTTTGGGAGTAGCTGCCTTTATAGCATTCCACCAATTCATTGCCCGCCCTTGCAGCTGACGGGACGCTAGCTTTCTCTTCATCGCATCCTCGATACCCAAATCCTCGAAGATACGTTCGCAACTATCCAACCAATCCTGAACATCCGTGGCCGATTTCGTTCCGTGGAACGGCTTCCCACCAAGGCTAGTATAATCCTTATTCAGCTTGGCGAAGTCAACTCTTGGCGCCTGCACCATTGGACCACCACCATTTCCACCATTGGGAGCTGCCCTCTGTACATCTCTAAGCATCTCTCTCATGAGGTCAGTAAACATCGTCCTCATGTCAGCAGCATTCCCATTATTGGCTCCCCTACCAGCACCTCTAGTATATCGGCTCATCGTCAATCTGAAAAAGGAAACGATTAACGACTCCATAGTGGTGCTAGTGCAGTACGACTTCATCCTTATACTACTAATAGTATATATATATAGCTTTTAAAAACCAAAGTAATCACAAATACGCTCTCTCGTATACGTATAATATCTCTCCCTGATAACTTCCCTAGGTTAACTACGCAACCTAGAGCTCTGATACCAAGTGTGACGGCCCACCCCGCACCAGCCTGCATTTCCTCCGAAAGTGCGCTGTACACATGCCCAACTAGCACGGGACGGTCGTCAGGAGAAAGGAAAGAAGAGAATGAACTAATCAAGGAACCTGTAGAATGTCTCACAGCGCATGGAGTAAAATATAATATTAATAATATACTTGACATAAAACAGGTGAGACAGTGCATAAGCTGATAACTAAAGTCAACATCAACATCAGAGCAGCGGAAATCCAAATACAGCTTATTACAACTTTCCAAATTTACTGTCTCTAAACAAAAGAAAGCTAAAGTAGAAGATGCACCACTAATGCCCAAGCAGTGATCTTCAACAACACAGGGAGAATACTATATGTATATATATTCCGTGGAAGCCTCCTGCTCGTCTCCGGATCATCAACCCGTACATCTCCGGCTAACCTGTCTCTAGTCTGCTCGTGTGAGCACCTAGAGTAATAAGAGGAGACATAAAACTCTGGGTCAGACATAAAGCCTGGTATGAGCGATAAGCATCTAAACAGAATAATAACAGGTATACTAAACCATACCTGAACCTGGACCTGCAACCAAAGAGTTAGTACCACATACCATACAATATTCTAAGGTGCCATAATAAATAGTGTAAGGATACGGGGGTGGGGTGTGCATGTCACAATGATAGCAAACAAATCATCCATAGCAACCATCCTCACATCTCTCACTCAGTGCGTAAAGCATACGACATCTACCACTTTGGAACACTAGACAAAATTGAGGTAATGACGAATCCCGACTCGTAGAAACCCTTCTCTGACCAAGCTAAACATATAGAGTCATGACCAAACATTTCAATGACCCACTTCATTGGTTGTAGCCCTTGGTTCTACCGATGCCATAATGGCCCTGAATCCGCCTTCGTACCTCCTACCATAGTGGTCCAAAGCTATAGACGTCAACAACCCCTTGGCACGCGTCCCGCAGCAAAACCCAACCATGAAGCGAACTCGTTGATTCCCATCTGAATCTTGAGCTCTAACTTCTCATTTGGGCTTCCTTTGCATCTCGGGTTTCAGTCATCACCGGATCGGTTCGGGTCCCCTCATTGCCATCGGTTCGGTTCGGGTCCCCTCATTGCCATCGGTTCGGTTCGGCCTTTAGCTCCTCATCATCAACGCGGCGCGGTTCGTGGCGTCCATCTGGTAGCGGTTCGGATCGGCCTCCCCCAAGCACACCGGTTCGGGTCGCACCTTCTGCTCACGAGTGGTTCGGATCGTGGTCACCTCACTGGATCGGTTCGGGCTCCTCTTCGTGAAGCAACACGGATCGCCTCGCGAAGTCTTGATCGGATCGGATCGTATCGCGCCGTCGGATCGGAGTCTCCCACAAGAGCAGGTCAGATCGGAGTCTTCAAGCATCGACGGATCGGATCGGGTCGCACCATCGGATCGGGGTCTTCAGCCATCGGCGGATCGGGTCGCGCAATCGGATCGGATCGCCCTCACTCCCACCGATCCGGTTCAGATGATTTCCTGCAGTTCTTCCAGCGAGCAGTTTACGCCATTCGACGGCGTTTTTGACAAATCTAACACTTCTAATCAATCATAAAACACACCATAGAGTCATATCAACATGTAATAGCAACTACAACAGCAAACAACCATTCAAATGAATCAAAATGGATCAAAAGTGGCCAAAACTCCTTATTTTTCCCTTAAGCATGTTTAAGTAAAACCGATCATAGGGTTAACAAAACTTAATCAAATCGAACCAAATTTCAACCAGAGGCATAAAACATTATTTAAGAATTTCTAAACATTTTTCCAGAATTTATTAGTGTATAAATTCGCTAATCTTCACTAATTACCCCTTAATTACCGTAATTAGTGCAAAAACTATGCAAATCACTCACCTTTGCCACAATAAAACTTCCAAATCTGAAGTGAACCTCTAATTTGCACGAATTCCAATATATAACAGCAGCTCTACCTCGGTCCTTGTGCTAATCCTCCTTGATTTGATGCCTCTAAGCCTTAATCCTTGATTAGGAAGTGATTTTGGGTGTTTTAGAGAGATTTAGAGAGTGGAGGCCATGGCTAGGTTAAGGGGAATGAAAGTGGCGGCTGGAAAATGTCTAAAGAAATGTTTTCTAACCCTAATCAGCCCCTATATACTCCTAAACCCGAAATTCCCCTTTGGGCCTAGCTGTTAATCACCCGGTTAAGCCCAATTAAGCTGTTTTTTCACCATCTGAAACTTGTTTCAGCCATATCTCCCAAACGGTGAGTCCGTTTGGCTAATGTGACCACTCTACGGAAAGAGAAACCATCATCCGGAGCCAATGGAAGTGGTTTCAAGTAAAAATTCCTTTCCAGTCAAAAGTTATGGCCAAAACAGTGCCAACTAGGGGTAAAATGGTCATCTAAAAATCGGGAAAAATCATGAACATGGGAAATGACCCCAATACCCTTCCCCCAAAGTTACATGACCATACGACTTCGTATGTGAAAGATATAAATATTCTACGATCCTATGATGCGTAGAATGCGGGTCGTTACAATAATTATTTCATGTAATAAGTTAATTAAGTGCAATACATGAAATGGGAAGAAACGCATGCGAACAATTTAAAAAGAAAAATTTGAAGAGCTTCAGGAATTTGGTCATGAAATTAGCGTCAATGCATTCGTGGAGATTTTCTACTCAATTTAGACTTATGGTTTGCAGAAAACCAATTTAAAATGAAGAAGATATCTTTAAATTAAATATTGCAGCAAAACATGAAAAAGAGGAATGAGAAAAGAATAAATTTTAGCATTGTCCTAATGTTTGTAAGCAAAAGAATTAGTAGCTCATTTTGTTAGAACATGTGACTTGCATACAAGAGGTATAGAGTTCAATCCCCGCCAGCACCATATTTTTGTTTTAGGGGAATGGCTAAAAAGTGGCTTAGTGTGAACGCACTTCAAAAAGGGTTTAGTGTGAAAATGGTTAATTGGGAAGATAGACAAAAAGAAAAAATAATAAATATATATAGAAAATATATATATACACACACATACATATATATATGTATGTATGTATGACGTGTACACATCATGTGGCGCACGTGACGCATTTTGTTGGTCAAGGATTGTTTTTTTGAACGTGGCTTTCTCTGATTGGCCAGTGATTGATTACTGAGATATTAGGGCATATGTGTCATGCTACGGTTGGCTGGATGACACATCTCTTTGGTTTGATGCTCTGAATTCTCCTAGACTAATTTAAAGGCTAGAAATAAACCTAGACTTCTATATAATCACCCCAAACCTCAACCCTAGAACTCATTTTATGAAGTCGTCTTGCTGTTCGTCTTCAAGCTTGCCTAGCCTCTTCCATCTTCTAAATAAAATCCAATACTAGTAATCGATTAAGAAGAACATCAAATCAAACATATACATCAAATGATAACTTTTCAAATTCAGAAATCATATC
Source organism: Allium sativum (assembly GCA_030737875.1). Lineage (NCBI taxonomy): Eukaryota > Viridiplantae > Streptophyta > Magnoliopsida > Asparagales > Amaryllidaceae > Allium > Allium sativum. The sequence continues at coordinate 566,104,933 of CM060923.1, read as the reverse complement.
CTAGAAATCAAGATCCGTCCTTTTCCTATAAGTACGGTTATTGTTTAGATGTGAACACTTAATAAGAAAATCATGAGTGTAATAACTGGATCTAGAACGATGCCTAATTCTATTCATGTCTATCTTCTTGTCAGTTTTGAATTTGCTTATGCCTATTGGACAGTTGTGACTGACATAGTAAAGCTTACCATGCCTATTGTACCATTGTGACTGACATAGTAAAACCTATCATGCATATTGGACTGTTATGACTGACAAAGTAAAACCTATCTTGCCTACGAGACTATTAGGACTGATGCCATTGAACCTATCATGTTGTATTAAATTTGTGGTTCATTTATGTATGAAAGTTACATGCTAAGTTATGTTCATACATGCTTACATGTTTAGATCCAAGCTAGTACCCATGTTTAAGATCTATATAAGTTCATTCTTATACAATTAGATCAATGCTAGTTCGCATGTTAATTGGATCTAATTTAAATGTAAGATCATGTTCATGTGCTTAATTAAGTTTATGTCGTTCTATCCCAAATTTATACTACGCATCTTGATCTATATTGTTTATGCCTGTTGGAATGTTACATGTCCCTTTCTTTTCTCTCTTGTTTATAAGTTAGGCTAATTTGCGAGCCTAACATTCTATGTGAATTATACGAACGAATAACGAGAGAGACAATGGGGAAAAATATTAAACTGCATGCTATTGGCATAGATTGGCTTATAATCATGTAAATGATTAGTAGCATGAAGTGGTAGAATTTGTATACCTAGAATTAGGGACATAATTTGAGGGTAAATAGGGCATGACTTGAATTGACAACACTTGTGGATAATTTACATATGAACATACGTAAATTAATTTAAAGATTGGGTGTAGCCTATTTTGATTAATAACTTGCAATTGAATTTGGTGGGTATAACTTGAGAATTGAAACATGACTAGTTTTATGAAATTGGGATAATTAACATGTAAAATCTAGACTTGGACATGTACGGTAAATATGTAATTTGGCTAAAAGATGAACATGCCTAACCCGAGGTTAGAATGAGTTGCAGTGTAAAACTGCCCGGAACCGGCCGACATATCCAGTGACCGCAACAACACCGATCTAATGTGAGAGTTTAGCGCATTTAGCCCAAAACCCGAGGTTAGAATGAGTTTGCGGTAGAAGTCTGCCCGGAACCACCCGGCACATCCAGCAACCGCAAACAACAGTTCTAATGTGAGAGGATGGGGCGTTAATAAATTAATTAATGCCAACAAACGGACATGCTAAGAATGGTGTAACACCCCGAATTTCGGTTAATGCTAAAATTCACAAATTAAAGAATAACTAATCCCAGATGTGGGAATTAGGGGAAACGGGTTGCACCATTGCGTTCGTCTCGGAAAAATACGCAAAATAGAGTCTGAGTTTTCGAAAATCGGAGTCCGTATGAAGAAGATATGGACGAACGAAGTTAGGCAGAAAAACCGAAAACAAGCAAGAATGCACTGGCGCACTTGTGAAGTGCGCCAACACAAAAATGCACTGGCGCACTTGTGAAGTGCGCCAACAAATTTTTACACTGGCGCACTTGGGAAGTGCGCCCGTGTCGGGACAGGAAACCTGCACAGTTTCTAGAGAGTTCTGTGGTTGGGTGCACCAGTTTGGGGTTTGGGCTTGGTCTTAGGGCTGGTTTCTGGAAGGTTCCGAAATCTAAGGGTCCTAATCTAATTTAGGGTTAATCTAATGGCCTAAAACACTTGCCTAATCCTATAAATAAGACCCTAAGCTAGCCCTAAATGGTCATAATCCTATCTCCTAACTAAACTATGCCAAAATTTTCTATAATCATGGCCTCCACTCAAAACCCTAGCCTCCATCCTATTTCTAAACTATTTCTATGAAGGCTTTCATGTGCATACAAGCATCTTTGAGTTGTATGAGTGATCATTGGCTTGCATTCATCATCAAGTTGCAAGCTTTATGTTCAAGGCTAGAGTTTTTGGGTGATTTGTGGCAAGGGTTTGCTTATTGGAGTTTAGTGGTGAGTTTCTATAGACTTAACAATCAATTGTTAAATTGATTATGATAGGATATGATAAGATATGGCTATGTTTGTGGAATCAATGTGTTTATGCAAGTTTAGTATAGTGTATGGTGTGTGCTATATGCAAGTTTAATGCTATGTTTTATGATGCAAAACACTATGTTGAACATTGATTCATATGTAACATGTTATGCAAGCTATATGGGAGATTATATGCAAGTCTATATGTAACATGTTATGCAAGTTATGTATTTGGTTTTATGCATGCTAAGTATTTGGTTTTATGCATGCTATGTATGTGGTTTTATGCATGCTAAGTATTTGGTTTTATGCATGCTAAGTGTTTGGTTTTATGCAAGTTTGTCTCTTTTTATGATATGCATAATATATGCAAGTTTGTCTCTAAGTATGGCATGTTATGCAAGTTCATATGCAAGTTATGATGCAAGTTCATATGGAAGTTATGATACAAGTTCATATGCAAGTTATGATGCAAGTTCATATGCAAGTTATGATACATGTTCATATGCAAGTTATGATGCAAGTTCATATGCAAGTTATGATACATGTTCATATGCAAGTTATGATGCAAGTTCATATGCAAGTTATGATACATGTTCATATGCAAGTTATGATGCAAGTTCATATGCAAGTTATGATGCAAGTTCATATGCAAGTTTATGTGCAAGTTCATATGCAAGTTGTCTCTTTTATGATATGCATAATGCAAGTTTGGGTTAAATACTAGTTGGGTTTAATGTATGTTCATATATGCAAGTTGACACCTTTTGAACCCATGATAAAGTTACATGCTATGTTGGCTAAACCCATGACCTTTGTGATGAATCTTCCCTTTATTATGTCGTGTTATGAGAACGAACTACGTGGGGAACGATGGGGTTAATATGCATGTTAATAAAATGATGCGAAATGGGTATGATTAATCATACCACAAATTAAATGGACGTAATTGGGAATTTACCTATTAAGTTAGGTCTACCCATATTATGGAGTTGGGAATTTACCTATTAAGTTAGGTCTACCCATACTATGGAATTGGGAATTTACCTATTGAGTTAGGTCTACCCATATTCTTAAAAATGTGTAATTAATTAGGCATAATTAATTCAAATTATGGGGGTGATTAATTAGGTGTAATTAATCAACTAAGACACGAGGTTGGACCCTTTTGTAGCGGAAGTCTGCCCGGAACCGACCGGCCATCCAGCAGCTACAAATGATTGGCCCAATGTGAGAGGTCTTAGTCATAAATTAAATACGTGATTAAAGTAAAGACACGAGGTTAGACCTTTTTATGACAGAAGTCTGCCCGGAACCAACCGGCATATCCAGCAGTCATAAAAGATGGTCTAATGTGAGAGGTCTTTATGAGGTCATGATCTTAATTAATTAAGAAACACTTAACCATATTAGCATGTAGAGGGACATGAGGGGTTAAGTGGGTGCCTTGGGTGGCATGTGGAAATCTAGTGGGTTGCCTTGGGTGGCAATAGAAAATACGATTAGAATACTTAACCAAAGAGGAACATGTAATTAAACATGGGTAAAGGGTTAAGTAAGTGCTTTGGGTGGCATGTGGAAATCTAGTGGGTGCCTTAAGTGGCAATTGATATATGATTAGATGACTTAATCAAACCTTAACATGTAGGTGGGCATGATTATAACAGGGGTTAAGTGGGATACACTAGATAAAATAACAAGCTTAGGTGGTAGCTTGTGGGGGCCCATTTCAACCAATATCCCAAACGTATCTTAGTGGGCTCGACTCTAGTCGAGTGACGGGACACGCATATTGGGCTTGACTATAAGAGGCCAAAATGGGTTAGCGGTGGCAACGCATGACCAACGGATTTCATATGCGTGTGTGGACCAGGGCTGGTAAATAAGACGTTGTTGCATCTTGTAGATATAAGCCGTGCACCGTTAGTTTTATCAAGTTGCCACGTTGGGGAATGGTACACCCGACGGTGGGGCCAGCACGAGTATCTACGTTAGGGAGCCGATCGAATGGGGAGTAGTGTGTACACCTAGTGGATTGTAGGGCCCCGTGGCGTCTACTTTGTCACCTAGGGGTACGCGAGAACTATTAAGTTAATTTTATAAGTCCAGGGGTGGGATCAACCTTTAAGTTAGGAATGACTGGTGTGGTGCAGTGTAGGAATTACCCTTGGGTGGATAGATCTGGGGTGGTGTAATCCAGTAATTATCCTTGGGTGGATAAATGCGTCTTTTCGGTTATCTTAGTACATCCTGTATTTAGTTGGCTACTTAGTGTAGTCATTATCCCCAGAGGTACCGTACCATGTTTATATCATACCCTAATTACTTTAATGATTGTATTGTTAGGGTTATAGGACTCACTCAGACTTATGTCTGACCCCGTTGTTTCTTTATCTTTTTCCCAACCCTCTGGTTTTCAGAGTGGGCCTAGCACTAGTGGGCTTTGATCAGACTGCTTTATCTATCTTTTGGAGCTTGGACCGTGGATGTAAAGCTCAGTTTATCTTTTCTATTATGGCTATTAGGTTATGTAGTGGGATTATGTACTTTCATTTTTATCAGGATGGATATTATGTACTTGACTCTTATTTATGGTTTTGGTGTAACCAAACATGTTTTACTTTCCGCTGAAATGAAATGATGTTTTAAATTCTCAAGTATTACTTATATCTGTCTTGTTGTAATTTTTCTGTTCTATATTCACTTAAAATACTCCACCGATGTTATGGCATTCCCTTTGTGAGTGACCGTAGCGGGTGTGGGGTGTTACACGTGGTATCAGAGCTTAAGGTTACCAGAACAGATAAATTTTTTAGAAAAACTATTTTCTAAGAATATTTTTAAAAGGAGTATTTTCAAAAACATGTCTTTTAAGAGAAAAGTTTTTGAAAGAAAAGCATAATCCCCAATAGCCATATCTATATCTTTCGAATTCTCCGTTTTGAATCTCTTCCTCTCTCGTTTTGAGTTTCCCCTCCGCGTATAGATGAACTTTCTTAGATAGATAAGAACGGAAAACCACTTCAAGGGACTTAGACATTAGTCGGATTAGAAGTTGGTTCAAGAAGGAGGAGGACTAGTAGGTATCTATTGGATAGACGATGGGAGGAAGGCTAAATTGTTGTTTGGTTAATGAAGGATGAAACCTCATTGGTGGGAGGTTACGAGTGGAGAATAGGAAGAAGAAGGCGAGTAGTTATCCTTTTGGAGGAATGGGACACCGTATTAGGATTGTCCAAAGGGGCATGGGCAAGGTATGGAATCTCCTGGAGGGTAGTTGTATTCCCTCGCGGCTAGTGTACCAGATGGGGATAGGACCGTCTAGGTTGGAATTTGGATTTCTTTATTATCCGGTTCGAACTTTATTAGATTCTGACGCATCGAGTTCGTTTATCTCATCATTGTTAGTTGAGTCACTGCACTTAGACACCAGTTTGGTAGATGATCCCTTAGTTGTTTCAAACCCAATTGGGGCTCCATGATGTGTTTGGGTTTGAAAGTTTCTATACTTAGCATTGAGTTTAGATGTGATGCTTTTTGGGCTTCACGGGCTATGGGTTAGTTTGGGCATGGACTGGTTATCCAGTAGGGGTGCCGTTCTTGATTTTGAAGGGAGAGTTGTTAGGCTTATGACCCGCTTGGGTAACACTCTTGAGATCTCTTGTAATCCCATGAAATCTGTTATGCTAAGTTATCTAGAATCGCTTGACACGTCGGTCGAGAGTTTGCGATCTGTTAGAGTGGTCCGGGAATACTCGGATGTGTTTGAGGAGGTGAAGGGCTTACCTCCGGAGCGGGAGATTGACTTCCGAATATATCTGGTAGACAATGCTAAACCTGTATCTTTACCAGTGCGCCACATGGCTCCTCGCGAGAGGAGGGAACTCCATAAGCAAGTAGGGGAGTTGCTTGAGAAGGGGTCAATAAGACAAAGTATATCGGAATGGGGTGCTCCAGTAGTTTTTGCTACGAAGGCGGATGGGTCCCTCAAACTTTGTGTAGGCTAAAGAGAACTAAATAAACTCACAAAGAAGAATAGACACCCATTGCCGATGATTGATGATCTCTTTGATCAGTTGGTTGGCGCCTCAGTATTTTCGCAGTTGGACTCAGCCACGGGGTTTCGTCAGTTGAGAGTGGCTGAGGATAGTATAGAGAAGATTGCCTTTAGGACTCCGGATGGTTTTATGAGTGGCTGGTGATGCCATTTGGTTAGACGAACGCCTCCGCATACTTTGTTGATTTGATGAGAAGGGTGTTCAGGGAGTACCTAAATAAGTTCGTGATGATCTTGGTGGATGACATCTTGGTCTTTTCTAGGAACGAAATAAGTTTTCGTATGTGCTCAATAGGTTGAGCAAAGCCCGTTATGGGATAAACGGTGGTTTTGGAGCGAGACTGGCAAGGACATCCAGAGTTGGACAAGGGCTTAATTATTTAGCCGTTTTTACTAGTATCATCTCACGTAGGTCGTCTGAATTCGAAGGAGGTATCCCTTGGGTGTTTGTCTGATATTGGTTAAGGCCTTTGGGGCTTGCATTTGGGGGATGTCGAGTTCGACTAGGGTGGTCTGCGTGAGAGATGGATAGTTGTGACGATTTTGCATGAGAGAATATCCTGATTTTCTCTAGAAGTGGAGAAAAGCATGCCCTACATCTTAGGGAAGTGTTGGAGACTCTTTGAGCGCATTGTCTTAAGACAACAAAGGTGGATGGAATTCTTAGCATCCTATGAGTTTGAGATAGCGTATACCCCTGGCAAGGGTAATGTGGTGGCAGACGCCTTGAGCAGAAAAAGGCTGTCTTTGAGTCCATTGTTCGTGGAATGGCGAAGCTTGGAGTTTAATTCTATGATTGACTTTAGACCTTCCGTTGACTTTGTACCCGGTTTGCTAGCCTCCTTGGAGGTTAGGCCTACTCTTTTGGTGCGGATTGGCGAGGCATAGCGAGACGACCCACAGTTGGTTGAGTTAGTAGAGAAGCTCATAAGGGGGGGAGTCATCCAGCCATTTGAGTAGGTACACCCTAGATGGTAAGGGGTGGTTGCGTAGAGACGGTAGACTTTGTGTACCGCAAGACGAGGGTCTGAGGAAGGCTATACTTGATGATGCACATCGGTCGAAGATGACTATTCATCCCGGTGGAGAAAAAATGTACCAAGACATGAAAAGAGTTTTCTTCTGGGCCGGTATGAAGAAAGATGTGGCCGAGTATGTGGCTAGATGCTTAGTGTGCCAACAAGTTAAAGCGGAGCAAAGGAAACCCGGTGGGTTGCTACACCCATTGGAAGTTCCGCAATGGAAGTGGGATAGTGTCTCGATGGATTTCATCGATGGGTTACCGAGATCGAGGAAGGGCAATACGGGAATTTGGGTTGTGGTAGATAGACTTACCAAGAGTGCCCATTTTATACCCGTGAAGAGTAAGAGGACCGCTTCATGGCTTGCTTCAGTCTATGTTAGAGAGATTGTTAGATTGCATGGCGTACCATCCAGCATTGTGAGTGATCGAGATCCTATCTTCACTAGTGAGTTTTGGAGAAGTTTGCAAGAGGCGGTAGGGACTCAGTTGTGTTTGAGCACCGCATATCATCCTCAGACGGACGGTCAGACCGAGAGGGTGAACCGTATCTTAGAAGATCTCTTGAGGCTTTGTATCTTGGATTTTGGAGGTACATGGGAAGAACATCTTCCTTTGGTGGAGTTCGCATACAATAACAGCTTTCAGTCTAGTATTGGCATGGCACCTTTCGAAGCTCTTTATGGAAGGCCTTGTCGATCACCTACATGTTGGTGGGAATCTACGGATAAGATCTTGCTTGGGCCTGATATGGTTAGGGAGACTTCTGAGAAGATTGATTTGATTCGAAGAAGGATGAAGGCAGCGCAAGATAGACAGAAATCTTATGCGGATCGGAGAAGGACGGATCTTGAGTTTGAGGTTGGGGACATGGTTTTTGTCAAAGTATCTCCGTTGAGAAATGTTGTTCGCTTTGGGTCCGTTGGGAAGTTAGCACCGAGGTTTGTTGGGCCGTTTCCTATTAAGGAAAGGATTGGACGGATGGCATATAGGGTGGAGTTGCCCGACAGACTTAGTGGTGTTCATGATGTATTCCATGTATCACATTTGAGGAAGTGCTTACATGAGACCGCAGAGGTGGTAGGGCCGAGCTTGCTTAGAGATGTAGAGGTAGAGCGTGATGCGACGATTCGACGAGCTCCTACTCGCATCCTTGGGTCAGAAACTAGGAAGTTGAGGAACAGAGAAGTTCAGCTAGTTAAAGTGCAATGGGGAGATGACGAAAGAAATGCTACTTGGGAGACGGAAGCGAAGATGCGTTCTTTGTACCCATTTCTTTTTGAGAGTATGCCTTTTAACTTCTCCTTTATCGCTTGTCTAGTACTTATCTTATCTTTAGTATATCCTCTCGCTAGTACCTATGTCCTTTAGATAAGGTAAATCTATGGTTGAAACATGTGTTTGAGACATGTTATGTTTGATGGATGCGTGTGGATGCAAGTGGTTGCTAGTGGTTGCTCGTGGATGCATATACACACACTCTAGACACTAGATCAGCTCAATCACTTCATATGGCATATTGCATAAAATTGTGTGTAGGAAGCTATATTTATGGATGTATAGTGATTGTGTTATCATATGGATGATGCATTTTGGTGAATGATTGTGCACTCATGTAGATATTGTATGTGTCGATAGGGTTCTCTCGCATACATAATGGATGCATGGCACTATGATGGTTTGCATATGTTCATACATTAGATAGGGAACATATATACACACTTTTTGCATATGCTCATACATCATTAGAAACTGTTTTAAGGACAATGGATGCCCGTGTTTGATGGATTGAGTAGATGGTTGTTTGGATTGTAGGATATGCATTCTCCTTAGCTTAGAGATTTCGGGGATGAAATCCTTTAAGGAGGGGAGAATGTAACACCCCGAATTTCGGTTAATGCTAAAATTCACAAATTAAAGAATAACTAATCCCAGATGTGGGAATTAGGGGAAACGGGTTGCACCATTGCGTTCGTCTCGGAAAAATACGCAAAATAGAGTCTGAGTTTTCGAAAATCGGAGTCCGTATGAAGAAGATATGGACGAACGAAGTTAGGCAGAAAAACCGAAAACAAGCAAGAATGCACTGGCGCACTTGTGAAGTGCGCCAACACAAAAATGCACTGGCGCACTTTTGAAGTGCGCCAACACATTTTTACACTGGCGCACTTGGGAAGTGCGCCCGTGTCGGGACAGGAAACCTGCACAGTTTCTAGAGAGTTCTGTGGTTGGGTGCACCAGTTTGGGGTTTGGGCTTGGTCTTAGGGCTGGTTTCTGGAAGGTTCCGAAATCTAAGGGTCCTAATCTAATTTAGGGTTAATCTAATGGCCTAAAACACTTGCCTAATCCTATAAATAAGACCCTAAGCTAGCCATAAATGGTCATAATCCTATCTCCTAACTAAACTATGCCAAATTTTTCTATGATCATGGCCTCCACTCAAAACCCTAGCCTCCATCCTATTTCTAAACTATTTCTATGAAGGCTTTCATGTGCATACAAGCATCTTTGAGTTGTATGAGTGATCATTGGCTTGCATTCATCATCAAGTTGCAAGCTTTATGTTCAAGGCTAGAGTTTTTGGGTGATTTGTGGCAAGGGTTTGCTTATTGGAGTTTAGTGGTGAGTTTCTATAGACTTAACAATCAATTGTTAAATTGATTATGATAGGATATGATAAGATATGGCTATGTTTGTGGAATCAATGTGTTTATGCAAGTTTAGTATAGTGTATGTTGTGTGCTATATGCAAGTTTAATGCTATGTTTTATGATGCAAAACACTATGTTGAACATTGATTCATATGTAACATGTTATGCAAGCTATATGGGAGATTATATGCAAGTCTATATGTAATATGTTATGCAAGTTATGTATTTGGTTTTATGCATGCTAAGTATTTGGTTTTATGCATGCTATGTATGTGGTTTTATGCATGCTAAGTATTTGGTTTTATGCATGCTAAGTGTTTGGTTTTATGCAAGTTTGTCTCTTTTTATGATATGCATAATATATGCAAGTTTGTCTCTAAGTATGGCATGTTATGCAAGTTCATATGCAAGTTATGATGCAAGTTCATATGGAAGTTATGATACAAGTTCATATGCAAGTTATGATGCAAGTTCATATGCAAGTTATGATACATGTTCATATGCAAGTTATGATGCAAGTTCATATGCAAGTTATGATACATGTTCATATGCAAGTTATGATGCAAGTTCATATGCAAGTTATGATACATGTTCATATGCAAGTTATGATGCAAGTTCATATGCAAGTTATGATGCAAGTTCATATGCAAGTTTATGTGCAAGTTCATATGCAAGTTGTCTCTTTTATGATATGCATAATGCAAGTTTGGGTTAAATACTAGTTGGGTTTAATGTATGTTCATATATGCAAGTTGACACCTTTTGAACCCATGATAAAGTTACATGCTATGTTGGCTAAACCCATGACCTTTGTGATGAATCTTCCCTTTATTATGTCGTGTTATGAGAACGAACTACGTGGGGAACGATGGGGTTAATATGCATGTTAATAAAATGATGTGAAATGGGTATGATTAATCATACCACAAATTAAATGGACGTAATTGGGAATTTACCTATTAAGTTAGGTCTACCCATATTATGGAGTTGGGAATTTACCTATTAAGTTAGGTCTACCCATACTATGGAATTGGGAATTTACCTATTGAGTTAGATCTACCCATATTCTTAAAAATGTGTAATTAATTAGGCATAATTAATTCAAATTATGGGGGTGATTAATTAGGTGTAATTAATCAACTAAGACACGAGGTTGGACCCTTTTGTAGCGGAAGTCTGCCCGGAACCGACCGGCCATCCAGAAGCTACAAATGATTGGCCCAATGTGAGAGGTCTTAGTCATAAATTAAATACGTGATTAAAGTAAAGACACGAGGTTAGACCTTTTTATGACAGAAGTCTGCCCGGAACCAACCGGCATATCCAGCAGTCATAAAAGATGGTCTAATGTGAGAGGTCTTTATGAGGTCATGATCTTAATTAATTAAGAAACACTTAACCATATTAGCATGTAGAGGGACATGAGGGGTTAAGTGGGTGCCTTGGGTGGCATGTGGAAATCTAGTGGGTTGCCTTGGGTGGCAATAGAAAATACGATTAGAATACTTAACCAAAGAGGAACATGTAATTAAACATGGGTAAAGGGTTAAGTAAGTGCTTTGGGTGGCATGTGGAAATCTAGTGGGTGCCTTAAGTGGCAATTGATATATGATTAGATGACTTAATCAAACCTTAACATGTAGGTGGGCATGATTATAACAGGGGTTAAGTGGGATACACTAGATAAAATAACAAGCTTAGGTGGTAGCTTGTGGGGGCCCATTTCAACCAATATCCCAAACGTATCTTAGTGGGCTCGACTCTAGTCGAGTGACGGGACACGCATATTGGGCTTGACTATAAGAGGCCAAAATGGGTTAGCGGTGGCAACGCATGACCAACGGGTTTCATATGCGTGTGTGGACCCGGGCTGGTAAATAAGACGTTGTTGCATCGTGTAGATATAAGCCGTGCACCGTTAGTTTTATCAGGTTGCCACGTTGGGGAATGGTACACCCCACGGTGGGGCCAGCACGGGTATCTACGTTAGGGAGCCGATCGAATGGGGAGTAGTGTGTACATCTAGTGGATTGTAGGGCCCCGTGGCGTCTACTTAGTCACCTAGGGGTACGCGAGAACTATTAAGTTAATTTTATAAGTCCAGGGGTGGGATCAACCTTTAAGTTAGGAATGACTGGTGTGGTGCAGTGTAGGAATTACCCTTGGGTGGGTAGATCTGGGGTGGTGTAATCCAGTAATTATCCTTGGGTGGATAAATGCGTCTTTTCGGTTATCTTAGTACATCCTGTGTTTAGTTGGCTACTTAGTGTAGTCATTATCCCCAGAGGTACCGTACCTTGTTTATATCATACCCTAATTACTTTAATGATTGTATTGTTAGGGTTATAGGACTCACTCAGACTTATGTCTGACCCCGTTGTTTCTTTATCATTTTTCCAACCCTCAGGTTTTCAGAGTGGGCCTAGCACTAGTGGGCTTTGATCAGACTGCTTTATCTATCTTTTGGAGCTTGGACCGTGGATGTAAAGCTCAGTTTATCTTTTCTATTATGGCTATTAGGTTATGTAGTGGGATTATGTACTTTCATTTTTATCAGGATGGATATTATGTACTTGACTCTTATTTATGGTTTTGGTGTAACCAAACATGTTTTACTTTCCGCTGAAATGAAATGATGTTTTAAATTCTCAAGTATTACTTATATCTGTCTTGTTGTAATTTTTCTGTTCTATATTCACTTAAAATACTCCACCGATGTTATGGCATTCCCTTAGTGAGTGACCGTAGCGGGTGTGGGGTGTTACAAATGGTAAGGTTAAGTAACATATGAATAGGCGACACTTAACCAATACAACATGTTAATTAGATAAGAAGGTGGGGTTAAGTAAATTTAAAACACTTAACTGTTATAACATGTTAACTAGACAAGAAGGTGGGGTTAAGTAAATTTAGAACACTTAACCGTTATAACATGTTAACTAGACAAGAATGTAGGGTTAAGAAAATTTAGAACACTTAACCGTTATAATATGTTAATTAGACAAGAAGGTGGGGTTAAGTAAATTTAGAACACTTAACTGTTATAAAATGTTAATTAGACAAGAAGGTGGGGTTATGTAAATTTAGAACACTTAACCGTTATAACATGTTAATTAGACAAGAAGGTGGGGTTAAGTAAATTTAGGACACTTACCATTATAACATGTTAATTAGACAAGAAGGTGGGGTTAAGTAAATTTAGAACACTTAACCGTTATAACATGATGAACGAGTGGGGTTAAGTTAAGGGGAAACACTTAACCAATATAACATAATGAATGAACAGGGTTAAGTTAATAGGAAACACTTAACCAATACAACGTGATTTGTGGGGAGGTTAAGTTAACATGAATGGACATCACTTAACCAATATTACATGAACAAAGTGGATAGGGTAAGGCAAGCTTAACCAATAATACAAATTTACTTGATAAGTAGGAGGGTTATGTAAACATTTGGTAGGTGGGTAATATTAGTATATATAGGCCCACAAACTTAATCGTTAAATAAACACGTTTGAATCAGTTGGAGGGTTAAGTACATCTCGCGTAAGTGGGTAATATTTGTATATATTGGCCCACAAACTTAACCAGTAGGAAACCCTAGTAACGGGGACCCATTTCAGCAGTAACCCACATAGATGTATCACGGTACCCTGAACTAGGCAGTGTGGGGCACGATTACAGGGTTGATTATAAGAGGTCAAAATAGCGGCAAGGGGGTGCAGCAGTGTAATGACCCGGATTTTGAACGGCTTTGGTTATCGACGTAAGCACGACGTCGATAACCAAACCATCGAAAAATCCCGGTAATTAATAAAAGAAATTAGAAGGTGAGAATAGATAAGATAGAAACTTAGAATAGAAGAAGAAGAATACAACATCAGAGTAACACGAACCTCACAGCGGAACGAATAACATATAATAGATAACATAACTTTGAAATATAACAGTTATGTATACAATAGCACTTATCAGAGTACAACACTTACAACACAGCGGAAATAACTATAGCTATATGATCATGAAGCCTCCTGCTCCACGCTCTTCCAGTATATCTGTAAATTCCTGACTACTTGACTGCCCGTACAAAATTAGGCACCCAGGAGTTTAGGGAAAACAAAACAAATAAACTCCGGGTCAGTCATGGGACTGGTATGAGTAAAACAGTTTAAACAGGTATATGAACAAGTAAACGATATCTCATAAGACCACGCCGCAGAACGGAACGGGTTTTTCCCTTATGAGAATCCAAAATATCTTTATATCAAAAACATTTTGATATTATAATAATGTCTATGTACAAATAGATATCAACTAGCAGAAACGCTTTCATCTCACGTTCTACATATATAGTATACAATCAAAATCGCAAGCACGTATTGGATAATGGATTTCCAACTATGACAAGGTATGGAACCACCTTCCGATCAGTGTACTCTAGGAACGATACACTGGAGTTCAACAAGAACATCTTGTAACTCAGCCACACATGACCGACCACTCATTTCGCTTGAGTGTATCGAATGTATATCACCAACTGTTGGGATCAGCAACCGTTCTCGTATATATATGGGACAACATTGATAGATTTAAGAAACAAATGAATATTCTCTAGATAGGTGATTATACACCCTACTTCGGTGCGACCGACTTAGCCATGCTGCCTGCCCGATTTCTGTCATTTACTGGTTGATGAGGCTAGAAGCTACGCTTTATCATCACATCAGATTCACTTCGAATGCCACATTGTTAGGTCCATCGAAAATCACTAATTGACGTCTACAACCATACATTACGTGTCAGCTAAAAGAAGTTTCCTTCTCCGCTTCCACTCTTGGTACGGTTGAAGAAATCAATGTACGTGACCTTTTTGGAAATACTCTGTCAGACATTCATTCATACAAGTAATCCGCATTCACTTAGAATGTCACATCGTCATACCCGCCAAATCACAAATTGACTTATCCAAAAATAACACGGGTATACAGCTAAGAGAAACGAATTCCTCCGCCACCAAACGTGAATACGTTTGAACAGATCAACTTACGCGATCCATTGGATATACTCTGTCAGACCTTCGTCCATACAAGTTGTCCTGGGACTGGACAAACCGAAGGCACTATTCTGTAAACAGGATAGCCCTTGCATTTTACTCCGTCTTCAATTTTCTTTGGCATATATGATTCGCGACGCTTATGGCAATACAGAGTGGTTCTTTGGATAAAAATCCAACCGGTCTCTCCATATTAACAACGTTAAAATGGTCAAAACTTCGATAGTCTGTGAGTTAACTATCAAAGAAAAACAAGTGTGCAAACAACGATATTATTTCCAGATGGAAATTATATCGAACAAACATCATTTAACATTAATCTCTTTAGTTCATTTATTTACTTATCTCCTGTTTCCCTATATTCTAAATTCTTATTTTCTTTTATCAGAAAACATTTCTGATTCTCGTTTGGAAAACATTTCCAAAACTCCTTTACGATCAAACCTTACCATTTCTTAGTTAAGAAGGAAGTCACTCAAGTTGGGGTATAATTACCTCTCAGACCTTAACTGAACAACGTTATAACTTCGAAATGGTCAAAGTTTATCTTTTAATCTTTAACAACTTCTTTACGCCTTTCTCGGATTCAATTTTACTAGTCCACTTCTATATTTAAAACATTGGTTATAACGATAATGTTATAATCCCTACTTTCGAATTATCTAACTTTAATTATAACTTCTATTCTTATTAGTGAATAATTAACCTAACACTTATTTATTTAAAAATAAATAAATCTCTATTTAGACACTGGAAAGTATAAGTACTTTCCCGAATTCGATATAATCGAATTTGCCGATTAACTCTCTTCGAGAAATCTCTATTTGATTACTCTTCTTCGAATAACCTATATTCGATTAACTCCTTCTCGAATAAACGATATTCGATAATCTCTCTTCGATGAAACTAACATCGGTAACTCCTTTCGATCGATAACTCCTTTTGATGAAACTAACATCGATAACTCCTTTCGATGAAACTAACATCGATAACTCCTTTCGATGAAACTGCCATCGATTAATTTAACTCGACGAACTTAACTCGACTAACTTAACTTGATTCGACTAACTCGACTTACTTGGTTCGACCCATTCGATTCGAATAACTAGGCTCGACTAACTTGACTAACTTAACTCGACTTACTTGGTTCGACCCATTCGATTCGATTAACTAGGCTCGACTAACTGGGTCGAACCACCCGATCAACTCAACTTATTTAACTTAACTTATTTCTCAACTCGATCAACTCGATTAACTCCTATCGAATAACTAATATTCGATTAAACTCCATTCGCTTGACTCTAGATCGCAGCGATCACAATGGTTATGCCTGACTCCCTCAGGAAACATCCGACCGCCGTAGGCTATGTACAGCCCTACGAATTACGCTAGCAGTCGTACAAGATGACAATTTACCCTGAATACTATGTTTGACTAACTCTGTCTCAAATAACTATATTTGATTAACTCTAGTTCGTTTCAACTCTAATCGATTAACTCTAATTAACTCCAACTGGTTAACTCTAAATGATTAACTCTAACTGGTTAACTCTATTTGACTAACTCGACTTGACTAACCCCTTTCGAATAACATATTCGATTAACTAACTTTCGAATACCATATTCGATTAACTAACTTCGAATAGCATATTCGATTAACTAACTTTCGAATACCATATTCGATTAACTCCTTTCGAATGTCTATATTCGATTAACTAACTTCGAATACCATATTCGATTTCTCCTTTCGAATACCATATTCGATTAACTTTATTCACTTTATAAAGATTTCCTTTTTAACAACGTTTTATTCATTTGAAAAGATTTACTTAACGGTTCTACACTTTAAAAATGATTTCCTTTTTATAATGTTCCCTTTCCAATTCTATTTGTAAATAGTTTACAAATATTTCCTTTTCAAATTTATTCTTGAAAATATTCTAACTCCTTAAATTCCCGGGAAAATTCGCCATAACCTCCTTTGTATCGGGAACATCGGGAAAATCCCCAAACTTGCCACATAGGCCTTTCCATTCAAAAAGAAATGTTTGAATTTATTTCCTTTTTAAAATATCTCCTATTTATAAATATTCCCATATATAAATATTCCTTATTTATAAATATTCAAATTTATAAATATCTCTTATTTATAAATATTTCATTTTATAAATATTCTATTTTCAATATCACTTTGAAAATTCCCTTATCTACATTCCGGTATGTTATGGTATTCAATCATATCAAATCACGATGTCTAATCTCGTCCATACACACACAATCAACAACAGGTTATAATTCACATCATATATTAAAATATATGAAAAACAATAAAATAACTGTTGAGGAATCCAGTCGGATTCCTCCAACCTGTTTCCCTGCATCACAGATGTTAGACAATATAGATAACATCACTTTCAGTTCCATATGGTATATTCTGCTAAACAGAATCAATATAGAAATTTAACTAACTGACTAGCAGTTCAATCAAATAATCAACACACAGTCAAACAGTCAATATTTAACAGTTCTAAAAATACAACATGAAATTATAAACTGTTAAGAGTTAGTGAGATTTACTCACATTGGCGCATTAACCGTTAAATAATCGGTTTGCGTTCTTTGATTACGACGGACAATTTATTTCGCCATAAATTATAACGAGCTCGGATTCACTCCCAGTCAGCTCCATGGTGTAGTGTCCGTCCATACGATCCCAACGCAACTTACGGTTCATTAATCGGGCTTCGTACAAGCTAGATATAGTGTTCATAAGTTAATACCTTTAATTGAAACAAAACTTAAAATTTGAATTTCCCTTTTGGGCCTTACCATACAAGTTTAGCCCACTGAAATCCCTAAAACCCGATGACCCAAATTCCCTTTCTCTCCCAATTGATTTTAACTCCTGGAACCCGTAACTTCGAACACACCCATCCACCGTTGACCAAACTTTGACCACCCCTTTCCCGCTGACTCGGCCACCAACCTCGGGCGAGACCACCACCTTTATACTCTCCATCGAAATCTCTTCCAACTCATCCCATTGTCAGGTATCTCGAACGCCATTGAGGGGTTCCGTCGTCCTCGGTTTTCGCTACAGGTACCGTAAAATCACCGAACCTTTCTGCCACGGTTTCCTTCCAAACACCCTTAACTGAAGCGTCATTTCATCATAAGAACCATTACGATGTCCACTTCGAATCAATGCTCCTACCTCACTGACAAAATCCCAGCCCTAGCTCGTGCGTCTTGAATACAGCGGACGGATGTACTGTCGATCCCAAACAGCAGATCGAGTCCACCAAAACACACATAGAAACGAAGCGGACCTCTTCCCGAATCCAAATATATGATTCTTGTGTTTTATAAGAACTTATTCGATTTTCAAATGATTTTCATTCGTGCGTTTTGTGTTTGAAGTGGCGGCTGAGAAGCTGAAGACCACGGGGAAAAGTTTCTAGGTTTAAAACGAGTTTTAGGCTTATTTATAGGAAGATATTTTTGAGGAGATATTTTAGATATTTTTTCTTTCTAGTTAAACTCTTACTTTCTCGACTTCTAAAAATCCCTACGGTCACATACAACACCCAAAAATCGCCAAACTGGACATACTGGTGGAGTTTGACATTACGGTCCCAACGAAACTGGTTTCGACGAATTCCGGCTTCGTATGCTCACACAACGTATTTTTAAAGGTCAATTTATCGACTGTTTTCACATTAAAAATCCGTACAGCCACATACTGACTTCAAAAATCATGAAACTGGAAATCTAACAATAATTTGATGTTGCGGATCCAACAAAATTAGTTTCGTCAAATTTCGACTTCGTTTGTAAAGTGGCTATTTTTAAAGCTCTAAATAGCCTATTTAAATATATAAATATATTTAAATATATAAATATATTTAAATAAAAATTAAATTAAATATTTAAAAATAAATATTATCGTCTATATTCACAGAGAAACACCATAGAGCTCAGGAAAAATCCTATATGAATTTCTAGCTCAATATTACATCGTCAGAGTTATATCGATGTTCGATTTTTATTTAAAATCCTTATATAAAATATAATTAAATCGTTATGGTCAGGGCGCTGCATTTCTGATAATTTGATTTGGACGTAACTCAAAATCTGCACAACGAAATCCCGATATTTCTCTTCCACTAGAAAGATATGCTCCACCAGCTCCACACGTTTCTTGTTTCACAGAAATCCGGCTTAAAACGAATCTTGTACATCCAGTTGAAGTTCGAATCGCCAATTTACGAACTGCAGCGCCATTTCGAGCTCAATTTTAATTATAATATAATTATACGTTCAAACTTTCGTCGATTGAATATATTCGTCAATATAATTCAATTCTAAGCTGAATTAAATCTAAGGGACGACCCCGTTCACAGAATATTGTGATTTCCAATATTTTTGATTATTTCTGAATTAAATATATTATTTAATTATTTAATTTAATTTAATATTCCCAGTTATTTAATTCCACGACCCTTAAATCCTTTTATTCACCATTTATATAATTAAATAAATTAATTAAAATACCTCAGCCAATGCGGGTCATTACAAGCAGTGTAGTTTCGACGGAGTCTGGCGTGCACGTGCTCCAAAGTGGAAAAGCAGGCACTGGGCATTAGTAGTATACGCTGTGCATCTTGAATCATGTCGGGTTGCTATCATAGGGATTGATACACCTTATGGTGGGACCAGCACAGGGCATCTACATGCAAGAGAGGGCCAATTGACACAAACACAAGGAAAATTAATACAAGTAAGGAGCCGATCGATAGGGTAGTAAGGGTACATCTGACATCTTCATGGTAATTAAGTTGATTGAGGTAAGATCCTCGTACTAGATGTACAACTGAAGGCTACCACAATTGTGGGGTTAGGATCACCTTATTATATAACACAGGATACTAGTTGGGACACTAGCAGAGGATACCAATCCTTTTTCACAGGATACTAGTTGGGACACTAGTAGGGATACAGATCATTCTATTAGGATATTGGTTAGTTAGTGCAGAAAAAATAGGAAATCAGAGAAAGAACCAAAGCGCATTCTGCTTATCTTGCCTTATCATATCTTATGCTAATCTTATGTTACCTTGTTATCCCTGTTATCACGGTATTGTCTTAGATTCAGTTTATTCATGTCATGTTACTATTACCTGTTTACATACTGAAAATCACTGGACTTACCAGACTTATGTCTGACCTAGTTTTGTTTCGCCTCTCTTCTTCCGTCCCCTCCCCCCCCCCCAAGGTAGACAGGGAGGGAATAGCTCAGCTTAGTTTATACCGTTTCACTTTCCAAACTTAAAGATTCTCGTATGTATTGGTTTGGACTTTCTTTTCCACTGCTATAGCTGGCTCATGCTTTATTTAGGGAATATCATTGTCATTTTAGGCTTCTTTATTTTGTTAAACAAAACAGATGCTTTGTTGTAATAGGTAAGGGTGTTCTGATGTTGGAAAACAATCTTTGTACAAGCTGTTGTTTTATCAATAAAGTAAAGTTTTATTTGTTATTTATTTTCCGCTGTTTAAATTTTGTATGTTTTGTAATTTATTTGTTCTATACACTTATGACGCTCCACTGAAGTTAATGCATTCCCTTTGTGAGTGACTTTAATGGAGGTGGGGTGTTACATGGATGATCATCTAACGATCGTCGTGGTGGTCTGGGAAACGCTGCAAAGTCGCAGTGTTCAGTTGATTTTTCGTAGTCCCTTGGGGGTTCGAGTTTCACGAAATTGAGTGAGGAGGCAGGCGTCTCGTAGGCGATGGGGGTGGCGAAGTCTGATCGTCGTCCGGTGGTGTCTATCGGGTGCGATGTGGGTGATTTGAGGTCGACGAGGTCTATTTTGATCAGCCTGAAGGAAATCACAATGGAGAGGAAAGGGTTTAAAACCCTTAATTATGTAATTAAGATTATTTAATTATATTTAGTTAATTAATTAATTTGATTAATGTATTAAACCCATATCTTCTTCATACGAGGTCCAAATCAAACATTTCAGTTGCTTTTGATTCGTACCTATGAACACCACATTTCGGAACTGACCAAAACAGAAACGGAGCACGTTAGAATTTGAGGTGAATTAAATCCAAATTGTATTGAAATCATCAGTTAAAGACCGACGGAGTGGAAACGAATGTGAAAATTCATTCATTGAAATGTTTGTACAGTTATTTGATTTATTTCGTGACTGTAAATATATAGAAATTGCCAATATTAATTTTTATCTATTTTATGCGATATTGATGGAGTTCAACACTTAAATTCACACAAATCATTTAAATTAGAACCGATGTATGGATATTAGCGACACTTGCATTTCATACTCCGCTGATAGCCACTTGGGGCGTTGAAAATGGCATTGGGTAGTTGAGTATTTATTTATATGGATGATGTGGTGAATTGATGTGTTATGATTGTGACTATGATTTTGAAATGTTTGATACATTAGAAAAATAATTATAAAATTATTGTGATAGATAAAATGGACCAAAAATATTCATTTACATATTAAATAGCGAAAATTGTTTAGTTAGAAAAATAATGTAGTCCGAATTAGAATTGGTTAAATTTATTAACCAATAATTTATTTAAGTTGATTGTTGTTGGTTGAAACCCCACGTGGTTATTAGGATGATGTTTGACATACACTAGTCAAAATATTTATTTTTAGGTCAATCGACGGGTTGACAGACTGTGGTGAGCGTTATTTAATTATTTAACGCTTATACAGTTGTAGAATGCACTTTGGATGATATTTGAATGTGTAATGATTATTTATCGTTATTGTTGAATACATGTGATGTATGAAATCCATATAACTGAAATTATATGGTAATTGATTGAGTCTGATTCCAATTCAGAATTAACGAATATTTTAGAATAAAATTCAGTAAAGAATTAAAATATGATTTTAATGTCTGATTTTGGATGGACAAGAAATATTGAAATTTATAAGCCGAGTAAGTAGATATTTTCCATTTTTATTTGAATGGTTTTTTCTGTTGATTTTATTCATTTTATAATGAATACGGAAAGGAAATGGATTTGCTATTTTGGAAATATTATCATTTTAATATTATAATGATATGGAATATTCAATTTTGATTAAAAATTGAAAATGAAGTTGAAATCATTTTAAAATGAATTTATAAATGATTTATAAAATACATTTTGAATTGAAATTGAAGATATATATATAATGTCTTGAATAGAATGCACTGCGCAGCGACTGTTCGCGATTTTCAACCATTAACTTCAAATTGGTGTCACGAGGGATCCGACTATCAGATTCTCTTAAATCGGAACCACTGGGTTCGTATCGAAAAGAGCTTTCCAACAAATATAAGAGATTTAAATTGGAACAGTTGGATTTTAAATTGTGTCCAAATCAATTTCAAAAAAGGTCGCTATGGATGCAATTAAGTGGTCGTTATTGGGAACCGACTGTAAGAGCCTAAATAAAATTAGTAAAAATACGGGAAAATCGTGTAAAATCATAATAAATGATTTGGAAAGATGTTGGATGAAAAATTCTAGTTTTGAAAAGATAAAAATATATTTTTATCTAAATGAACTAGTTATTAACTAGAATAGTAATCCAATGTTTTAAAATAAATAAATTAGGTTGAAAAGGGGTTTTTAAATTACTAGAATTTTCCCACGAATAAATTGGAATGGATTAGAATAGAAATAATCTTCAGAATATTTCAATATTGGATTCAATGATTATACGGATATCGTTGAGGAATTTGGAAGATACCGATATCTTTATCCCCAATACGATATTCATTGGTTTCAGAATTTGATATTGAATATAAGCCGACATAATTTCTATTTAGAGCCTTGTATTTGTTATCAAATTGGGTTTTTGGTTTTTCATGAATGTTGTCTTCAATAACACCGGTCTTAAACCCCGTTGAGAAAGGAATAAATTTTTTGATTAAGATTTAGAGAAATTTACCAATTTATTAATTTAATTGGAATTGAAATAAAAGTTGATTTTAGGGTTTATTGTGAACGATGTTTTAAATAACGTTATAAATCTTTTTATTAAGATTTAACGGAAATTTTCCAAATATAAGATTTTCCAATTTAAATATTAAATTGGAGTTGAATGGAATTCATTTAGGTATAATCCAAATGAGATTCTGTGAAAGAAGTTCAGTACTATTTATGGAATTTAAAACGCCTTGTCGTTATTCCGTTTATAGTAATAGTACGATACGGAAATTTATATCAATTATACACTGTTATTATTTCCGTGAAGATCCCATTTTGATGGAAGATGATTTTCAGGTTTATCGTGAACTGTGTTTTAAATGACATTAGTTATTTAACCCAGTTAAAGACAGGATAAATTTTTCTAAAGTTGAATAATCATTAAGTAATGATTCTTGGAATTAAAAACCAAATTGAAGTTTTAATAAATCTTTAGTTAGATTGAAATGGGAATGAGGTAATTAAATTTATCGAATTCATGAAATGATCGAGAATGGAGTACCACCAGTTTTACTCCAAGAGATAGCTAAATATTTAATTAGATTTGAACATGAAATGGTAAATAATTTTACCCAGAACACAGTGGGTATTAGTTATGGATTACTACCAGTTTTTCTCTATGGGATGAATAGGTTGGGATTGGAAAAATAAATGATTACTTCAGTAAGGCTCGATAATCCCAACTAGTTTATAAACCTTAATTTGGTTTAGAATTGTGGATAAGTAAAGTAAATTCTTTTGAAATATATGTCTAAAGGAAGATTAAAGAATAATTTTAAAAGAATTTATCTTTGATGAAATTAATGGGAACCTTTCCCTTAAGATGTGAATATTTGAATAAAAGAATATTCTGAATTAGAATCAGGCGTATGATGTGTTTTTGTAGCACTGGATTTTTGATTATAAAATATGTGAGTTATTTGGAAAGACGGGGTTTATCCCATTCTTACGGCGACTAAAAGTCGATGATGAAGACGGTGGTTAAAGACAGGAGATCTTCACATCATTTGGATGATTACCGATGTCTTGATTGGGCAGTACACACAGGATAAGGTAATAAGTGGTGATCGTCCAGACATACTTGGAGATCGACTGGATATGCAAGGGCCTCTGTCCTGTATTGGACATATGGGACGAGGAATAAGATGCCCTCGGTTTCGTTCAGACCTAGAACGAACTTGTAAATGTGTAACAACCCGGAAATTCTGAGCCAATTTAAAATTTTTATTTTGGCAATTTTACTGAATTTTGAATATTTAAAATGAATTATTTTAAATAATATCGACGAGAAATTTATTTTGAATAGAAATAGAACGTATATATTTATATAGATCGTCATTAGAATATAAATATTTTATTTTAAATATAAAAGGAATTGAAAATGGCGCGGTAGTTCGAAATTTTGATTTTGAATTTAAAATGAATGTACCGGGTGCAAAATAAACAGGTTACCAAAAATATTAGAAAATATTTGAGAATATCTTTCCAATGAATCCAAAAAATCGAAATTTCATAGCAGGGACAAAAAGTTATGCCCAGCTGAAATTTCAGAATAATCGCTATGGAATTCTGGCCCTTAAAAATGGAAATTTTGCAAATGACCTCGGTTTTCGATGAAACCCCCATGATGTCAAATTATTGCTAGGTTTCAAAATTCGTAATCTTTCGAATCAATATGTGAGCGTGGAAAAGGAAAAAGCGTTTGACCAGTTTCAGTTGATTTTAATCGACTGAAAAATGGCCATTTTTCAAACGGCCTTCAAATTCGACGAAATTAGTTTTGTTAGGACCGTATCATCAATACGAAGCTAGAAAATATTTTTTGGGAATATTTAGAGTCCGTATGTGGCCCCGGAAAATTGAAATGCGCGTTCAAAATCAATATATAGATTTATATTTTGATTTTGACGAAAATTGATCGAAGCGATCGGATCAGCTTATGATACATATCCCATTGTGTTCGGAATGGGGGTAATTAGCTATGGACAACAGTCGGTGGGTTCAATTTCGAGTCCGAAATAAAAAGTTGCTTTTTGGAATTTTAAAATAATATAATTTTTCATGAACCCCCCTCTATTTTCTTTCCATCTCCTTTACACTCCCCTCCATTCATTTCGAATTAAGAAAAAAAAAAGGCTACCCAAAATCAGCCGTCGCCCTTCAACGCAGCCACCACCGCCGCTCTGGGCCCGCCGATGCCACGCCTCCGCACCCCACCGCCTCTCCAGCCCCTCCCCTCCTCTCTCCAGCTACCCTCTCTCTCCTCGAGCCCCTAAACACCCCCTACCTGAAAACCCTAGCCACTCCTCTAACCAAGACGACCACCGCCCCTTTCCCGAGACTACCAGATCCCCTCCGACCGTCCACCGTTCGTGTAGGCCCCCCTGCAAAATTCGATTTCCTATAAGTATTTTTAATTTATTCATTTTTATTTATATGAATGTGATTAATTTAGTAATTATATGTTTTTGAATATAAAGGATTATATTTTTATATAAAAGATTATATTTTTATATAAAAGATTATATTTTTATAAGAAAGATTATATTTTTCGTAATAGAAATGTAATAACCCAGAAATCTGAGCCAATTCAAAAATTTAATTTTGCAATTTTATTCAAATTTGAATATTTAAAATTAATTATTTTAAATAATAACAACGGAAAATTTATTTTCGACGAAATTAAAACGAATAATTTTATTTTAATTATATAACGAGCCTGAAATGGTGCGGCAGTTCGAAAATTCTATTTCGAATTTCAAATGAATATGCAGAATTCAATATAAGTCGCAATTGAAAGAAACAAGAAATATTTGAATTTGTTTAACAATATCTCTCAAACGAAGTTGAGAAACTGAGATTTCACTTTATAGAGTGTAAGATATGTCCAGTTTAAAATTCAGAAAAGTCGCTATGGAATTTATATAATTTTAACATATATAAAGGCCTTTAAAAACGGGAATTTTGCAAATGACCTCGGTTTTCGACGAAACCACTTTTGTTGGATCTGTGATGTCAAATTATTGCTAGGTTTCAAAATTCGTAATTTTCTGAATCAATATGTGAGTGTGGCAAAGAAAAACGCATTTGACCAGTTTTAGTTGATTTTAATCGACTGGAAAATGGCCATTTTTCAAACGGTCTCGGAATTTGATAAAATTAGATTTGTTAGGACTGTATCGTCAATAAGAAGCTAGAAATAATTTTTTTGGAATTTTTAGAGCTCGTATGTGGCCCCAGTAAATTGAAATGTGCATTCAGATTGAATATATACTGATTTATATTTTAAATTTAACGAAAACTGATCGTAACGATCGAATTGGCCTACATGATATATCCCATTTTGTTCGGAATGGGGGTACTTAGCTAGGGGCGACAGTCGTTGGAGTTCAATTAGAGCTCAGATGTGAAACGAATTAATTAAAAAATTAAATGAATAAAATATTATTTAAAATAATATAAATAACCTCACTTTTCTGTCAAACCCTTGTCAAAGGGGAATTAGCAGTCAAACCATATCGCGCCTCCGTTCTATTTCGATGGACGGTGATTTTCGTTCCAAATCAAATCCCGTCTGATTTTCTTATCTATTCATCAATTCAACCTTCTTCAAAAACAAAATCGATCTACATCTAGGGATCTTCAAATCCACGCTTGGGAGATGATTTCTAGCTGCGTATTTTGGGAGGAAACAGGGCACGAATTGCCACCATTCGCCGCCGATTTCAATGGTGTTGGGGGGATTGAACGGCGAGCGATCCTGGGTGGTGATGTCTCTCGAGGCGGCGCCCCGTTCTCCGGTGACCGATGGGGTTCTGGTCTGGCCATGTGACGGCGCAGGGCGATTCTCGTTTGGAGCTTCAGGACGACATTTTTACGGTGAGCTATGTTTACTTTCTTTTTTAGCTTTTTTTTATTTATAAAATGCATTGTTTTAATTCAGATTTTTAGAGTATATATGAAATGCAGTTTTAAAAAATATATAGAAATAGTTTTGAATATATATATATATATATCATAAAGTTTTGAAAATATATATCGTAAAGTTTTGAAAATATATATTGTAAAGTTTTTAATATATATGTCGAATTGTTTTGAAAATAAAAAAATCCTTGTTTTTGAATATAGAAAACAAATTGTTTTTGAATAAAGAAAAGGAATTCTTTTTAAAATATAAAACTTTGAAATAAAAATGTGTTCTTTTGAAATATAAATATACATGGCTTTTGAAATATAAATTTTAGCAAATAAAAATATGATTTTTATTTATATCTGAATAGTATAAAAATATGATTTTTACTTATATCTGAACAATATAAAAATATGATTTTTATTTATAACTGAATGGCATAAAAATATGATTTTTATCCGTTTAGCGTTGAAATAAAAATGTGATGTTCAATATAAAAATCGTTTGAAACAGACTGCGATGGAACGGACTGGAAACGAATACAAATCCAAACCGTTCAGAGATAGAGAATGGAGGAGTGGATCCCAAAGGTGAGAACTCCTCACTTTTATTTCTATTTCTAGTTTGAAATATATACTAGGATGCAGACGGTGCTTACTAGCACCCGACACCCGTCGTCCACAGACCATGGACGACTTGTTTGTTTGGTTGCTATGTTGTGAAATTTGATTGTGCGATGTGGAATGAAATAAAATATTTTATTATGGAAAATATTTTATAGTTAAAAAAATAATTTTTAACGTGTATATAAAATAAATATTTATAAACAAATCTACGATTTGTTTATATACACTGATTTGATTGACATTGATTGGGATGATAAATTTTACACATCGCCCAACTGCACAAATAAAATCTATGCTTGATTGATTGAAACCCCACACGGGTATTGGGATGATATATGACATACACTAATCCCAATAATTAGTTGTATGTCGATCGATTGATTGACAGGCTGTTATAAGCGTTAAATTTTTATATTTAATGCTTATGCAGTTGTGTGGCGCACTCTGGATGATGGTTGATTATTTATCATTGCTATTATATACATGTGTTGTAGAAAATCCATATAATTAACATTATATGGTAATTGATTGGGCATCATTCCAATATAGAAAATAAATTCATGTGTTGAATAGAAAATAAATTCAGGTGTTGAATTGAAAAATATTCATGTGTTGAATAGAATAAACATTCATGTGTTGAATAAAAGCCGTGTTGATTAGATTGACGCCATTTTGACATGAATGATATTTATATCGATTTTATTCATTTTTCAATGAATATTGAAAGTGATTTCAAAATTTGAATTAAATTGAAATGATTTGAAATTTGAATTAAATTGAAATGAATTCAAATTCGAATTAAATTGAATTGATTTGAAATTGAAATGAATTGAAATTCGAATTAAATTGAAATTGAATTGAAATCGATTTGAAATGAAATTAAAATGAATTTATATTGAAAAATTCGATTTTGATTTGAATTTGGAAAGGAAGTTGAAATCGTTTTGAAAACGAATTTAAAACGATTTAGATAATAAGTTTTAAAAAGGAAAGCGACGAAATATATATAATATATATATAATATATATAATGGCCTGAATAGAATGCGCTGCGCTGCGGTAGTTCACGAATTTTGACCATTGACTTCGAATGGATATTACGAAAGATCCGACTGTCGGATTCCCCTAAAACTGGAACCATTGGGTTCGTATCGAAAAGAGCTTTCTAACGAATATTAGATATTTGAAATCTAGTGGTCGGATTTGGAATTATGTCCAAATCAAATTTGGAAAAGGTCGTTGTAAGTGTAGTTCGATGGTCGTTGATGGAAATCGACTGTACGAGCCTTGATAAAATTATTAAAAATAGTAATAATTTGTGTAAAATCATAAGAAATGATTTGTGAAGAATTGGGATGAAAAACTCCATATTTGAAAAGATAAAAATAGACATTTATCGAAATGAACTGGATTTGAACTAGAATAATAATTCATTTATTTTTAAAATAAATCAATTGGATTTGAAAATAACCATAATTTCCAATAATTGAATTGGAATGGATTTGAATTGAAATTGCCTTTGGAATATTTCGATGTTGGATTTCGTGATTGTACAGATATTGTTCTGGGAATTTGAAAGATATATTAATATCATTATTTCCAATACAATATTTGTTGGTCGTAGAATTTGATATTGAATATAAGCCAATATATTTTCTATTCAGAGCCTTGTATTTAATACCAAATTTGTATTTGGGTTTGTCGTGGATGGTGTCTTTATTAACACTGTCCTTAAACCCAGTTGAGAAAAAGATTAAATCTTTTTATTTGGATTTAATGAAGTATACCAATTAAATAATATTTAATTGGAATTGAATTGAAATTGATTTTTGGGTTTATCGTGAACGGCGTTTCAAATAACATTTGTTCTTTAACCCGATAATTAATGGAATATGATTTGGGGTTGTCGTGAATGGTATCTTTAATAATACTGTTCTTTGGCCCAACGGGGTTAAGAAAATCAGAAACTAACTGGGGATTAGTTAAGTTGAATGGTTTCTTGGGTATTGATCTGATGTTGGTTTCGGCCTTTGGGGTTAATACTTAGGGAATTGCTCACTTGCTATTTTACGGTTAGGGACTGATTGAAATGTGATGTGATTTTGGGGCTTATCGTGAATGGTGTTTTAAATGACATCGGTTCTTTAACCCAGTTAAAGATTAAAACTAAGTGGAGTTTTAATGAATCTTTAATTAGATTGAAAAGATCGAGAATGGAGTATCACCAGTTTTGCTCCAGGCGATAGTTAAATCTTTAATTAGATTTGAATGTGAAATGGTAACTGAATTTATCGATAACACTGTGGTGTTAGATATGAAGTATTACCAGTTTTACTTCATCGGATGAATAGGTTGGGATTGGGAAATAGAATAAATGATTACTTCGGTGTGGTTCGCTAATCCCGGCTAGTTTGAATTGATATTCAAAAGAAGATTAAAGAATAAATTTAGAAGAATTTATCTTTGATAAAATTAATGGGAACCTTTCCTTAAGAATGTGAAATTTAGAAACTAACTGGAGATTAGTTAAGTTGAATGGTTTCCTAGGTATGGATCTGATGTTGGTTTCGGCCTTCGGGTTTAATGTTTGGGGAATTGTTCTCTTGCTAAATTACGGTTAGTGACTGATGAATTGGAAAGAGGTGTACGTTGTGTTTGTGTAACACTTGTTTATTATATACGCGAGTTATTCAGAAAGACCGGGTTTATCCCATTCTGAATAACTGATACGACGATAAGTCGAAGGTGAAGACGGTGGTTGAAGACCGGAGGTCTTCACATCGTTTTGATAATTACTGATGATATTGATTGGGCAGTACACCCAAGAGGAGGGAATCAGTTAGTGGTCGTCCAGACGTACTTGGAGATCGATGGATATGCGAGGTACAAGGTGCCTCCGGTTTCGTTCAGACCCAGAATGGACTTGTAAATGGACTGTGTGTCTAACGTTGGATATCATTCTGTGCGATTGATGGATATCGGTTGCATGGAGTGGTTTGCCTGTGTGGCATGCTAAGATGCAAATGATCAAGGCTTCTGTTGAAAAGCAGAGTCTTGTGGTTGATGATTAAAGCACGGCCTGTGTGGCATAGCTTTGTGTAGCGTTGGTTCGCGAGCCTCACACCCCGGTTGAACTAGAAACGGGGGAGGACCTCAGGGGGGTCATGCGTTTCTTTCTAGCTAGAAGTGGCGTGAGTGGTTTTACACGCCCTGACAAGTTTGACTTATGTGGTTGTTGTTGTTGCAAGGCGCCTCTGATATATCGGTGACTATGTGAAGCCGATGGAGTCATTCGTTGGCTCATTTACGGCCCATAGGGCGGGGAGACATATTGTTCAGGCACTATACTCGACTCCGTGTGGACCGGCCCTGACGATCCATGGTGCAGTTGCGGCTGTTCCTGAGACATGGGCTAGATTGTCTCGAATTAGCACAGGACGATCTCTTTGCCTTGGTTCACAGATGGAAATCCAACTTCCAATACGTGACGTTTCGATTTTAGTTGTAATCCTATATAGGGCGACATAGTGGGATGGGGCGCTTATGCCATCTATGATTGATACTTATGATTTGAAGTTGTTTTATACACTATGCACTTGTAATAGTATCAAATGATTTGTTTTAAACGTATCAAGCATTCTTGGCTATTATAAGGTAAAAACCCTATCCTCCGGCTTGCGTTGCATTGTGTGATGGGATATGGGTCTTATAATAGCTTCATTGTTCTTTATTTAGCATTGCGCTGTTGTTTTATGCACTGGTATTCTTGGGAGGAAACCTGTTCCGTGATATACGGCGTGGTCCCTTGATTTACCTAACTTTGAAATAAAGATTAATAGCTGTTTTAGTTCTCACACCAGTCATATGACTGACCTGGAGTTTATTGTTTTAACCTAAACTCCGGGTGCCCTTATTTTGACACGGGCAGCTAGTAGTTTTGGTTATGCTGATTTATATTCACAGGGACCTGGTTTACAGCTGGAATGAAATCCGGAAAGCTCTGTATCCGTATATCTCTTCTATTTGTGTATTGTATTATTTTCCGCTGCTATTTAATGTATTGTAATCTCTGATATTTTTCTGATGTATATTATTTGTTTATACTCTGTATATTCTTGTATTCTGATGGAATTGTTATAATTAACAATGAAATGTTCTTCTGTCTGCTATCTTTTGTGTGTTGTTTTCGAAGTATCCGCTCTTTCCTTACTGGGGAAGTTACGGGTCCTTACAGTTGGTATAAGAGCTTTGGTTTACAAAGCTCTGAGAACAAGACGCATTAGAACCATATGAAAGAATTCATCAGAAATTGGATTAGTAATATCCTATGGGAATGACTCGTTAGAGATGGGATCAGTAGTATCCTAGAACGAGTGTGAAGAGTATATTTTTAAAAGTGAAAACAAGTTTTGTTTTGAAAATTTAAATCACTTATTCGTATTTGATTATTTATTTTACATTGAATCTGGACAATCCAGTATATAGAGATTTTGCATATACATCTGCTCCACGGGTATTCAAAGTTTTAATACACTGGATGGATATAGAATTACACTCTAGTCACCCGGGGGTGATTCTGATGATTGATATATCATCGTCAGTGTTTATGCTCGAGTGACGAAAGTGGGATTTCTATATATTTCCCATTGACTGGTGTGAGAACCAAAATTAGATAGGGCCTATTGTTGGGATTTGGCATTAAAAATCTGATTTTTGGACTATGTAACAAAATATGTGTTTGAAATGATAATCAACAAATTTATTGCTGATTGTGTGGTTTGATTATTGGTTGATTAATTAAGATTTGAACCATTTAGCGAAATTGAACCAAATGGTGAATTATATTGAAAATTAGTCGCATTTGCATGCATATACATGTACTTACATTGAATAGGTCATAGCAAGGAGGCTAGAGCAGAAGAATAAAATTGTTTGCCCGACAAATAGGTACATGTTTATTGTATTTCTTGGGTTTTGGATGATTTTATGAGCCGCTTGGCTTTTTCTTCTCTTTTTTGGATTGAAGAAGGCCATGGGAGGCTATATGAAATATCCCGAAGTCCCCGGTGCAGGGGAGGTTATGGCGAAATTTTTCGAAAATTTAGGTTGTTAGCCAAATTTTTGGAAAATTTGAAATGTTCTTAGAAACTGAAAAGTTGAAGAACTTAAGCCGTAATGAAAATAATGAAAGTTGAGTTGATTTGTAAAACAACATTCGGCTTCGTTCCTTTTCGGGGGCGAAAAGTTTTAAGTGGGGGAGATTGTAATAACCCGGAAATCTGAGCAAATTTAAAATTTTTATTTTGGCAATTTTATTGAAATTTGAATATTTAAAATGAATTATTTTGAATAATAACGACGGAAAATTTATTTTCGACGAAGTTAAAACAAATAATTTTATTTTAATTATATAACGAGCCTAAATGGTGCGGCAGTTCGAAAGTTCGATTTCGAATTTCAAATGAATATACAGAATTCAATATAAGTCGGAATTGAACGAAACAAGAAATATTTGAATCTGTTTAACAATATCTCTCAAACGAGGTTGAGAAACTGAGATTTCACTATATAGAGTGTAATATATGTCCAGTTTAAAATTAAGAAAATTCGATGTGGAATTTATATATATTTTAATATATATAAAGGCCTTTAAAAATGGGAATTTTGCAAATGACCTCGGTTTTCGACGAAACCACTTTTATTGGATCCGTGATGTAAAATTATTGCTAGGTTTCAAAATTCGTAATTTTCTGAATCAATATGTGAGTGTGGCGAAGGAAAACGCGTTTGACCAGTTTTAGTTGATTTTAATCGACTGGAAAATGGCCATTTTTCAAACGGTCTCGGAATTTGATGAAATTATTTTTGTTAGGACCGTATCGTCAATAAGAAGCTAGAAATATATATTTTGGAATTTTTAGAGCTCGTATGTGGCCCCAGTAAATTGAAATGTGCGTTCAAATTGAATATATACTGATTTATATTTTAAATTTAACGAAAACTGATCGTAACGATCGAATTGGCCTACGTGACATATCCCATTTTGTTCGGAATGGGGGTACTTAGCTAGGGGCGATAGTCGTTGGAGTTCAACTAGAGTTCAGATGTGAAACGAATTAATTACAAAATTAAATGAATAAAATGTTATTTAAAGTAATATAAATAACGTCACTTTTCTGTCAAACCCTAGTCAAAGGGGAATTAATGGTCAAACCATATCGCGCCTCTGTTCTATTTCGATGGACGGTGATTTTCGTTCTAAATCAAATCCCGTCTGATTTTCTTATCCATGCTTGCAAAATGATTTCTAGCTGCGTATTTTGGGAGGAAACATGGCACGAAGTGCCACCGCTCGCCACCGATTTCAGTGGTGCGGGGGGGGGGGGGGGGGGACGGCGAGCGATCCTGGGTGGTGATGTCTCTCGAGGCGGCGCTCGGTTCTCTGGTGACCGATGGGATTCCGGTCTGGCCATGTGGCGACGCTGGGCGATTCTCGTTTGGAGCTTCAGAACGACATTTTTACGGTGAGCTATGTTTACATTCTTTTTTAGTTTTTTTATTTATAAAATGAAGTGTTTGAATTCAGATTTTTAGAGTATATATGAAATGTAGTTTTAAAAAATATATAGAAATATTTTTGAATATACATATCGTAAAGTTTTGAAATTATATATATCGTAAAGTTTTGAAAATATATATCATAAAGTTTTGATTATACATGTTGAATTGTTTTAAAAATAAAAGAAATCCTGTTTTTTGAATATAGAAAACAATTTTTTTTAATAAAGAAAAGGAATTCTTTTTAAAATATAAAACTTTGAAATAAAAATGTGTTCTTTTGAAATATAAATATACATGGCTTTTGAAATATAAATTTTAGCAAATAAAAATATGATTTTTATTTATATCTGAACAGTATAAAAATATGATTTTTATTTATATCTGAACAGTATAAAAATATGATTTTTATTTATAACTGAACATCATAAAAATGTGACTTTTATTCGTTTAGCATTAAAATAAAAATGTGATGTTTAATATGTAAATCGTTTGAAACAGACTGGGATGGAACAGACTGGAAACGAATACAAATCCAAACCGTTTAGAGATAGAGAATGGAGGAGTGGATCCCAAAGGTGAGAACTCCTCACTTTTATTTCTATTTCTAGTTTGAAATATATACTAGGATGCAGATGGTGCTTAGTAGCACCTGACACCCGTCGTCCACATACTACGGATGACTTGTTTGTTTGGTTGCTATGTTGTGAAATTTGATTGTGCGATGTGGAATGAAATAAAATATTTTATAGTTAAAAATACAATTTTTAACGTGTATATAAAATAAATATTTATAAAAAAATCGACGATTTGTTTATATACACTGATTTGATTGATATTGATTGGGATAATAAATTTTACACATCGCCCAACTGCACAAATAAAATCTGTGTTTGATTGATTGAAACCCCACATGGGTATTGAGATGATATATGACATACACTAATCCCAATAATTAGTTGTATGCTGATCGATTGATTGACCAGCTGTTATAAGCGTTAAATATTTATATTTAATGCTTATGCAGTGGTGTGGTGCACTCTGGATGATGGTTGATTATTTATCATTGTTATTATATACATGTGTTGTAGAAAATCCATATAATTAACATTATATGGTAATTGATTGGGTCTCATTCCAATATAGAAAATAAATTCATGTATTGAATAGAAAACAAATTCAGGTGTTGAATTGAAAAATATTCATGTGTTGAATAGAATAAACATTCATGTGTTGAATAAAAGTCGTGTTGATTAGATTGACGCCATTTTGACGTGAACGATATTTATATCGATTTTATTCATTTTTCAATAATATTGAAAGTGATTTCAAAATTCGAATTAAATTGAAATAGATTTGAAATTCGAATTAACTTGAAATGAATTGAAATTCGAATTAAATTGAATAGATTTGAAATTGAAATGAATTGAAATTCGAACTAAATTGAAATTGAATTGAAATCGATTTGAAATGAAATTAAAATGAATTTATATTGAAAAATTCGATTTTGATTTGAATTTGGAAAGGAAGTTGAAATCATTTTGAAAACGAATTTAAAACGATTTATAAAATACGTTTTAAAAAGGAAAGCGACGAAATATATATAATATTATATATATATATATATATATATATATATATATATAATGGCTTGAATAGAACGCGCCGCGCTGCGGTAGTTCGCGAATTTCGACCATTGACTTCAAATGGATATTACGGGAGATCCGACCGTTAGGATCTCCAAAATCCAGAACCGTCGGGTTCGTATCGAAAAGAGCTTTCTAACGAATATTAGAGATTTGAAATCTAACGGTTGGATTTGGAATTATGTCCAAATCAAATTTGGAAAAGGTCGCTGTAAGTGCAGTTCGATGGCCGTTGATGGAAATCGACTGTACAGGCCTTGATAAAATTATTAAAAATAGTAATAATTTGTGTAAAATCATAAGAAATGATTTGTGAAGAATTAGGATGAAAAACTCCATATTTGAAAAGATAAAAATAGACTTTTATCGAAATGAACTGGATTTGAACTAGAATAAAAATTCATTTATTTTTAAAATAAATAAATTGGATTTGAAATGGTTTTGAAAATAACCAGAATTTCCAATAATTGAATTGGAATGGACTTGAATCGAAATTGTCTTTGGAATATTTTGATGTTGGATTTCGTGATTGTACGGATATTGTTCTGGGAATTTGAAAGATATAATAATGTCATTATTTCCCATACGATATTTGTTGGTCGTAGAATTTGATATTGAATATAAGCCGATATATTTTCTATTCAGAGCCTTGTATTTAATATCAAATGTGATTTGGGTTTGTCGTGGATGGTGTCTTCATTAACAGTGTCCTTAAACCCAGTTGAGAAAATATTAAATCTTTTTATTTGGATTTAATGAAGTATACCAATTAAATAATATTTAATTGGAATTGAATTGAAATTGATTTTTCGGTTTATCATGAATGGTGTTTTAAATAACATTTGTTCTTTAACCCAATAATTAATGGAATGTGATTTGGGTTATCGTGAATGGTATCTTTAATAATACTGTTCTTAGGCCCAACGGAGTTAAGAAAATCAAAAACTAACTGGAGATTAGTTAATTTGAATGGTTTCTTGGGTATTGGTCCGATGTTGGTTTCGGCCTTCGGGGTTAATACTTAGGGAATTGCTCACTTGCCATTTTACGGTTAGGGACTGATTGAAATGTGATGTGATTTTGGGGTTTATCGTGAACCGTGTTTTAAATGACATCGGTTCTTTAACCCAGTTAAAGATTAAAACTAAGTGGAGTTTTAATGAATCTTTAATTAGATTGAAAAGATCGATAATGGAGTATCTCCATTTTTGCTCCAGGCGATAGTTAAATCTTTAATTAGATTTGAACGTGAAATGGTAATTGAATTTACCGATAACACCGTGGTGTTAGATATGAAGTATTACCAGTTTTACTTCATGTGATGAATAGGTTGGGATTGGGAAATAGAATAAA
Organism: Allium sativum; assembly: GCA_030737875.1. Classification (NCBI taxonomy): domain Eukaryota; kingdom Viridiplantae; phylum Streptophyta; class Magnoliopsida; order Asparagales; family Amaryllidaceae; genus Allium; species Allium sativum. The sequence continues at coordinate 566,067,967 of CM060923.1, read as the reverse complement.
TGATTACTTCGGTGTGGTTCGCTAATCCCGACTAGTTTGAATTGATATTCAAAAGAAGATTAAAGAATAAATTTAGAAGAATTTAACTTTGATAAAATTAATGGGAACCTTTCTCTAAGAATGTGAAATTTAGAAACTAACTGGAAATTAGTTAAGTTGAATGGTTTCCTGGGTATTGATCTGATGTTGGTTCCGGCCTTCGGGGTTAATGTTTGGGGAATTGTTCTCTTGCTAATTTACGGTTAGTGATTGATGAATTGGAAAGAGGCGTATGTTGTGTTTGTGTAACACTTGTTTATTATATACATGAGTTATTCGGAGAGACCGGGTTTATCCCATTCTGAATAATTGATACGGCGATAAGTCGAAGGTGAAGACAGTGGTTGAAGACCGGAGGTCTTCACGTCGTTTGGAAAATTACTGATGATCTTGATTGGGCAGTACACCTAAGAGGAGGGAATCAGTTAGTGGTCGTCCAGACGTACTTGGAGATCGATGGATATGCGAGGTAAAAGGTGCCTCCGGTTTCGTTCAGACCCAGAACGGACTTGTAAATGGACTGTGTGTCTGACATTGGATATCATTCTGTGTGATTGATGGATATCAGTTGTATGGAGTGGTTTTCCTGTGTGGCATGATAAGATGCAAATGATCAAGGCTTATGTTGAAAAGCAGAGTCTTGTGGTTGATGATCAAAGCACGGCCTGTGTGGCATAGCTTTGTGTAGCGTTGATTCGTGAGCCTCACACCCCGGTTGTTAACCAGAAACGAGAGAGGACCTTAGGGAGGACATGTGTTTCTTTCTAGCTAGAAGTGGCGTCAGTGGTTTTACACGTCCTGACGAGTTTGACTTATGTGGTTTTTCCTGTTGGGAGGCGTTTCGGATATATCGGTGACTATGTGAAGCCGATGGAGTCATTCGCTGGGTCATTTACGCCCCATAGGGCGGGGAGACATATTGTTCAGGCCCTATAATCCACTCCGTGTGGACCGGCCCTGACGATCCATGGTGTAGTTGTGGCTATTCATGAGACATGGGCTAGATTGTCTGGAATTAGTACAGGACGATCCCTTTGCCTTGGTTCACAGATGGAAATCCAACTTCCAATACGTGACGTTTCGATTTTAGTTGTAATCTTATATATGGCGACATAGTGGGATAGGGCGCTTATGCCGTCTATGATTGATACTTATGATTTGAAGTTGTTTTATACATTATGCACTTATAATAGTATCAAATGATTTGTTTTAAACGTATCAGGCATTCTTGGCTATTATAAGGTAAAAACCCTATCCTCCGTCTTGAGTTGCATTATGTGATGGGACCTGGGTCTTATAATAGCTTCATTGTTCTTTATTTAGCATTTTGCTGTTGTTTTATGCACTGGTATTCTTGGGAGGAAACCCGTTCCGTGATACACGGCGTGGTCCCTTGATTTACCTAACTTTAAAATAAAGATTAATAACTGTTTTATTTCTCACACCAGTCACATGATTGGCCTGGAGATCCTAGGTGCAGTTGCGACTGTATCATGAGCTCAGACTAGAGAGTCTCGAATTCAATAAGGCCGGTCCCTTGCCTCAGTTCATAGATTGAAATCCAACTTCCAATACGGCATTTTGCGATTTTGATTGTAGAGCCTAGTATGGCGACATAGTGGTATGGGGCACTTATGCCGTCTATGATTGATACATTATGATTGAAGTTGTTTTTGACACTTTACACTTATAGTAATAATAAAATATGAAATTTCACGTACCAAGCATTTTTGGCTATTATAAGGTAAAAACTCTATCCTCCGGCTTGCGTTGCATTGTGTGATGGGACCCGAGTCTTATAATAGCTTCATTGTTCTTCATTTAGCATTGCACTGTTTGTTTATGCACTGGTATTCTTGGGGTTAAAACTCGTTCTGTGTTATATGGCGTGGTCCCTTGATTTACCTAACATTAAAATTAAATTAATAACTGCTTTAGTTCTCACACCAGTCACATGACTGACCAGAAATTTATTGTTTTAACCTAAACTCTGGGTGCCCCTGTTTTCCACAAGGCAGCTAGTAGTTGGGTTTTTGCAGATATTTCTTTTCTAGGATCTTGGATATATAGCTGAAGTTATATTCGAAGAGCTCTGTATCCGTATATCTATTTCAGTTGTGTTATGTATTATTTTTCCACTGCATTGCAAATTTAAATCTCTGATAATTTTCTAATGTATAATATTTATCCATACCCTGTTATATTCTTATACTCTAATGTAATTGTTGTAATAAGAAATGAAATGTTCTTCTGTTTGCATTCTGATTTGTTTTGTCCTCAAAGCAATTCGGGCTTTCGTTTACAGGGAATTTCGTCTCATGTCAGTTTGGCAATAGAGCTTTGGTTTACAGAGCTCGAGAACAAGACACATCAGAACCAACGAAAGAATTCATCAGAGATTGGATTAGAAATATGCAATGAGAATGACTCATTAGAGATGGGATTAGCAGTATCCTAGAATGGGTCCGAAGAGTGTTGTTTTTAAAATAAAAATTGAAAACAAATTTTGTTTTGAAAATTTAAACTTTATTATTCGTATTTGAGTATTTATTTTAGTTTGAATTTGGACAACCAAGTATATGATAATTTCGAATATATGCGTAATTAACGTGTATTCGAAGCCTTAAATATACTCGATAGATATAGAATCACACTCTTGTCGCCAAAAGATGACACTGATGATTGAGATCTCATCGTCAGTATTTGTGTTCGAGTTTCGAAAGTGTGATACCTATATATTTCCAATTGACCAGTGTGAGAAACAAAACTAGATAGGGTTTACTGTTGTGATTTGGCATCAAAAATGGATTTTTAGTATATATAACAATTTATGTGTTTAAAACGATTATCCATTAATTGATTACTGATTGTGTTGTTTGATTAATTAAAATTTTGAACCATTAAGCCAACTGAATCAAATTTTGAACTGAATTGAAAATTGTTTGGAATTGCATGCATATACATGTATATACATTAAACAAGTCATATCAACTATGCAAATAAGAGGAATAAAAATTTATGCCCGACAAATAGGTATGTGTTTACCAATTTTCTTTTCTTTTAAAGAGTTTATGAGCCTAAGGCTGGCCGCTTGGCAATTTTCTTTTCTTTTAAAGAGTTTATGAAATTAAGGCTGGCCGCTTGGCAATTTTCTTTTCTTTTAAAGAGTTTATGAGCCTAAGGCTGGCAGTTGGCAATTTTCTTTTCTTTTAAAAAGTTTATGAGCCTAAGGTTGGTCGCTTGGAAATTTTCTTTTAAAGAGTTTATGAGCCTAAGGCTAGCCTCTTGGCATTTTCTTTTTCATTTGGATTGGTGAGGGCCCTGTGAGGCTAGTTGCGATTTTAAATGTCTCCCCATAAAAAGGAGATTATGGCGAAATTTTTCACAAATTTAGGGTGTTTGCCAAATTTTTAAAGAATTTGAAATTTCTTGGAAATTGAAAAGTTGAAGAATGAATGCCAGAATGAAAGTTGATTGGTTAGCTAAACAACTTTCTGCTCTGTTCCTTTTAAGGATGAAAAGATTTTAAGTGGGGGAGATTGTAACAACTCGAAAAATCAGAACCAATTTAAAATTTTTATTTTGCCATTTTAATGAATTTTGAATATTTAAAATGAACTAAATAATAGTGACTAAATATTTATTTTCGACAAAGTTAGAACGTATAAATTTATTTTTAATATAAAATGAGCCTGAAATGGCGCGGCAGTTTGAAGATTCGATTTCTAATTTCAATTGAATATACCGAATTCAACATAAATCAGAATTGGACGAAACAAGAAATATTTGAATCTGTTTAATGAAATCTTTCTAATGAATGTAAGAGACTTAGATTTCGCTTTATAAATTGAAAGATATGCTAGGATTAAAATTCAGAAAAGTCGCTATGGAATTTATATATATATTAATTAATATATAGCCCTTTAAAAATAGCACATACAACTCCAAAGTTTTCAAATTTTTTAATGGCAGCTGAGCCAAATCCCGCCCTCCCAATCCCAAACCCTAACCTTTCTCACTCATCCACTGCCATACCACCTGTCCTAAATCCAGCCCCTCCTCCGCCAGTTCGTCCCCCTGACCCTTCCCCATCTCTAATTCCACCTTTGTCTGTCTCACCTGCCTCCTCTAGTCAAGCCGTTAACCCTATTCCATCAGTTAATCCCTCCGCTTCGTCAGCTTCCAAATCTACTCCTGAACACGCCTGGACTACCAACCGCCTTTTCCGCCACCTACCCCGCAATGCTGGCAAGTACATGCCTGTTCAGTACGAGATTTCTTACAAAGATGGAAAAATGATTCCGCCTCCTAGCATAATAGGTGCTGGAGAGAAAATATGGAGCAGCTATGTTGTCGGATTCTTCTTAGACACACCCCTGCCTTATTCTTGGGTGATGCAAATACTATTGCAGAGATGGCAGCTGAGAGGTAACTTTCAAGTTAAATCTGATGGAACCCTGTTTCTGTTCAATTTCACTGATGATTCAGACAGAGATAAGGTTATACGTGGAGACCCGATAGTGATGAAAAACAAACTGTTCATTATAAAACAGTGGGACTCTAATGTAAGTAATGTCTGTGGCTCCATTAGAGCAGTTCCAGTATGGGTGAAAATGTCGAATATCCCAATTTATCTATGGTCTCCTCCTGGCATCAACTGGCTAGCTAACCGATTGGGAAAACTAATATGCTTGGATGCAGCAACTGAGGCGTTGACAAGAATAACAGATGCAAAATGCCTAGTAGAAATATCTCCGGAAAGTGAGCTTGTTAATGACTTTCCAGTAGAAAACCTGGATGGGTCGACGCAACAAATTCATGTTACTTACTTGTGGCAACCAGACATTTGCTCGCAATGTAAGATTTTTGGACACAAGAGTGTCAACTGCAAAATTGGGAAAGAAAGTAAGGAACCTGAAAAGAATACCGAAGGGATAGAAAAGAAGAACACAGAAAATGAAATAGTGGAAAAGCAACAATATAAACATGTACCTAGTGTGGTGCAAAGGAATATGTGGACAACAGTAGCAAACAAAAGAAGAGTGAGTATACATCCAATGAGAGGACAAAATAAATATGTTAAGAAAAATGATTTGAAAAGAAGCACACCGGATATAACAAAAGACGCCAATGCAAAAACAAAGCTGCCGAATGTAGAAGCTAACACAGAGGTATATAACAGTTTCTCATCCCTTAATGTACATGATGATGAAGAGATCACATTGGAAGAAAATCAGACAGAGAACCAAGCAAATATAGATGAACACATCAAACAAGATGAAGGAAACAAAGGAAAAGATAATAGAATTGTTGACCAACATAAACAGGACAATGCAGGCATTACATGCACTGCACAAACATTACAAGACAAAGGCAAAAAGACAATGCATGCAAAAACCAAATGCACCAAGACAAAAGACAAAGCCACCAATGGGAATAAGGCATTTAAGATACGTGAAGAACCTGTGGTGCATGGCACAATAAATGGCCAACAAACTTTAAATGCTTCTCATGCATTACAAGACCTTTCAAGTGACAGCTTGGAAGGACAGAACCAAGCTAACATTGTTGTATTGAAGTCCACTCCATCTCCATCAACCAACCCATCTATACCTGGCAGCCCTCCTCCTCCCGCTCCATCTGACCCGTCAGATACACCGCACATCATAGCTCCCAATAAACCCAAACTCCATAAAAAACAGACCTCCAATCTATCCTCCAGGATCCAGATTCCTCCATCATCCCTTTCTTCATCTTCTGCAATATCTGATCCTTCTCTACTCAATTTTTCCCCCCCCTTTAGCTGAACTGTTCTCCAAAAGAAAAGCTAGGCAATTACAGATCCAACTAGAATCCGAGTCAGTCTCCAAACCAACAAAGAAGAAAAAGAAAAAAGATAAAAAGAAAAGAAAAGAGTCAGTGTTGGATGAAGCAGATTTGTCCCCGATTGATTCGGAGTATTTCACTGATGATTCAGATACAGCTGGGCCATTCAAATCACCCATCTCTTCTCCTAGAAGAACTCGAGGCTCAACCAAAAACCCCTTAGTATAATTATGCAGAACAACATTGCTGCGTGGAATATTAGGGGAGCTCATAAATCCACAAAATTAGACCAAATAAAGAATCTCATTCATGATCACAACCTCTCCCTCATCTCCATATCTGAAACTAAACTTAACTTACCCGACTCTTCCAGAGCATCTGCGTACATTGCCCCAACATGGTCCAATATAAATAATCTTGCCTCAGCCCCTTATGGCAGGCTGTTAATACTATATGATCCCAATGTATTCCACTTAACCCCTGTTCTAGTAGATTTCCAGTTCATCCACTCAAAGGCAGTCCATATCCCAACCTCTACCTCTATGTTTCTTACTTTTGTTTACGCTAGTAACACTCCATCTGTTAGGCAGCGTATGCTAGACCATCTTCCAAACTTAAGTCAATCTCAGTTTCCTTGGGTGGTTATTGGTGACTTCAACTGCTCATTCTTATCCTCCCATAAATTTGGTGGTGTTCCACTTAGCCTCTCTGAGCTCTCCCCTCTTAATAATGCCCTGCACTTGTCTTCTTTACTAGAGATTCCTTCCTCTGGCGCTTCTTTCTCCTGGTCGAACAAAAGCATCTCTGGTCCTAGAACTCTGACGAAAATTGACCATGCTTTCATGAATTACAATTCCCTGAATGAATGGCCTTCCATAAACCTAAAATTAACCATGCCTCTTTTATCCGACCATTGCCCGCTCATCCTCTCATTTGGCTCAGCAAAATTTTTAAAGCAGGTTAACTTCAAATTTTTTGATGTTTGGACGACAAATTCTGCTATGATGCAGGTTGTAGAGGAAGCATGGAGCATACGTACTTATGGCAACCCGATGGTGATAATGCAGCAAAAGCTTAAAAACACAAAAACAGCATTAAAGAGATGGTCCAAGGAAATCTATGGTAGGGGCAACAAGAGATCAACTTCTATAACCGAAGAACTCGATCAAGTTCAGCAACAAACTTTAAAACCAAATGCGGACATGATACTATTTCAACGCGAAAAAGACTTGGTTCTGCAATTGGAAGAAGCTCTCGAGGCTGAAGCTATGATGATATGCCAGAAAAGTAAGCAAATGTGGTCTTTGCATGGAGATAGGAATACACAATATTATCATGCGTCCTTGAAGATAAAACAGTCAAAAGCCTTCATACATCAGATTGACGATAATGCGGGTATAAGTCATTCTACTCCATCTTCTGTGGATGGCGCATTCTTAACATATTACAAGGAATTGCTAGGTGAGAATAAGGAAGAACCAGACCATACCTTCTTAGAAGATCTTCTGATCAATTCTATTTCTGATGAAAATCAAGATTTTCTTGTAAGTCCGGTGACGGATAATGACATAAAAGAAGCCATATTTTCTATGAGGAAAGCTGCATCGCCGGGGCCTGATGGTTTTACTGTCTTATTCTTTATTCATTGTTGGCATATTATCTCTCCTGTTGTTCTGAAGGCGGTGCATAGCTTTTTCCTCCATAGCAAACTCCTCTCGTCTATAAACTCAACCAACCTAGCCTTGATTCCAAAATGCCATAACCCCTCTTCCGTCTCTCAATTCAGACCGATTGCATGCTGTAACGTCATTTACAAAGCCATTTCGAGAATCCTTGCTAAGAGACTAAAAGATGTGCTACAACCAATCATTTCTTCGAACCAAGCTGCATTTCTCCCCTCGCGCAGTATCCTGGATAATGTGCTGTTAACTCATGAGTTAATAAATGGCTACTCTGGTGCGAATATTTCCCCGAGAGCCATGTTAAAGATTGACATAATGAAAGCATTTGACTCGGTGAAATGGTCTGCCATTGTTGGAATCATGGTAAAGATGAAATTCCCGGTGAAATACATCTACTGGATATATCTATGCATCTCCTCTGTCAAATATTCTCTTGTATATAATGCTCACTCAGTTGGCTACTTTAAAGGCATGAAAGGTTTGCGACAGGGAGATCCCATCTCGCCGTATCTTTTTATAATGTTAATGGAGGCCTTGTCGAAAGAATTTGAAAGGCAGGTTTTCCTTAAAAAATTTGTGCTACATCCGAGATGTAAGTCGCCCATGATCACCTCACTAGCGTTCGCTGATGATCTTCTGATTTTTACCAAACCAACTCTTTCGTCGATTCACTGCATAAAGTCTTCCCTCCAAAAATTTGGCTCCTTCTCTGGCTTAAGAATTAATAGTGACAAATCTCAAATTCTTCTGGCGGGCCTTTCTGTGCCCCATGCTATTGCAGTAGAATCTGAATCTGGTATGAAGGCGATGCCTCTATCAATGTCATACCTAGGCATTCCTCTGGCAACAAAAAGAATATCTAAGACGCAGTGCATCCCATTATATGAGAAAATAACAAATGCTCTAACTAGATGGGAAAATAAATTTCTCTCGCAGCCGGGAAGATTGGTGGTCTTAAATTCAATAATATTTTCGATGACCGTTTATTGGTGTAGATCATTTATTCTTCCTACAAAAATGTTAAATATGGTGAAAACTGCTATGAGGAATTTTCTTTGGACGGGTTCGATTCACTCCACTAAGTTAGCTCCGATTGCGTTTTATAAAATTGAATTGCCAAAAAAAAAAGGAGGTCTGGGATTGAAAAACATAAAGCAATGGAACTATGCAGCCTTGTCAACGCATTTACAGTCACTTTTACAGAAGAAAGATACATTATGGGTAAGCTGGAGCCTAAAATATAATTTGAAGCATGATGATATCTGGACTGCAGTAACCAAACCGCAACACAGCTGGGTGTGGAAAACGATGATTAAAATACGAGACAAAGTATTGCCATATGCCATGATACGTCTGTCTCCTGAAAGCAATGCGAAATTCTGGGTTACCCCATGGCTTGCGACTGGTATGATTCTCCATAAACAAATCGAGTATAATGACAGAATGGATAGTGGCATCCCCATCAACGCAAGAGCCATTTCATACATTATTAATGGACAGATTATAATGCCTAGATCAAGTAACAGAGTATTGAATGCTATATGGCAGCAGTTTGAAGGCACTAGATACAACTTTGCTCAACAGGAGAATTATGTATGGACAGGTGACAACCTTCAGCACCAAACCTCAATGGTATACAAGCTCCTTACGGCCGAAAATACAAAAACAACCTGTCCTTGGTACAAGAGAATTTGGAACTCCAAATCCAATGAAAGGCTTAACTTTATGCTGTGGAAGGTCTATGCGAATTGCTTACATACTCTGACCAACCTAGTGCGTAAAGGGATGAACGTCTCAAAGACGTGTACTCTTTGCAAAACAAGCGATGAAAATACCAAGCATCTTTTCTTCTCATGCTCCTACACTCGCTTTCTTTGGAGAAGGATAAAAGAAAGAGGAGGATATGCGGCGCCTTTGACGGATAATAAAAGAGAATGGATGACAATATTTAAGGCAACAAGATGGAAACAAAGTTCAACGTATGAGATATTGATAATGCTAAAAGTTACGATAAATGAAGTATGGAAAGAAAGGAATCAAAGAATTTTCAATAACAAGAAAGAGAGCAGGCTGCGCATATATTACTCCATCTGCAGTAGCATCCGCAAGGAAATTGAGCTGTCTCCTTTTGGGTTTGCCTCCCCTGTTAAACGCAAATGGGAATGATGTTCCTATTCCTTTGTTTTATTTCAGTTTTTTTTTATTTTTGGTTGTTCCCTTTATGTTGTTATTTCTGTTTCTTTGCACATGTTTATGTTGTAAGAATCTCTTATAATATAAATAAAATGGTAGGGGCCATTTAACCCCGCAGGCTTTGCCAAAAAAAAAAAAAAAAAAAAAAATAGCCATTTTGCAAATGACCTTCGTTATCGATGAAACCACTTTTGTTGGATCCGGAATATCAAATTATTGCTATATTCCAATTTTTAAAATTTTTGGAATCAATATGCGAGCATGGCGAATTTAAACGTGTTTGGTAATTTTAATTTGAATTTCATCAACTGGAAAATGACCGTTTTTCAAACGGTCTCCAAATTCGACGAATTAGTTTTGTTAGGACCAAATCATCAAAACATAGCCAGATTTATTTATTTTTGGTGTCTGTATCTGGCCTTGGTAAATTAAAATGTTCGTTTGAATTTAAAATATAATGATTTATATTTTAAATTTAGCGGAAACAGATCGTAACAGCCAAAATGGGTTATGATACATATCCCATTGTGTTCGGAATTGGGGTAATTAGCTAGAGGCGACAGTTGTTGGGTCTCATTTGGAGGTCAAATAAAAAAAGTTGACTTTTTGGAAAATAAAATAATTATTTATTTAAACACCATCCCACCTCTTCTCTTTCTCTCTCCCCGACACTTCATAATAAAAAAAAGAAAAAGAAAGGGGTTAGGGAAGCCTAGCCACCACCCATCGTCGTGCCCCTCCCTCTCACGCCGCCACGTAGTCAGCGCCGCACCTCCAGCGAACCCCCTTCTAATCTCCTCCTCCTCCATCCTTCATTCCCCCGTCCTCTCTCTCCCTCTTTCTACTGTAAACCACCCTATACCTCAACTCCAGTCCAATGTGGCCCCACCGCTGCCTCAGGTACCGCCCCTTTGACCACCCAATCCCCTTTGCCGCCTTCTGTCAGCCAACCCCAACCCGTGGACCCCATCCTTCGACAGAAACTGTGAGTTTTTATTTTATTTTATTTACTTTTCTATTTTCTGATTATGTAATTAGAAATGTAGATCTGAAATAATAATATGATATTATTTTATGTAGATCTGAAATAAAAATTTGATCTTTATAATGTAGGTTCAATATAAAATGATTTGCTTTTGTTAATATAAAAAGATTTGATTTTGTTTATATAAAAAGATTTGATTATTTTATATAAAAAGATTTGATTTTGTTTGCATAAAAAGATTAGATTTTGTTTATATAATTAGAATTTTAATGTAATTGAAAATTAGATTTTTAATGTAGATAAAAATTAGATCTTTAAAGAAGAAAAGATTAGATTTTTGAAAGGGAAAAAAATATGATTTTCATTTATAGGGCGAAGAAAAAAATATGATTTTTTATTATTCGAATAACGATATAAAAATATGGTTTTTATAAAAATATGATTACTAAATATATGAAGCATTGTTAAAAATATGATTTTTAATATAAATTTCATAAAATAGATTGATTTGGAATCAGAATAGCCAATCTGAGCGACAATACAGAATGATGAGGTGGAAACCAAGGTGAGAACTCCTCATTAAAATTTCTTGTATGGTTGTTTATTTTATAATTGCGTATATGAACTGCTCCCCGTCATCCACAGACCCTGGACGACTTGTTTGTTTGATTGAATTGTGTTGTTGAAATTGATTGTGATGTGAAATGGACTATATAAAATATTCATGTGTTGAATAAAATATTTTATCATTAAAAATATATTTTTTAACGTGTATATGAATAAAATAAACATTCATTTACAAATCGGATGATTTGTATATGTACACCCATTTGACTGATATGGATTGGGATGATATATTTTACACATCGCCCAACTACACAAATAATATTCAGTATTTGTTGGTTGAAACCCCACATGGGTATTAGGATGATATTTGGCATGCCCTAATCCCAACTATTTAGTCGTATGCCAATCAATCGGTTGACATACTATTGCAAGCATTAATTATTTATATTTAATGCTTATACAATGTAGAATGCACTCTGGAAGATGATGATTGTTTATCATTGTTATTATATACATGTGTTGTATGAAATCCATATAAATAACAGTATATGGTAATTGCTTGAGTCTGATTCCAATTTAGGAATAACGAATATTTTAAAATAACAAATATTTTAAAATAATGTTCAATAAAGGATTAAAATCTGATTTTGATGTCTGATTTTGGATGGACACGAATTATTGAAATATATGAAGCCGTGTTGATTAGATATGTGCCATTTTGAAGCGAACGATATTTATATCGATTTTATTCATTTATAATGAATTTCGAAAAGGAAGTGATTTCAAAATATAACGTTTTGAAAATATTATCATTTGTATAATAATGATATGGAATACTCAATTTTGATTTAAAATTGAAAATGAAAATGGAATCGTTTTTAAAACGATTTATAAAATACATTTTAAGTGGAAATCGACGAAATATATAATATATATATATATACATATTATATATTTAATGGCCTGGATAGAACGCGCAGCGATCGTTTGCGAATTTCGACCACTGACTTCAAATTGACGTTACGGGAGATCCGACCGTTTGATTCTCCTAAAACCGAAACCGTTGGGTTCGTATCGGAAAGAGATTTCCAACGAATATAAAAGATTTGAAATTTAATAGTTGGACTTGGAATTATGTCCAAATCAAATTTGGAAAAGGTCACTGTAAGTGCAGTTCGATGACCGTTTATGGAAATTGACTGTACGGGCCTTGATAAATTGTTGAAAATATTAATAATTTGTGTAAAATCATAATAAATGATTTGGAAAGAATTGGAATGAAAATTTCCATGTTTGTATAGATAAAATTTTATTTTTATAAAAATGAACTAGTTATTAACTAGAATTGAAATCCAATATTTTTTGAATAAATAAATTGGATTTGTGAATGGTTGAATATAAACAGAAATTTCCAATATTTAATTAGATTGGATTTTAATCAAAATTATCTTCGGAATATTTCGATATTGGATTCCGTGAGTATACGTATATTGTGGAGGAATTTGGAAGATATATATATCGTTATTCCAATACGATATTTGTTGATCTCAAAATTTGATATTTAATATAAGCCGATATATTTTTCATTTAGAGCCTTGTATTTAATATCAAATTGGAGGTTTGTTGTGAACGGTGTCTTCATTAACACTGTTCTTAAACCCAAAGGAGAAAAGAGTAAATCTTTTAATTAAGATTTAAAGGAGTTTACCAATTAATTAATATTTAATTGGAATTGAATTGAATTTTTTTTTGGGTTTATCGTGAACATGTTTTAAATAACACTTGTTTTTTAACCCGATAAACAATAGAATGTGATTTTGGGTTTATCGTGAATGGTGTCTTAAATAAAATTGTTCATTAACCCCATTTAAAAAGAATAAATCTTCTTATTAAGATTTGAAAAAGAATTACCAATTAATTGGAATTCAAATGGAATATGAATTGGGTTTATTGTGAACTGTCTCTTTAATAACTCTTGTTCTTTAACCCGATAAATAGTGAAATGTGATTTGGAATATATAAATCTTTTAGTAAGATTTAATGGAATTTTCCAAAGTGAAGTTTTCCAATTAATTAATATTTAATTGGAATGCAATGGAATTCGATTTGGTAATAATCGAAATGAACTTCAGTGGAGGAAGACTGTTAATATATATGGAATATAAAAGGCTTTGTGGTTATTCCATTTATATTATTAGTCGGATACTGAAATTCATATCGATTATATATTGATCTGTTTTCCATGAAGATTCCATAACTAATGGAATGAGATTTTGGGTTTATTGTGAAATGTGTTTTAAATGACATTAGTTCTTTAACCTAAGTAAAGACAGGATTACATGTGTAGCATTGTATTTCGAACTGTATGGTTGACCTCTGGTAAATATATATATGTTTGGTGGTGGAGAATTTATTCTCTTGCTTAACCCTTCTCTAAGACATACGAGCTTAGAGGTTATATATCAACAGACATCAATAGTACAGTGTGAATTATAGATGCGACATGTTTGATTTCCCAAAGTTAAATAATCATTAATATTTTTGGGATGATTAAAACTAAGTGGAGTTTTGATGAATCTTTAATTAGATTGAAATGAGGATTTGATAATTTAAATTATCAATTCTGAGAAATGATCGAAAATGGAGTATCACCACTTTTGCTCCAAGCGATAGTTAAATCTTTAATTAGATTTGAACGTAAAATGGTAATTAAATTTACCGATAACGCCATGGTGTTAGATATGGAGTATTACCAGTTTTGCTCCATGGGATGAATAGGTTAGGATTGGGAAATAAAACAAATGATTACTTTGGTAAAGTTCGCTAATCCCGACTATTTTGGTAAAACCTTGATATGGTTTAAAATTTTGAAAAGAATATTTGAATAAAAGAATATTCTGGATTGGAATGAGGTGTATATTGTGTTTATATAACACTTGTTTATAAAATACGCGAGTTATTCGGAAAGACCGGGTTTATACTATTCTGAGTAACTGATAAGATGATTAGTCGAAGATGAAGACGGTGGTTGAAGACCGGAGGTATTCACATCGTTTGGATGATTAATGATGTCTTGATTGGGCTATACACCCAAGATGAGGTAATAAGTGGTGATCGTCCAGACGTACTTGGAGACCAACGGATGTGCGAGTGCTTCACTCCTGTATTGGACATATGGGACGAGGTATAAGGTACCTCCGGTTTCATTCTGACCCAAAACAAACTTGTAAATGGACTGTGTGTCTGACACTGGATTTTACGCTATGTTGATTGATCTTTATCTAATAAACATCTGTTTGGTGGCGGAGAATTTATTCTCTTGCTTAACACCCTTCTTTGAGATGTATGAGCTTAGAGGTTGTATATCGATAGACATCAATCGCATGGCATGAATTGCCTGTGTGGCATGCCTGAGTGAAAAATGGTCAAGGCTTCTGCTGAAAAGCAGAGTCTTGTGGTTTATGATCAAAGTGTAGCTTTAATATAGCGCCGCTCCGTGTACAGCGTTAATTCACGAGCTTCACTTCCCAGTATGAACCAGAAACGGGAGAAGGACTCCGGGAGAACATGCGTTTCTTTCTAGTTTATGGGTGGTATCAGCATTTGCAAGCCCTGACATTTATAATATTTTTACCTATGTGGTTGTTGGAATACGAGGCGCCTCGGATATATCGGTTACTACGGAGCCGATGGATATTGAGTCATCTGGCTCATTTACACCCCGTAGGGTGGGGAGATGTATTATTCAGGAACTTTTAATCCACTTAAAATGTGGACCGACCCTGAAGATCCTAGTTGCAGTTGCGACTGTATCCTGAGGCTCGGACTAGAGAGTCTTGAATTCGGTAAGGACGATCCCTTGCCTTAGTTCATAGATGGAAATCCAACTTCCAATACGACATTTTGCGGTTTTGATTGTAGAGCCTAGTATGGGGACATAGTGGTATGAGGCACTTATGCCGTCTATGATTGATACATTATGATTGAAGTTGTTTTTGACACTATACACTTATAGTAATAATAAAATATGAAATTTCACATACCAAGCATTTTTGGCTATTATAAGGTAAAAACTCTATCCTCCGGCTTGTTTTCCATTGTGTGATGCGACCTGAGTCTTATAATAGCTTCATTGTTCTTTATTTAGCATTGCGTTGTTTGTTTATGCATTGGTATTCTTGGGGTTAAAACATGTTCCGTGTTATACGGCGTGGTCCCTTGATTTATCTAACTTTAAAATCAAATTAACAACTGTTTTAGTTCTCACACCATGCCCATGATTGAGCTGGAGTTATTGGTTTAACCAAAACTCTGGGTGCCCCTATTTTCCAAATGGACAGCTAGTAGTTGGGTTTTTGCAGATATTTCTTTTCCAGGATCCTGGATTTATAGCTGGAGTTATATTCGGAAAGCTCTGTATACGTATATCTCTTTCAGTTGTGTTATGTATTATTTTTCCGCTACATCGTAAATTTAAATCTCTGATAATTTTCTGATGTATAATATTTATTCATACTCTATTAAGTTCTTATACTCTGATGTAATTGTTGTAATAAGCAATGAAATGTTCTTCTGTTTGCGTTCTGATTTGTCTTGTCCTCAAAGCTATCCAGGCTTTCCTTTACGGGGAAGTTCGGGTCGTGTCAGAGTGCATGGCATTTCTTTCTAGCTAGAAGTGGTGTCATGGTATGGAGCCCAGACATTTTACTTATGTGAATGATGGATTGCGAGGCACCTCGGATTTGAGTCCCTAGTGGCTCTTAATATACTTGACGTACATACCAGATTTTATGCCCTATAGGGTAGGGAAATGTGTGCTAAAGAAGATCCAATCCACTAAAGTAAGCGTGGACCGACCCTAAAGATCCAAGTGCAATTGCGGCTGAATCCTGAGGCAAGGGCTAGAGTGTCTCGAATCGGTGAGGACAATCCCTTGCCTTGAATCATAGATGGAATCCAATTTCCAATACGTGACTTCTCAGTTTTAGTTGTAACCCTAGTATGGTGGCATAATATATGGTACCTATGTCATTTAGTATTTATATATTTGTATTGAACTTGTTTTTGATGCTATGCACTTATAATAATATTGAAGTGATTTGTTTTAATCGTACCAAGAATGTTTGGCTATTATAAGGAAAAACTCTATCCTCCATCTTGTGTTGCATTGTGTGGTGGGACCTAAGTCTTATAATAGATTCATTTTCCAAAAAACATTGCGTTGTTTTATTTAATACTGAGATTCGTGTGGAGTAAACCAGTCTTGTGTTATACGGCGTGGTCCCATGATTTCCCCATGATTTCCCAACTTTTAAAGTAAAGATTTAATAACTGTTTTATTTCTCACACCATTCCCATGACTGACTCGTAGTTTATTGTTTCTATCTATACTCTGGGTGCCCATATTTTCCACACTAGCAGTCAGTAGTTTAGTTTTTGCATATTTCTTTTCACAAGATCCTAAATTTACAGCTGGAGCAATATTCCGAAAGCTTTGTATCCATGTATTTCCTTCAGTTGTGCTAGTTGATATATTTCCGCTGTACATTGTATTTATACATTTTCAATTTCCATTGCTATGTATTTTAAATCTCTGATGTTATTTTCCACTATATATTATTCATTTGAACTCTGATATCTTGTACTCTGATGTAAATTGTTGTAATAGCAATGAAATGTTTTGTTATTTGTGTTCTGACGCGTCATGTTCTCAAAGCAATTCGGGCTCCTCCGTCTCCTCGGGGATCGGGAAGTCTGGATCTTTACAGTTTATAAATACTTTTCAATACAGTTGATCAAACTATACCGACTAGAGTTCATAAATCACTCGGCAAACCAATTAACACAATATAAAAAAAATTATATCAACTTACAAATACGCTCTCTCATATATACACTCAACTCATTCTAGGGTATACTGACCTTATCTCTAATGAGTAAACCCCACCAAAGCCTAGGTGTTCATTCAACCTATGCTCTGATACCAACTGTAACGACCCAAAAATATGTACTATTTGAGTTGACTAAATACCACACATGTCCAACCCAAATAACACAGAATCATGAGTCATTAGTGTTCAAGAAGAAAAAGATAGTAGGAGAACAGAAACAACAATACAGAATCTCACAGCGGAATGAATAAAATATATTATATAACATAACCTTTGAAGTAAAAAATCTTGTATCATATATACATACCATCATCAAAGTACAATACAACATTTGAAACAGTAGAAAATAACTATAAAATAACTAACGGTGAAGCCTCCTGCTTTAAGCTCCACTAATTTTATCTGAAAAAGCCTAAAACACTTGAATTCCCGTACAAATTTGGACACCTAAAGAGTTTAGGATAAAACAAACAAAATAAACTCTGGGTCAGTCATGGGACTGGTGTGAGTAAATTCCAACCATATTGTTTAACTATAAAAGTCCTTTTGAAAGAAAGGTTAATAGTAAGACCATCCCACACACAAACATGGACGGTTTTTACCATGCTATAACCAACACATTTTTGACATCAAAATCTGGTGATATTATAATAATGTATAATCAAATAAATAACTAAATAGTAGAATGCTTGCATCTCACGATCTACATACATAGTAAAAAATCAAAAACCGTAAGTGCTTATTGGAGAATGGATTCCAACTATGACAAGGTATGAGAACACCTCTCAATTAGTGTACTCTAGAGGGGATACACTAGGGTTCAGCAAGAACATCTTGCAACCCGACCACTCATTTAGCTTGAGTGTACCGAATGTTTTATCACCCACGGTTGTTGGCCATCCAACCATAACCCGTAAGATACAGAATCGAAAGAAGAACAAATTGAATATTTCTCTAGATCCGTGATAATACAACCTGCTTGGGAATGATCTACCTAGCCATGTTACCTGCCTGATTTTTGTCATTTCCTGGTTGTGAGGCTTGAGGAAGCGTTAACATTTTAGAACATCTGGTCACCATTCACTTTGAATGCCACATCGTTAAACCCGTCAAATTACTAGTTGATCTTCTAAAACATATTATGGGTATAAAATCTAAGAGAAACGAATTTATCCGCCACCAGACGTAATACCTTGAAAAGATCATCTTATGTGATCCGTTAGGAATACTCTGTCAGACATTTGTCCATACAAGAAATCCTGGGACTGGACAAACAGAACAGCCCTTTCATTTCACTTCATCTCCAATTTCTTCAGCATAATCTAATTCGCAATGCCTATGCCTACACGGAGTGGTTTTCGGATATTAAATCCAACCAGTCTCTCTGTATTGACAACAATGGTCCAAAAATCTTTGATAACCTGTTATTTAGATATCAAAGAAAAACAAACATCCATCACACAGCCAGACAATCACTGGTCCATTCCAATAAATATTCATTCATTAACTATTTTCCAATTCTCTTATCGAATTCTATATATATTGACATATCGATTTCTATTATCAAAATTTCTTAAAAATATTCTATCCCCTTAAATTTCCTGAAAATTTCGCTAGCGCCTCCTTTGTACAGGTCAATAGCTCAAACCTCAACTTGCCTCTCTAGGCCCTTTCCATTCAAAACGAAAATAAAAAATCCAAGCGGCTTGACCATTAGGCTCATAAAATCTAATATGAAAATTTAAACACATACCTTTTTGTCGGGCACTTAAATTGTAACCTTCACACACTTCATCCCATACCTATCTAATATACATGCACCTGCATTTTCATTTATTTCAAAACCATACAACTATTTTGGTTTCACCACATTCAATCCCACTAATTCATTGTTTAACTATTTCAACAGCTTCATTCACTTATAGTTTTAATCAATAGATTTCAAACATATTTTAGTTCACTTATAAACAAATCAAACATCTCCTATAACTCATGCCTCACATTCAATTTCAAATTCTAATTTACAAATCCAATTTAATTAGTCCAAGTTAAGTTCCATTCAAATTCCATTTACTAACTTCTTTTATTGTTTAGTTAATGTGATTCCATAATCCAAAATTTTGATTTTTATTTCAAAAATCTCTTCACTCACTCTGCTTGAGTTCGTATACATTTGATAACTCAAATTTGGATTTTTTCTAATGAAAATTTGGATTTTTATTCACTTAAAATCCTTTTCTTTTATTTAAGAAACCGTTATGGTTTTAAAAAGATTTTACAGTGACTTTTCTGAAATTTGATTTTGTCATGTCTCAAAATATATAAGACGAAATCAAAAAATTTCTCTTCCATTAGAAAATTATTATTCAGTAGGTCCAAACGTTTCCGATTTCATCAAATTTCGACTTATGTCGAGTTTAATATACCTAATTGAAGCTCGGAACGTCAAATTACGAACTACTGCGCTGCAACGAGTTCGTTCTAATTAAATTAATGTTTAAAACTTTATTTATAATCAACTTACAACCTCATTCTCAATATTTTACAAATAGATTAAACCCGTTATACAAATCTAACTTCACAATTCAGATTATTCAACACATCGATTACCTTATGCCAAATTCATAACTTTGTTATGAATTTATTCAAACTCAATTTCTACATTCAATTCCAATCTTCCTGGAGTTAAATTATGTATAAAATTCGATATAATCGAATTTCAAAAATTCAACATCACTTACCATTACAAACTAATATCATCACTTGATAATAGTGAAGTCGTTTAAGCTAGGGCATTATAATTACATCTCAGACCTTGATCAGCTACATTCTAATCTTGAGATATATAAAAGCTTGTAATACAAAAACTCAATTTAAAATATCACCTTCTATTCCATTTCTTATATTTGGAAATCTATTTCCAAATTACTTGATCAAAATTTCTTTATCACATTCATAAGCGTTGCTGATAAGTCAACTTCCTGATTGAAACAACTTCTATTTTAATAATCTATTTAAACTCAAATCCTATTTTAGAATATTTTATTTTTACAACTTATATAAATGTATATAAACATGGCATCTATTACATATTTAAAAATTAAATTTAAGTTTCATTTCAATATAATCCTAATATCTTATCTGAAAAAAAATATATTTATAAATTCAATATGGTCGAATTCTAAACATAAATCCATTGGATTTATTTCAATTCATTTTATATTTCGAACATCGGAGTAAAATTCATCATTTCCTTTACCCGAAACGATTTCAAATTATAAATCCCTTTTAAATTCATATTTGAACTTAAATACTTAAATCATCCCACGATAGTTATCCACTTCTATTTATAAACATCGTTTATAAATTTTACTTCTTGTTTTAAATATTTAAAACAAGCTTATATTTCATATTCCATTTGAAAACAAATTTCCACTTTGGAAAATAATTTTTTTCCTTCTTTAAATTCAGACTTGAAATTAAAATTTATTATTATCAAATGATAATATTTCTTTCTATTTCTAAACATCGTTTATAATTCAATTACTTATTTTCATTATTTAAACAAATAAATATTTCCTAACCCATTTTAATTTCCATTTTTATTTCAAAAATTATGTTTTCCCTTTCAAATCTAAAAATCCCTTTCAATGATATTTTTAAATATCTATAACTAGGGCCAGTGGTTTCCAACATCCACAAACACCCAATTATCAATCATAGGTTTTCAAACACATCATATATGATAATATATTTGAAAATAAACAATTATAAATTTTGAGGGATCCAGTTGGATCCCTCCAACCTGTTTTCCTACATCCACCGATGTTAGTCAACATTAATAATACCAATCCTGCTTCAAGGCAGGATATCGTGGTATAGAAAGTCATCCACTCATCATGGGCGATAAGGTCATCTGCTAATGATACTACGGGCATCCGCTAATCGTCGTGTGGGAATATCCAATATATATATATATATATATATATATATATTAATACACACACACACAGACACACATATATATATATATATAATAGCCACAAATACCAAGCTTAAATAACTAATCTATATAATTACCAAAACAAATCGATAAACTGAAATGCAACCAATCATCCAACCAACAACATATAAATATTTGTGTTAAATAAAAATTCGATTATAATAAATATAATCGAACAAAGTAGCAAGTTTACTCAACTTGATTTATTTGTCGAATATCCTGTTAATTTCCAAATTTCCCAACTACACATCGTCTCGACCGAATTTATCTTTCACCTATGATTGTTTATTTTTATTTGACGATCAGAGATTATTCATTTGAATTAACTACAACAAAATTAAAATATTTATTTTATGTAATTTAAATTTCTTATAAAAAAGAACATATAACTTATTGCTTTTACCACTACAAATCCAATCAACGATCAACCTTTACTGAAAATAACCCCAAAAATTTCAGTCAACCTCCATGGCATTTCCTCGAACATCTCGTGGACAACTTTACCACTCTTGTCCTATCACCACAACTCACTATCGCAATACTGCCATTCCACCAGAGCGACCTAAACAACTCTGCCTTGCTCCAATCCCAATCAATACACCTTCCACCATCCCACTCGCACACCTCCTGCTGCTACAGGCAGGATAATTATTTTCTCCAAAAATCACAAAGCCAAACTCTTCTAATGAAGGAGTTTTAGAAATGTTTTTCAAATAAGAATCGAAAATGTTTTCTAATATAGGAAATAAAAAGGGGAGTAAATATGGAAATGTTCCAATGATTTATAATGTATATTTTCAAAATTTAGAAAATAAGAAATTTACGAATATATGGAAATGGAGATAGGGAAATGAATAATTGAATGATAAATTAAATTAAAGGGGACCGATTTTGATTGATGATTTGCTCGGTTAGATTTCCATTTGGAAATACGACCGTTATTTGTACACATGTTTTCCTTTGATAGTTAAATCACCGACTATCAAAGTTTTTGACCATTTCCGTTGTCAATACGGAGAGACCGGGATCAGATTTATTATTTGAAAACCACTCCGTATGGGCATTAACATTGCGAATCAAATATGATGAAGATAATTGAAGACGGAGTTGTGCAAGGGCTGTTCTGGCGATCCAAGGTAGAAATTGCCTAAGATGGATTTACATAATAGTGCCTTCGGATTGTCCAGTCCCAGGACAACTTGAATGGACCAATGTCGGACAGAGTATATCTAATGGATCACGTAAGTTGATCGCTTCAAACGAATCCACATTTGGCGGTGGAGGAATTCGTTTCTCCTAGCTTTATACCCGTGGTATTTTTGTGGAAATCAAGTTGGGATTTAGCTGGTATGACGATGAGGTATTCAATGTAAATGAATGTATGATCTATCAAAAGATATGTTATGACCTCAAGCCTCATCAACTGGGAAATATAAAAAATCGGGCGGGCATTATGGCTAAGTGGGTCGCCCTCATTAGGACGTATTGTCACCATCTAGAGAATATTCATATTTGTTACTTCTTTCACTTCTATATCACCTGGGAACGGTTATGTTGCTAGCAACCCTAGGTTGCAATATATTCGATACACTCAAGAGAAATGAGTGGTTGGTCATGTGTGGGCCAGGTTGCAAGACGTTCTAGTTGAACCAAGTGTATTCCTCTCTAGAGATACACTATCGGCAGGTGGTCCCATACCTTGTCATAGTCGGAATCCAATATACAATAAGCGCCTGCGATTTTTATTATATACCATATATATGTGGAGCGTGAGATGCAAGCATTTTGCTAAATTGTTAATTATTTGTTATTAGACATTATTATAATATCAGAGAAGTAATGAGTTTGAAAATGTTTTGGGTTATCGTAAGGTAAAAACCATCCGTATTTATGTGTGGATTGGTCTTAGGATTATCATTTCTTTTGAAAAATGATTTTTAAAAGTTAAAAAAATGTTTGGAGTTTACTCACACCAGTCCCATGACTAACTTAGAGTTTATTTTGTTTTGTTTTCCCTAAACTGTTAGGTGCCCAAATTTGTACGAGCAGTCAAGTAGTCGGGATTTACAGATATACTAGATGGAGCTTGGAGCAGGAGGCTTCAGCAGTATTTTATAGCAATTGTTTATTTCTGCTGTGATGTAAGTGTTGTACTCTAATATACAAATACAGATTTGTGTTTCAAATGTTATTTTGTGTATTATATTTTACTCGCTCCGCTGTGAGATTCGTGTTACTCTGATGTTGTTATGTTCTTCTTTTTCTTCTATTCTAATAGTTCTACCTTATCTATTCTCACCCTCTAACTTCTTTCTATTAACTATCCGGTATTTTCGATGTTTGAATAGTCGACATTAGTATTTGTGTCGATTTTCAGGGTCGAAAATTCCTGGGTCGTTACAGTGGTATCAGAGCGAGGTTAAGTAATTACCTTAGCTCTATGGCGTGACTCAGTAGAGATGGGGTTGGCAATACCCTAGATTGAGTTGAGTGTATATATATGAGTGAGCATATTTGTTATTTGATATAAAAATGATTTATATTGTATCGATTTATTGATTGAGTTGTTTATGAGTTCTGGTCGATCAGTTTGATCCACTGTATCGGTAGCGGTTTATAAACACTTGAATACAATGAATCGACATGGTAGGTTTTGAAAAGAGGGTAAATGAAATAATTTTACCCAAATTGTATTTTCATATAAACAAAGTATAGATGTTTGAAGTATTAGAGTATATTGGATGTGTTAGTTGTGATTATAATCGAATAAGACTATAAAATGTGAAATGGTTATGTGAATAGCCAATTAGAATTCAAATAAGTGAAATACGTGAAATCGGATGAATTAAATATGAATTTAAATCAGAATTGGAATTAAAACCCTGGAAGGTTATAAAGGTTTTTGTAAATGAATCTGGGTTAAATATATGTGAATTTTAAAATCCTAGGAGGTTATAAATTTGTTACAAGCATTGAAAAGGATATTTTGAAATGTATTTAAAAATGAAAGTGTTAGAAATGATTTTGAAAGTGATATAGTATTGAACTCACTTCGATAGCTGGGAAATAACCCTGATGATGAATCGTGACATCATTAGTGTTCATTTTCGAGTTCTTAGTGATGGAATACTACCAAAGATTTTGATTTTTATTTGTTTTGAGAAAAGCAAGTTGTTTTGAATTCCGAAAGGGGGTATTTGATTTTAGAAAAGCGAAGATATTTAAAATTCCCAATGAGAGATTGTTTGATTTAAAAACCAAATTGAATTAGAATTTGTAAAAGCAAATTGGAGTTGAATTGGATTAGAAGGATATTGAGAAATTTGGATTTTTGGGATAGAAATTTGAAATGTGATTCGGTTTGGATATAAGCGAATTGTTGTGTTGAGGATAAAAACTGATTGGAGTTTGATTGGGATAACATAGGTATATGTTGAATTGGTAACAGATGCAAAGCATATAATGATATGCCTGACAAAAAGGTACAAGTTAATATTATATATGGGTTTGAGATTTTGATGAGCCAAATTAGCAAGCCGCTTGGCTGTTTGATTTTCTTTTGGGTTGGAGAAGGCCTAGAGAGGCGAGTTGGAGTATGGGCTATTAAACAGTACAAAGGAGGTGCTGGCGAATTTTTTTGAAAAGTTAAGGTGTTAGAAAATTTTCAGGATTTTTGAAAATTTTCGTTAGTAGAAATGAATTAATAATTTAATTAAAATAAATTGGTTTATTGAAACCGGAGTTAATAAGTAAACAAATAATTTTTAAACCAGTTATTAGGGTGTGTTATCTACCTTAGCAATTTCGAGGACGAAATTATTTTAAGGGGGGAAGAATGTTACGACCCGTATTTTTATGGTATAATAATTAGTTTATTTAATTATTTAAAATATGATTTAGAGTTTTAAACGGTCATTGAATTAAATAATGGTGAATATTGAATTAGTATAATAATTAAGTAATATATTAAATTTTGAAATAATCAGAATGAGCTAAAATGGCAATATGGTGTGAATTGGGCAATTCAAAATATATATAATTCAGTTTAGAGTTGAATTATATTAACGAATTTATTATATTAACGACCGTTGAACGTATAATTATTGTAACACCCCGTAATTTCATAACATTAAAATTCACAAATTAAAGTATACTTAATTTTTAGAAGAAGAATTAAGTGAAATGGGTTGCAGTATTATGTTCATCTCAAAATTTTGGGTCAAGATAGACATTTGGTTTGCACAAAACGGATAACTTATGAAGGAGTTATTAAGCCTTGAAGTTTGTATGTATATGAGAGAAATATATATACAGATATATATATATATATATTTATGTATATATATATAATATTCAAAAAAAAGTTCAAAACAGTGAATCAGGAGGGGGAATAGCCAAACCGCACCATTTTGTGAGTCGACCCAAGCCCCGTTGGGTCAACTAGGGGTCGATCCAGGGTGTTTGGCTGTCAACCCGTAGCCCGATTCGCCCTAAGGGATGATGTGGAATCTGAGTCGTCCTGATGGCTCTGGTTATCCCTAGGTTAATCCAACGGCTCTTATTAAATTAAACTTATATAAAAACACTTCTAAAACCCTAACCCTAATCACATTAATTCATAACAAGAGCCGCCATGCCGTCAATGGAGAACCTAGAGTAGCCGCTATACACTTTCAACCCTGAACCAAGATAGAAGCTTGAATCAAAATCAAATCAAATCTAAATAACGATTAGTCTACTTCAAAGGCAAGCAATTTAGTTTTAGAATACAGATCCCAGAAAGACATGACAATTCTTTTTAATTGTGAGTATGATAGCTTTCACAAAATAATTAATTAATTTAATTATGATAAGATATAATTGGGATTATGAGAATATGATTTTGAATCATGTGATGTAAATTATATGTATGCTTGTGGTGTTGAATCATATGTTAGTCTTATGCAAGTTGAATCATATGTTCGTTCCTATGTGAACCTTATGCAAGTTGAATCATATATCTTATGCAAGTTTGTGATGATTGGATCATATATTCATATATGATTCTTATGCAAGTTTGGGTTGTTAAAATATAAGTGAGACATGTATATGCATATGCTAGTTTATGTGACATTAACCTTTATGTCTAGATCCATATGCAAGTTTACATCTTTATGTTTAGATCAATATGCAAATTTACATCTTTATGTTTAAATCTATATGCAAGTTTACATCTTTATGTTTAGATCTGTATGCAAGTTTACATCTTTATGTTTAGATCCATATGCAAGTTCACACCTTTATGTTTGGATCTATAGCAGTACATAAGTTATGCAAATTTATTCCCATTACATATGCTAGTTTTGTATCATATGCTAGTTTGAATGAAATTCATATGCAAGTTATTGGCTATGTAATCTTATGTCATGATCCTTAGATCTATTTTATGTGTTATGTGATGTTGTTTTTCTTTTTATAAGTTAGACTATTTGCGAGTCTAACATATGTCATATGAAAACGTACGAATAGCATGGGGATGATGGGATAATATTAAATATACATAAATTGTGAATTGGCATAAAATGGCCTTAAAAGGCATATAATTAATTTGAGACATTAATTGGCATAATTGGTATTTATGGACATAATTTTAAGAGACAATTATGGACATAAATAAATTTGGAATTTATTGACAAATTTGAATAGGGATATTAATCCAATTTTGGATTAAATAAAGATGTGTAATAATTAACCGCCAAAGACACGTGGTTAGACTCTTTTGTGGTGTAAGACTGCCTGGACCCGCCCGGCAAATCCAGCAGCCACAAATGCCAGTCTATTGTGAGAGGTTAACGACACGAATTAAATGCGTAACAATTGTAAAGACACGAGGTTAGGCTCTTTTGCGGTATAAGCCTGCCCGACCTGCCCGGCAAATCCAACAACCGCAAATGTCAGCCTAATGTGGGAGGTCTTTACAAGGTTACGGTTCTAGTTAATTAAGTAACACTTAACCAGATAAACATGTGGTGGGACATGGGGGGTTAAGTGGGTGCCTTGGGTGGCATGTGAAATACGATTAGATGCACTTAACCAAGATTGAAACATGTAAGAAGACATGAATAAGAATGGGGTTAAGTGGGGAAACCTTAGTGGGGACCAAGCATAGGTGGAGGGCTTGTGTCAAGCATGGGGGCCCTTTTCAAACCAGTACCCCATTAAGTATCTTTGTGAGCTCGACCCAAGTCGACGACGGTACACGTTTACTGGATTTGATTATAAGAGGTCAAAACGGGTTAGCAGTGGCAACGCAAGTCCAACGGGGTCATGTGCGTGCATGGGCCCGGGGTGGTAGTTAAGACATTGTTGCATCGTGTAGATATAAACCGTGCATCTTTGGTGGTATCGGGTTGCCACTTTCGGGAGTGATACACCCCACTGTAGGACCAGCACGGGTATCTACGAGTTAGGGAGCCGATCGAATGTGGGTAGTGGGTACAACTAGTGGAGATAGGGGCAAACGACACCTATGAAGGCAGCTAGGGGTACACGAAACTACCATAATCGTTATTAAGTTCTGTAGGCTGGATCAACTTTTAGGGTGACTAGTGGTGGTGCAGTATAGTAATTATCCTATAGGGATTAGGAACGAGATTAACGCCAGAATATTCCTCTTATTTACTTTGTCATGCCCACTTGTTTCATGGTCATATCTTATCTTACCAATTTATGCCTTATCCTAGTTACTTTAATAATTATATTGTTAAAGTTATTATACTCGCCAGACTTTAGGTCTGACCCCCTTGTTTCCGCCTCTTTTCTTCCTCCCCCCCCCCCCTCCACCCTAGGTTCTCAGGGTGGGACTAGTACTAGTGGAGCTTGATCTCAGATCTCTTTCTCTCTCTTTTGGAAGTGCTTGGATTGTTGAAAGTAAAGTTCAGCTCATCTCTTTTATGGCTACTTATGTTGGTGTGACGATCCCAAAACCCCGTGCCACGGTGTTAAGGATAATCATTGGAATATAACACATTAATCATCATTAGCAGAGTACAGATAATAGCATAAATAAGAAATAGAATAATTTACACAAATATGACAGCGGAATCATATATATATATATATATATATATATATATATATATATATATCACCACATCAGAGAGCACAGTGCAGGATACAACTTAGTGCATAACAATATATAATCAGTCTACATCGCCTGTGGCGGAATAATACATAGAGAATACATAAACTAAACATCAGTTTACATCGCCTGTGGCGGAATCATATACATATATAGTCATGGAGGAAAGAATCATAGCCATCACAATGTAGTCAAGCCTCTCCATGAGCCCAAAAGTGCACCTCTACTGCGGTGCCAAGCCAAAATATGTCAGCTACCTGTAACTAGGCTGCCCGTGTGAAAATAAGGGCACCCGAGTTTGCAAGGTGAAACAAACTACAAGTCAGTCAGATTAAATCACAATTAAAAGGCAAATCAAAGGACCACGCCACTTTCGTGGAACGGATTTACTCCAATGAGTGCTAGTGCATGAAATAAAGTAAATGATTAAATCATCGTAATGCTTTTTATAAAAATGAAGCCATTATAAGACTCTGGTCCCATCACACAATGCAACACAAGCCGGGGGATAGAGTTTTATCTTATAATGGCCAAGAAATGCTTCATACATATAAAACAAAAGTGTTTGATATTATTACTAGTGCATATATGTTTCAAATGCAAATTCAATCATTAATATCAATCATAGATGGCATGGGTACCATATATCATGTCGCCATACTAGTAATACAATCACATCCGCAATTTCGTATTGAAATTGGATTCCATCATGAGTCGAGGCAAGGGGCAAGCTCCTCTTCGTTCGAGACACTCTAGCAAGTGCCTCAGGATCGCACACAGCGGTCCTTGGAATCGGCTGGGCCGGTCCTCTCTTACTTTTGAGGATTGGCAATTCCTGAACACACGTTTCCTGGTCCTTACAGACCTATAATCGAGGCGCCTCACATTCCAACAACCACACAGGTGAAAAGTATATATAAATGTCAGGGCTGGTAGGTCACTAACACCACCGTAGCTAGAAAGAAACATCGTGTTCTCCCAGCGGTCCTTCTCCCATTTTTGACTCATACTGGGGTGTGAGGCTCGCGAATCCACGCTATACACAAAGCTACGTCACACAGACCATGCTTTGATCATCAACCACAACACTTTGCTTTGCAACAGAAGCTTTGATCATTTGCCACTTAGGCGTGCCACACTGGCAATCCACTCCATGCGACTGATTTCTATCGATATACAACCTCTAAGCTCGTACGTCTCAGAGAAGGGAGTTAAGCAAGCAAATAAATTCTCCGTCGCCAAACAGATATATATTTAACAGAGATCAATCAGCACAGAACAAAATCCAATGTCAGACTCACAGTCCATTTACAAGTTCGTTCTGGGTATGAACGAAACCGCCGGCACCATATTCCTCGTATATCCACAAAATCAACAACACGTCCGGACGGCTACTACTTCAGCTCCTTCTTGGTAGCTACTCCAATCACGAGCATCAGTAGTGCCCATCCATCCAATGTGAAGATCGTCGGTCTTGAACCATCTTCATCTCTTCGACTTCTAACCGTCGATCGATTATTTGAAATGAGAATTAACTCGGCCTTTTCAAATAACCCACGTATATTAAGATTTTCAAATCAATTCTTCACATGGTTAAATTAGTCAACATTCACATTTCAATTTCTTAGTATAATTTTCATGTTAAATACATTCAATCATCACATATCAAGCAAACCCAGCAAAATCGGTTTATTTCCATTCTATATCGTTTATAATATTTTATAACGATATATCGCCATTTTATTTATTTAAAAACGGCCATATTTAATTAAACGACGTTTTAGGTCGTGCCTAGGCACTGGCGTTGTTTTTCACTAAATTAGTTTTACACATATATGAAAATCTAACCGTTGGATCTTCACAAATTTAATTTCATTAGAAAGTTCCTTTCAAAACGAATCCAACGGTTTCAGTTTTGGGAAAATCCGACGGTCGAATTTCCCACACTAGTCGTTTGAAGTTACGATTTAAAAATACGAACTACAGCGTCGTTATTCGATTTAATTTAATTATATTTATATTTATATATAAATATAATCGATTTTGGCGCTGTTTTCCTTCAGATTTGAATTAAACATTCCAGAGAATCCAACCGTCGGATCTTTACAAAGTTGGTGCCGTTGGAAAGATATTTCCAAGGCGAACCCAACGGTTGCGGTTTCGGGAAAATCCGATGGTCGGATTTCCCGCACTAATCGTTTGAAATCACAGTTTCAAAACACGAACTACACAGCCACGATTCGTTTTAATTTATATATATATATATATATATAGTTCATTCGACGATTTCTATATCGTTTTTACTTCAAATATTTCACTAACGCCTTTAAATTTTGGAAAATTTCGCCATAACCTCCTTTGTACGGGAGGAGCTGGGAAAATTCCCAAATAGCCACATGGGCGTCTCATCTCAGAAAGAAAAAAAAGCCAATAGGCTCATAAAATCATCACCCAAGCAGAACAGTAAACATGTACCTATTTGTTGGGCACACAATTTTATTCCTCTTCTCTAGCCTCTTTGCTATAACCTGTTCAATAAATATGCATGTACATATGTGCAATTCTTATCGCTTATCATTTTCCATTCAACTTCATATTTGATTCAATTTGGTTTAAAGTCACCATTCATTTTAATGTTGCATACACAAGCAAAAATCATATCATTAGCTAATTAATGAATATTTCAACTCATGCATATTTATTTGAACAAGTGGTTATTTTTAACACTTCACATTTCAAAAATGATATTTTTGGCGAACTAAAATATATTCAACACATGATTATTTCATTTAGTTCCTATACATGTTAAAAATAATATTTATAGCAAACAAATATTTATTTCAACACTCGTGTATTTTTAGCGAATCACATACATGATAAAAATGGTATTTTTATCATCTAAAATATTTATTCAACACATGAATGTTTTTAACACTTCATAATTTCAATAAAAGGTAATTTTTATTGCTCGATCTTTTTATTCAACACATGAACCTTTTCAACACACGCACTTCTCAACACATGAGCATTTCCACACATGGATATTTTATATAGTTTGTTCATATAAGAAAGATGTAATTTTTTTGTTGAAACAATTTATTTCTAACGCGAATATTTCACATACTTCATATATATTATAAAAATGTGATTTTTATTATTTAAACACTTTATTCATTCAACACATGAATTTAATTTTCAACACATGACTTCTCAACACATGAGCATTTTCCACACATGGATATTTTCAACACATGACTTTGGTTTCAACACCTGAAAATAATTTCAACATATGAAAATAATTCTAACATACGAATATTATTCAAAATTTTGGCAGCATAACGGTAGGGTAGTTAAAACCGGCATTGTTCCGAGTACGGCTCCTCGCGGTTTTTTACAATGGGGATTTCATCCATGGTTTGTGGAAGAGGGGAGTGTGTGTGTATATATATATATATATATATATATATATATATATATATATATATATAATTTATATATTTCACTTGCATTTCAACACAATTCAAAGCATATATGTTTCATACAACGCTTGTATAATTTATACATCGCTCATATAACTTATACAACACATGTACATGAGGTATACAATGCGTATATAATTTACACTTCGCTTATATAATTTATACAACACGATTTCATTCACACATTTCAATTTAGAATTCTCACATTGGTTTTCGAGGCGCTAAAAATCGTAGATAACCTAGAAAAATCTGCGGTCTCTTCTAGATGTTAGAGAGCATCCTTGCGGTCACGATGTTTCCTCTGTAAACCTTCGAAACTAGGGTTGAAATTTTCCTTCGATCCGCATAGCGATGCCAAAATCAGAAGGCACCACATTGTAGAGGGAAGAGGGGCGCTCCGGTCAGTGGCGGAGATGGCGAACTCGGTTGCCTTAATCGGAGGTGGCGGTGGTGGAAAGTTCGGGTGTTTGAGGGCGTGGTTCTCAAAGCACAGACGACGAGGGGGAATGAATCGGGTATGGATTTAAAGAGGGGAGTGAGACGAACAAAAAACCCAACCAGAGGCGGGGCTAAAAATCGACGTGGCGGCGGCAATTTTGTCGGGAAGATTTGAGTGGTTTCCGTCGTTTGTTGGGGGGTGGTTTGACTGGTCAAAGGAAGTGAGAGAGAAAGAAAGGGATTGGCTATTATAATTTATTTTAAATTCAAAAATATCTTCTTGTCTTTACGAACACCAATTTCAACCTAATGATTGTCGCCCCTAGCTAAATACCCCCATCCCAGACACAATGGGATATGTTTCGTAGGCCAATTCGATTGTTACAGTCAGTTATTTTTCAAATTAAAGTATATAACATTAAATATTTAATTTGAATGTACATTTCAATTTGCCAGGGCCACAAACTGATTCGAAAAATTCAAGAAAAATAAATCTAGCTATGTTTTGATGCTACGATCCTAACAAAACTAGTTTCGTCGAATTCTGAGACCGTTTGAAAAATAGCCATTTTCTGGTCGATCCAATTTATCAAAAATTGACCAAACACATTTTCTTTTGCTACGCTCACGTACTAGCTTCAAAAATTATGAAATTTGAAACCTAGCAATAGTTTGACATCCTGGATCCAACAAAAGTGGTTTCATCGAATTCCGAGGTCGTTTGCAAAATGTTTATTTTCAAGGGCTATATATTCTCTATAGCGACCTTTTTGAAAATTCATTTGGCCATAACTTTTGATTCCCGCTATGAAACTTCAATTTTTCAGATTCGTTAGAAAGATATTCATAAATAGATTTAAATATTTTTGGTTTCACCAAAATACGTTATATTTTCCACCCGGTACAGTCAATCAAAGTTTGAATTCAAATTTTCAAACTGCCATATTATTTCTAATTCACTATTTTATTGAAATCTTCTATTTCAATTGTTTAAATTCCTTTGAAATAACCAATTTAAAATTTTTAAATTGGCTCGTATTTTCTAGGTTGTTGCAGTTGGGGTTTATGCTTTTATTTTATGTACTCTGAAATAATTTATCAAGATGGATATTGGTTTATGAAGTTATCGTAATCAAACTATTTCTCCACTACAATAAAAGTTATTTTAAAATTTTCAAGTACCATTATTTATATCTGTCTTGTTATATTCTGTTCTATACACTAAATACGCTCCATGTAAGTTAATGCATTCCCTTTGTGAGTGACGTTAATGGACGTGGGGTGTTACACGTGGTATCAGAGCTGAAGGTTACCAGACCAGATATGAATTTTGAAAAACTATTTTTCAAAAACCCTTTTATAAAGAAATACTTTTAAAAGTATGCTTTTTCAAGAGAAAAGTTTGTTTTAGAAACATAACCCACAAGAGCCATATATCTTTCTTTCGAATTCTCCATTTTGAATCTCTTCATTTTCTTTTCAGCATGTCTGGAATTCCCGAGATACCCGAGGGGATACCGATACCAGGATGGTTTAAAAGGTATCTAGAAGTTAGGGCCAATGTCGCAGGCCCAGCAAATTCTCCTCCTCCTCCCTTTCTGCCTCCTCCTCCCCCTCCTCCTCCTCGTGTTGATACTTTTGCAAAGATATGCAAATATTTTAGGGCAAGGGGAGGGAAACCTTTTCACGGATCAGAGACGTTTGTTGAAGCTCAAAATTCACTTAAGGAGGTGGAAGATCTATTTGGTATTTTCGAAGTAGAAGATGGAAGGAAGGCCCAATTGGCTGCTTGGTTAATGAAAGACGAAGCCTCGTTTTGGTAGGAGGTCACGAACGGAAAGCGTCCGGTGGAGACATGGCTGGATTTCAAGTGTAGGTTCGAAAAGAAGTTTCTCTCATGAGCAGAAGAGAATTTATATATGGAAAGATTCACGACGTTGAATCAAGGGGATTTATCGGTAAAGGAGTACGTCAACAAGTTCAATCAGTTGGCGAGATTTGGCTTGGAATTGGTAAACATACCAGAGAAGAAGGCCCAGATGTTCGTTAAAGGTTTGAATGAGCCGCTACATGGGTTGGTGATGACCCACATTCCGATGCGGGCTACGTTTGAGAAACTGGTTGACATGGAACTTATGCATGAGGAAGAGAAAGGTGCGAATGCTAATAAGGCACCGGAGAAGAAAGGAGACCAGAAGAAGCCACAACAGCAAAACAAGAAAGGCGGGAAGAACAATAATGGCAAAGGAAAGAAGAAGGGCTTTAGTTGTGGGACACCAGGCCATCTGAGCAAAGATTGTAGGAAAAAAGTAGAAGCCTGGTTGTTTCCACTGTGGAGAGGCAGGTCATCTAGTTAAGGACTGCCGAAGGAAACAGGGGCAAGTGCAAAGAACTTCTGGAGAATAGCTTCAGGCTCCCATGGCACCAGGGCAGGCGAGAGGGAAGATTCATGCTCTCATGGAACCAAGGTAGGAGAGAGGTATAAACATTTCCATTGAAAGTTTAGTTTTTCTGTTTGATCATCCTATTCGTACTTTCTTTGACTCTGGCGCTTCACACTCGTTTGTATCTGCTTCGTTAGTTGAAACACTGCACCTAAATACTAGTCTAGTTACGGATCCATTAGTAGTCTCAAATCCTATTGGTGGTTCGGCTCATCTTTCTATCATTTGTTGGGATTTAAGAGTGTCTATCTTGGGCACTGGGCTTGAATGCAATGCCTTTGTTCTTGGCTTCATGGGCTACGGCTTGATTCTAGGTATGGATTGGCTAACTAGATACAGTGCCATCCTAGATTGTGAAAGAAGGGTAGTTAGATTGTTGACTCGTTGCGGAAAGATCCTTGATATTTCTTATGACCCTAGAGGTCTGGTAATGCTTAGCTACCTAGAATCCCTAGATGTATCCAATGATGATTTGAAATCTGTTCATGTGGTCTGTTAATATAGTGACGTATTCAAATATATCTAGTAGATAATGCAAAGCCAGTTGCATTACCAGTGCACCACATGGCTCCGAGAGAGAGAAGAGAACTTAGTAATCAAGTGAAAGAATTGCTTGAGAAGGGGTTCATAAGAAGAAGTATTTCGGAGTGGGGTGCTCCAGTCGTTTTTGCTACAAAAGCTAATGGTTCACTTAGATTGTTTGTGGACTATAGAGAGCTGAATAAGCTAACAAAGAAGAACATGCACCCATTGCCGAGGATAGACGATTTATTCGATCAATTGGTGGGTGCTACAATTTTCACGCAACTGGATTTAGCTACAGGGTTTCATCAGCTAAGGGTGGCTGAAGATAGCATCGATAAGACTGCCTTTAGAACTCCTAACGGTTTCTTTGAGTGGCTCGTCATGCCTTTTGGTTTGACGAATGCACCCGCGCTTACTTTGTTGACTTAATGAGTAGGGTGTTTAGGGATTTTCTAAACAAGTTTGTGGTATCCTTCGTAGATGATATTCTGGTTTTCTCTAAAAATGAAGAAGAGCATGCCCTACATCTTAGGGAAGTCTTAGAGACCCTACGAGTGCATCAGCTAAAAGCTAGGTTCTCTAAGTGCCATTTTTGGAGAAAAGAAGTGAGGTTCTTAGGACACGTGGTCTCTAAGGAAGGGATAGCTGTGGATCACACCAAGGTGGTGGCAATCCAAGATTGGAAAACTCCTAAGAACGCATCAGAAGTAAGAAGCTTTTTAGGGCTGGCTGGCTATTATAGGAAGTTCATTAAGGACTTCGCGAAGATATCATCCCCTCTCACTCGATTAACGAAGAAGAATTTGACTTTTACTTGGGACGTTGGCTATGACGATGCTTTCCAACATCCGAAGAGGGCTTTGATGACAGCTCCAGTTTTAGTTTTGCCAGACGGCAGTAAGACATTCACTGTATATACCAATGCTTACGGGACAGGGCTTGGTGCAGTTTCAATGAAAGAGGGAAGGGTGATATGCTATGGTGGAAGGCATTTGAAAGCCCATGAGAAAAATTACCCTACCCACGACTTAGAGTTGGCGGCCATAGTTTTTGCGCTTAACTCATGGTGTCATTATTTGCTTGGCGAGAGGTTTGAGTTGTATACAGACCATAAGTCACTAAAGTACTTATTCTCTTAGAAGGATCTAAACATGAGGCAAAAGAGATGGATGGAGTTTTTGGCATCCTACGATTTTGAGATCGCATATACCCCTGGCAAGGGTAACGTTGTAGCTGACGCCTTAAGTAGAATGAATTCAACTTTAGGTCCTTTGTTCGTAGAGCAGCAGAGTTTGGAGTATATATCTTCCTTTGATTTCATACCCTCTTTCGATTATTTACCCGGATTATTGGCATCGTTAGAGGTGCAACCTACACTTTTGGGTCGAGTTGGAGAGGTATAGCGAAATGACCGATAGTTGGTTGAGATAGTAGGCAAGCTTATAGGAGGGGAGTCCTAGAGTCATCTTGATAGATATGCTATAGATAAGAGAGATTGGCTACGTAGAGATGAAAGACTTTGCGTACCACAAGACGAGAGTTTGAAGAAGGCAATTCTTGAAGACTCACATCGCTCTAAGATGACCATAGATCCCGTCGGTGATAAGATGTATAGGGATATGAAGCGAGTTTTCTTTTGGGCTGGAATAAAGAAGGACGTGGCCGAGTTCGTTGCTAGATGCTTAGTGTGCCAACAAGTCAAGGCAGAGTAAAAGAAGCCTGGAGGTTTGCTCCATCCTTTAGAGATTCCGCTTTGGAAATGGGAAAGCATTTCCATGGATTTTGTAGATGGGTTACCAAGATCAAGGAAGGGTAATACGGGGATTTGTGTAATTGTAGACAGACTTAACAAAAGTGCCCATTTTATTCCCATTAAAAGTAAAAGGATAGCCGTGTGGTTAGCATCTGTTTACCTTCGAGAGATAGGTTATTTGCATGGCATACCCTCTAGCATTGTGAGCGATAGAGATTCCATTTTCACAAGCGGATTTTGGAAAAGCTTACAAGAGGCAGTTGGAATGCAATTATGCTTAAGTACCGCTTATCACCCTCAGACGGGCAGCCAGACCGAGAGAGTAAATCGGGTTCTAGA
Source organism: Allium sativum (assembly GCA_030737875.1). NCBI lineage: Eukaryota > Viridiplantae > Streptophyta > Magnoliopsida > Asparagales > Amaryllidaceae > Allium > Allium sativum. Next base: position 566,030,683 of record CM060923.1, on the reverse strand, counting down.
AGACCTTCTGAGACTATGCATCCTAGACTTTGGAGGAACATGGGAAGAACACCTTCCACTAGTGGAGTTCGCCTATAATAATAGTTTTCAGGCTAGCATTGGCATGGCACCTTTTGAGGCTCTTTATGGATGACCGGGCCGATCACCTACATGTTGGTGGGAATCCACTGATAAGGTTTTGCTTGGACCCGATATGATTAAGTAGACTTCGGAGAAGATAGACCTTATTTGACGGCGAATGAAGATGGTGCAGGACCGACAGAAGTCATATGCTGATAGGAGACGAACCGATCTTGAATTCAATATTGGGGACATGGTTTTTGTTAAGGTGTCAACGTTAAGAAACGTAGTCCGTTTTGGATCAATAGGGAAGTTGGCACCAAGGTTCGTAAGACCCTTTCCAATTACAGAGAGGATTGGACAGATGGCGTATAGAGTAAAGTTACCAGAGAAGCTCAGTGGAGTTCATGACGTGTTTCACGTTTTGCATTTGTGTAAGTGTTTACATGATATGGCGGAAGTGGTAGAGCCGAGCACGCTCAAAGAAGTGGAAGTAGAGCGCAATGCCACGATCAGACGAGCTCCTACACGCATTCTCGGATCGGAGGTCAAAAAGCTTCGCAACAAAGATGTCAAGTTGGTCAAAGTGCAATGGGGAGATGATCAAAGAAACGCGACTTGGGAGACGGAAGACAAAATGCGTCCTTTTTGAGGGTATTTTTAATTTCTCCTTTTTCTACAGCTTTGTTGACACTTTTCCTATCCTTTAGTATTATCTTTGCGATGACATCTTCAATCTTTAGTTAGGAAGAACCCTATGGTTGCAAACATGTGTTTGAGACATGTTATGTTTGGTGGATGCAAATGGATGCAAGTGGTTGCTAGTGGTTGCTCGTGGATGCATGTACACACACATTAGGTACTAGATCGGCTCAATCACCTTCATGTTGCATATAAATGCATGTGCATATCTAAATCAATGGATGTATAATGGTTGTCTTATCATATGGATGCTGCATTTTGATGAATGGTTATGCACACATGTAGAAATAATATGTATCGATAGGATTCTTTTGCATACGTAATGGACGCATGGCACTATCATAATTTGCATTAAGGAGGTCAACTGAATCAGTGGACCGCCTGATCTTTGCATTAGATAAGGAACATATACACACATTTTTGCATAAGTTCATACAGCATTAGAAATTTCTTTAAGGGCTATGGATGCTTGTGGATGATGGTTAAGTAAATGGATGATTGGTTGGTAGGATACATTCTTCTTAATTTAGAGATTTCGGGGACGAAATCCTTTAAGGAAGGGAGAATGTAACACCCCTTAATTTTACAACATTAAAATTCACAAATTAAAGTATAGTTAATTTTTAGAAGAAGAATTAAATGAAATGGGTTGCGCTATTATGTTCGTCTCAAAATTTTGGGTCAAGATAGACATTTGGTTTGCATAAAACGGATAACTTATGAAGAAGTTATTAAGCCTTGAAGTTTGTATGCATATGAGAGAAATATATATATATATATATATATATATATATTCAAAAAAAAAAGTTCAAAATAGCGAATCAAGAGGGGGAATAGCCGAACCGCACTATTTTTGGAGTCGACCCGAGCCCCGCTGGGTCAACTAGGGGTCGATCCAGGGTGTTTGGCTGTCAACCTATGGCCCGATTCACCCTAAGGGCTGATGTGGCATCTGAGTGGTCCTGATGGTTCTGGTTATCCCTAGGTTAATCCGACGGCTCTTATTAAATTAAACTTCTATAAAAACACTTCTAAACCCCTAACCCTAATCACATTAATTCATAACAAGAGCCGCCATGCCATCGATGGAGAACCTAGAGTAGCCGCCATACACTTTCAACCCTAAACCAAGATAGAAGCTTGAATCAAAATCAAATCAAATTTACATAACGATTAGTCTACAACAAAGGCGTGCAATTCAGTTTCAGAATACAAATCCCAGAAAGACAAGACTATTCTTTTTAATTATTAGTATGATAGCTTTCACAAAATATTTAATTAATTTAATTATGATAAGATATAATTGGGATTACGAGAATATGATTTTGAATCATGTGATGTAAATTATATGTATGTTTGTGGTGTTGAATCATATGTTAGTCTTATGCATGTTGGATCATATGTTAGTTCTTATGTGAATCTTATGCAAGTTGAATCATATATCTTATGCAAGTTTGTGATGATTGGATCATATATTCATGTATGAATCTTATGCAAGTTTGGGTTGTTAAAATATATGTGAGACATGTATATGCATATGCTAGTTTATGTGACATTAACCTTTATGTCTAGATCCATATGCAAGTTTACATCCTTATGTTTAGATCCATATGCAAGTTTACATCTTTATGTTTAGATCTATATGCAAGTTTACATCTTTATGTTTAGGTCTATATGCAAGTTTACATCTTTATGTTTAGATCCATATGCAAGTTCACACCTTTATGTTAGGATCTATAGCAGTACATAAGTTATGCAAGTTTATGCCAATTACCTATGCTAGTTTTGTATCATATGCTAGTTTTGTATCATATGCTAGTTTGAATGAAATTCATATGCAAGTTATTGGCTATGTTATCTTATGTCATGATCCTTAGATCTATTTTATGTATTATGTGATGTTGTTTTTCTTTTTATAAGTTAGACTATTTGCGAGTCTAACATATGTCATATGAAAACGTACGAATAGCATGGGGTGATGGGATAATATTGAATATACATAAATTGTGAATTGGCATAAAATGGCCTTAAAAGGCATATAATTAATTTGATACATTAATTGGCATAGTTGGTATTTATGGACATAATTTTAAGAGACAATTATGGACATAAATAAATTTGTAATTTATTGACAAATTCGAAAGGGGATATTAAACCAGTTTGGGGTTAAATAAAGATATGTAATAATTAACCGTCTAAGACACGAGGTTAGACTCTTTTGTGGTGTAAGACTGCCCGGACCCGCCCAGCAAATCCAGCAGCCACAAATGCCAGTCTAATGTAAGAGGTCAAAGGCACGAATTAAATGCGTAAGAATTGTAAAGACATGAGGTTCGGCTTGTTTGCAGTATAAGACTGCCCGGACTCGCCCGGCCAATCCAGCAACCGCAAATGTCGGCCTAATGTGGGAGGTCTTTACAAGGTTATGGTTCTAATGAATTAAGTAACACTTAACCAGATAAACATGTGGTGGGACATGGGGGGTTAAGTGGGTGCCTTAGGTGGCACGTGAAATTAAGTGGGTGCCTTGGGTCGCATGTGAAATAAGATTAGATGCACTTAACCAAGATTGAAACATGTAAGAAGACATGAATAAGAATGGCGTTAAGTGGGAAAACCTTAGTGGGGACCAAGCATAGGTGGAAGGCTTGTGTCAATCATGGGGGCCCTTTTCAAGCCAGTAACCCTTTAAGTATCTTTGTGAGCACGACCCAAGTCGAGGATGGGACACGCTTACTGGATTTGATTAAGAGGTCAAAACGGGTTAGCGGTGTCATCGCAAGTCCAACGGGGTCATGTGCGTGCGTGGGCCCGGGCTGGTAGGTAAGACGTTGTTGCATCTTGTAGATATAAGCCATGCATCTTTGGTGGTATCGGGTTGCCACTTTGGGGAGTGATACACCCCCACTGTGGGACCAGCACGGGTATCTACGAGTTAGGGAGCCGATCGAATGGGGGTAGGGGGTAGAACTAGTGAAGATAGGGGCAGACGGCACCTACGAAGCCAACTAGGGGTACACGAAACTACCATTAGCATTATTAAGTTCTGCAAGCGGGAGCAACTTTTAGGGTGACTAGTGGTGGTGTAGTATAGTAATTATCCTATAGTGATTAGGAACGAGAATAACGCCAGAATATTCCTCTTATTTGCTTTGTCATGCCCACTTCTTTCATGGTCATATCTTATCTTACCAGTTTATGCCTTATCCTAGTTACTTTAATAATTGTATTGTTAAAGTTATTCTACTCGCCAGACTTTATGTCTAAGCCCCTTGTTTTTGCCTCTTTTCTTACTTTTCCCCTCCCACAGGTTCTCAGGGTGGGACTAGTACTAGTGGAGCTTGATCTCGGATCTCTTTCTCTCTTTTTTGGAAGTGCTTGGATTGCTGAACGTAAAGTTCAGCTCATCTCTTTTATGGCTACTTGTGTTGGGGTTTATGCTTTTTATTTTTATGTACACTGGAACAATTTATGAAGATGGATATTAAGTGTACTTGGTTTATGAAGTTGTTGTAATCAAACTATTTCTCCGCTGCAATAAAAGTTGTTTTAAAATTTTCAAGTACCATTATTTATATCTGTCTTGTTATATTTTGTTCTATACACTAAATACGCTCCATGGAGGTTAATGCATTCCTTTTGTGAGTGACATTAATGGACGTGGGGTGTTACAATTATATTATAACTATAATCAAGCTTGAAATGGCACTACGGTTCGTAATTTGGCAATTCGAATTTTAAACGAATATACAGAACCCGTTTTAAATCGGATTTCTGCGAACAAGAAACGTTCGGAGCTGGTGAAGTATATCTTTCTAATAGAAGAGAAGAATCGGGATTTCATTGTATAGATTTTCATTTATGCCCAAATCAAATTTTTGAAAAGTCGCTATGGAATTCCTTTATAATGTATAACGATTTATAAAAGGATTTAAATATAAATCAAATATCGATATAACTCTGATGATGAAATATCGAGTTGTAAATCCATATATATCTATTCTGGAGCTGTATGGTATTCTTTGTGAATACATATACGATAATATTTATTTATAAATATTAAATTTAATTGTTTTTAAATATATGTAAACTTATTTTTAACAACCCAATAATTATTTTATTTTTCGCAGTTATAAGCTAACAATAATATTTTCAACTAACTATTTTTCAAACACTTTTTAAAAAAAATCGGTAGTATAATGACACGATAATAGAACCAAATAAGGTCTTGCCTTATCCCTCGCCTAATACTGGCTCGTGCCGTTACACCAGCCAATTCACATCCAAATCCTAACAGTCACAATCAAATCACATAGAACATCCAAATAAATAAATACTCAACTACCCCAATGCCATTTACGGTGCCATAGGTGGCTATTCGCTGAGTATTGAATCTGTGTGTCGGTAATATCCATACATCGCTTTGAATTTATGTGATTGTGAGAATTCGAGTGTTGAACTCTATATAATTCAAATCAAACAACATGGTTTGTTCAATAAATAGTGTCGGGGACTTCTAAGCCCCGTCTGCAACCTAAAATATTTTTAACTATAAAATAAATAAAGTAAGAAGGAGTTCTCACCTATAGTTTCCACTCCGTCAGTCTTTAATTATATGGTTTGGATTTGTTTCCGCGCATTGTATTCTACACTGTGATTCCAATGTAATATGTTTCACACGATTTATATTAAAAATCATATTTTTAACAATGTTATTTATAAGTAAAAACCGTCTTTTTAAACAACGATACTTATAAATAAAAATTGCATTTTATATTGCTACAAATATGTATAAAAATCACATTTTTATAACGCTATCATATATTAAAAAAAAATCATATTTTTGTATCGCTCCTTATATAATAAAAGTCATATTTTTATATCGCTCCTTATATAATAAAAATCATATTTTTATAATGCTCCAATATATATAAAAATCACATTTTTATATCGCTCCTTGTATAATAAATATCATATTTTTATATCGCTCCTGATATAATAAAAATAATATTTTTTTATCGCACCTTATATAATAAAAATCATATTTTTATATCGCTCCTTATATAATAAAAATCATATTTTTGTATCGCTATTATATAAATAAAAATCATATTTTTATTTCACTATATAAAAGAAACTGATTTTTTAAAAAAATTTAAAACTAATTTCATAGAAAATAAGAAAATAAATGAAATTAAAAATAAGCTTACTGTGTTTTTTTTCTTCTAGAGCGGGTGGAGCCCGCGGTGGCGCGGGGTGGTCCTGAGGCGGTGGTCTTTTGTAGTGGAGGCATGGCTTCAGGTCGACGACTGGCAGTTGGAGGATGGCCGATGTAGGTGGAGATGGGGCGACTGGTGATGGTCTCATGGGTGTTGGGTTCGATGGCGATGGGGGGAAGCGACGGTCTGGTGTGGATCTCGAGCGCGGTAGACTGGCGAAGGGGGAAATGCTCGCGGTGGAGGAGGTGTTATATGTAAAAGGTTATTAATATATATATATATATATATATATCATTATTAATATATATATATATATACAAAATGGGGTTTGGGGGTGTTATGTGTAAAAGGTTATTAATATATATATATATATATATCATTATTTTTATTTAATTCTCAAAAAAAGTTGACTTTTAATGCTAACTCCAAATCAAGCCCAACGACTGTCGCCACTAGCTGAATACCCCCAATTCGGACACAATGGGATATGTCCTGTAAGCCAATACGACTGTTTCGATAAATTTTCATCAAAATTAAAATATAAATCAATATATATTGAATTTGAACGCACATTTTAATTTACCTGGGCCACATACAGACTCCAAAAATTACAAAATAATTATTCTTGCTATGTTTTGACGATATAGTCCTAGCAAAACCAATTTCGTCGAATTTGGAGACCATTTGAATTTTCAATCGATTTAAATTCAAATTTAAATTTCCAAACACATTTAAATTCACCACGCTCACCTGTTAATTCCAAAAATTATGAAAATTGGAATCTAGCAATAATTTGACATTCCGGATCCAACAAAAGTGGTTTCGTCGAAAACGAAGGTCATATGCAAAATGGCAATTTTTAAGGGCTATATATTAATTAAAGTGAAAATAAGGCTTAGGTCCCTAAAACTTATTGAAATACATGCCACTTCCCTCTTATGTTTACTTTTCAATCCCACCGCCTATTTTTAGCTGTCGCATGAAACTTCCGCCTACCACTTCAAACATTCCGCCTTCTACGTATTTCAGTCAAGAAAAAGCGCTTCCAACTAAAAAAAAAAAATCTAAAATCTAGAAATAATCCCAGAAGTCCACGCAAAGGAAAAAAATAGTTGCATATATGTATGCAAGTATTGCAAATAGTTTCATACATATATGCAGCTATTTGAATACACATGCACATATTTATGCACGCCTCTTGAATAACTGCATACATATATGTAGTTTTTCTGTATAACTCCATACATGCGTGCGTATATGTTAAAAATTATGCAAAATTGAACAAATTGCACGTACGTATCCAGTTTTAAAAAAAATGCATGAAAACTTGTATGTATTTACAATATGTGCTTACATGTATGCGTTTATACTGCAGTTTTGAAGCGAAATTGAAATAAATGCGTACACGTATGCAACTAATTGAATTATATGCATATTTTGATGCATTTTACTACATTTCGTTGTTTTTGTGTAATTTTTTATTTTGAAGTTATTTTGATGTTTTTTATCTAACTTTTTTCACCATTAATTGTTTTAATTAATTAAAAATTTACGTGATTTTTTTATTTTTTATTTTTATTTTTTTGTTGATTTTTTGAAAAATAGGGACTAAATTTACAATAAGTTTATCACCGGATGTGAGCCTAATTTAAAAAGTTAATAAGGACCTGTAGAAAAAACACCCTTATTTAAAATATATATAAATTCCATAGTGACCATTTTGAATTTTAAGTTGGCCATAACTTTTTATTTCCATTGTGAAATCAGGATTTTTCACATTCGTTAGAAAGATATATTTAAACAGATTCAAATATTTATGGTTTACTAAAATTCAACTTATTTTGAATCCTGTACATTCATTTCAAATTTGAAATCGAAATTTCAAACTACTGCGCCATTTTAGGCTTGTTTTATAATCAGAATAAATTATTCATTCTAACTTCGATTTAAATAAATTTTTGTCGTTATTATGTGAAATAAATAATTTTAAATATTCAAAATCCATTAAAACAGCTAAAATAAATTTTTTTATAGGTTCTGAAAATCTGTGTTGTTATAGTGTTGACCTATGGGTCGACCCCATAAGGAGGGGGGCCAACCCCCCTGTCAGATCCAAGGCAAAATTCATTTTTCTGAACGTGGACTCCTTTGTTGAAAAAATTCGATTCTAGGCTATAAAAAAGACCCTATACACATTGTTTTATTCATTCGAAATCAATGGAGAACTAGATGCTGCAACTGCTCGGATTAAATCAAGTCTTTTCTTCTTCAACAATCAACTAGACTTATTAAAGTTTAGAGATCTGTAATTCAACATCTGCAATCCCTCTTCTATTTCGTAGATCCAATCACAGTGAATCTACGTTAATTTTGGACCTAAATACTTAAAAGTTAATCTTGACAAGACTATAACTTGGATCTAAGCCTATGACTATTTAAATTATATCAGATCTGTTATAACCTATGTATTTAGGTTATTCTGAGATGACTATGAGCTAGATCTAAGTCTGTACCTATTTATCATGTCAGATATTCCATTTTTTGTTTTTCTAATTCATTGCTTGGATCTCATCATTCCTGTTTATGATGTCCCTATTATTTAGAATCAGTTCTACTATCACATTCTCCCTAGATCTATTCCTATATGCATCTCTTATCATTATGCCCAACATTGTCATTGTATGTTTTTTTGTTGCTATGCCTATTTCTACCATTATATGTCAATCTCGTTATTATGTTCATTTATTTCCTCTTCCCTTCTTCTTTTCCCTTTTATTTTACAGCCAAGCTACCTTCGAGCCTAGGCATACCGCTGAAATATGCGAACGCGTAAAATTGGGAACGAAGGGAAAACACTAAAATTGGGGCATAATTTGTAATGGGAAATTTAGGCATAAATTGAATCTAACACATGGATGGGGATTTGAGGCATAAACCACAATTGTAATTAAAGACGTTAATTTGGTAAATATGGTTCATTGTGAACATGACTTAGGAAAGGGGCATGAAAAACTATAATGACATACCAATAATTGGTTAATAATGGAAATGCCTAGAATTACAGTAATTAGAAACTGAAGCTGCGCTTAGACACAAGGTTAGATTACACTTGTGGTGGAAGTCTTCCCGGAATCAATAGGCATATCCAACAACCACAAGTGGTGAATATAATGTGAAGGGTCTAAGTGCATAAACATGTGATGTGCTAAGACACGAGGTTAAGTTCGACTTATGGAAGAAGTCTGCTCGGACCTGCCGGACATATCCAGCATCCACAAGTTGTAGGCTTAATGTGGGAGGTCTAGCGCATTATTACCATAAATGAATATATGGAAATAAAAATGAATACTTAACCTAGATGAATCCATAGAGATTGAATGAGCATGTTAACTTGGGTAGGGGTTAAGTAAACTTGTTTGAAACAGTGGGTGGGTTAAGTAAATCTTGGGTTAGTGGATAATATTTATATATAGGCCCACAAACTTAACCTGTGGGGTTATGCCAACTTTTATTCTTGTACGGCATAACCTTTGGAAAACCTAGTAGGGATGCAAATGTTGGGGAAGCTTGTATCATCTTGAGTGTGGCACCCATTTTAGTTAGTGACCCATATATAGGTATCAAACGAGTACTTCGAATTAGGTTGGAGTCAGGGCACGCTTACTGGGCTGATTGTAAGAAATCCAAATGATGGGCTGGTATGGGCGGCGCATTCCGACGGGGTTAAGTGCGTGCATGGGTTCGATAGAGGAGGTTTAGACACCGTGACATTTGTTGATGTGGTTGTGCACATCCTGAGAACAGAGTGTTGCCACTTTAGGAAGTGATACAACCTACTGTGGAGCCAGCACATGGTATCTACGAAGTAGGGAGCTGATCGATTGGAGTAGTAATTAGGGTACATCTAGGCTTTAGTATGTTTAGGACTCGGTTATTATCCTTAGGGGTAACTCCGGTATGTTAGGCTATCTGTTATTGTATGGGGTTAAATCTCTAACTAGAAGCACGCCTAAGTCTACCAACTTTTAGTTGTTGGGATTATCTCATTCTGGTTATACTAGTATTGGTGTAGAGAGATAGATAAAGTACTAGAGAAGCGCAATATATTCTATCATGTTTATCCTGTTTACCTTGTCATACCTGCCTTTTTTGATGTTATCTCTCTTATCCACTTTACATGCCTATCATGATACTTTTACTTATTTATATGCTAAAAGTAACTGGACTCGCCATACATTATGTCTGACCCATTTTGTTTTCTCTTCTTTATCTTCCATTTCACCCCTCCTCCCAGGTTCTCAGGGTGGGAATATTCAAGCTTGATCGGGATTCTGCTTTCATCCTGCTTGGAGCTGCTTAGATGTACTGCTTGATTTCATATCTCTCTACTATGGCTATGTTTTGGGGATTAAGCTTTTTTTATTATTGCACTCTGATATTTTAAGAATAAGAAAGAAGTTTTAATGATGTACTGATTTTTATACATTTCAGACATATGATGTAACCATGATTTGAACTACGATGTTTTCTACTTAATAAAATTTTAAATTCCGCTGCTATTTATTATCTGTCTTGCATTGTTTATGTATTTGTTTACCTATAACACTTCACGAAACTTAATGCATTCTCGTAATGGGTGAAATTAATAGACGTGGGGTGTCACACTTGGTATCAAAGCTGAAGATTACCAGATCGAATAACATATTCTGAAAATTGTTTTCAAAAAGATTTTAAAAGAAAGCATTTTCAAAAGAAAACTGTATTTTGAAAAACATGTTACCCAAAGCCATATGTAATATCTTTCAATTCTCTATCTGAATCCCTTCTCTTTTATTTTTAGCATGTCTAGGGAACCTAATGTTCCTGAGGGCGTTACGATACCCGGCTGGTTCCGTAAGTATCTTGAGGCCACGATCGGTAGTTCAGCGGACGTTCCTCCACCAACTACACCTGTTGTTCCTCATCCTCCTCCTCCGCTAGCAAATAATTTCTCTAAGATCTGTAAAGATTTCTTTGTTATGGGTGGAAAGCCATTATAAAGAATCGAAACTTCCATGGAAGCAAGGAATTGGCTTAAAGAGAAGGAGGAATTGTTTGGAATTTTCGAAGTTGACGATCGTAGGAAGATTCAGTTACGCGCTTGGCTACTGAAAGATGAGGCTTTATTCTGGTGGGACGTGACACAAGCAGGGCATCTAGTGGAGACTTGGGATGTTTTTCGGCAGATGTTTGAAATAAAGTTTATTTCTCAAGCTAAGAAAAGTATGCAAATGGAAAGGTTTCTGGCACTCTAGAAGGGAATAATGACTGTCAAAGAGTATGTCGACAACTTCAATCAACTGGCACAGTTTGGGTTTGCTAAAGGACTGAATGAACCCCTCCATGGGTTAGCTATTTCTCATATTCCAATGTGAGCAACATTTGAAAGGCTCGTTGACATGGCGTTGATGCATGAGGAAGACAAAGGCGATAAGAAAGAAACTAAGGTGGACGAAACACAAAATAAGAAGTTGTGACCAAAGAAAAGGCAACAGTAATAACCACAGATGAGCGGAAAGAACGACAAGGCTAAGGATAAGAGGAAGTGCCATAATTGCAGACGTGAGGGTCACTTGGTCAAGGACTGCAAAAGAAGGAAGAATGCTTGCTTCAGTTGTGGAGAGGTCGGACACTTTTCTAAGGAGTGCCCAAAGAAGCAAGGGCAAGATCAAAAGGCAGGAGCTTCTAGAGGGCAGGTACATACTCTCGTAACCAGTGCTCCAGATAGAGGTAGGAAAGTTTCCGATCTTTCTAATCATCCAGTTATAACACTTTTTGATTCGGGCACGCATTCTTTTATATCTGATTCTATGGTAGAGTCTCTACACCTTAGTACTAGTATGGTAGTAGATCCCATTGTTGTCTCAAACCCCATTGGTGGTACGATTCATTTGTCCATGATTTGTCGGGGTTTGAGAATATCGGTGCTAGGCGTCGAAATTGAATATGACGCATATGTGCTTCTTTTCATGATCTATGGATTGATTCTAGGGATGGATTGTCTAGACATATATGGTGCCATTTTGGATTGTGAGAGGAGGGTCTTTGGACTTTTCACTTGCCATGGGAGGACCCTCAAGATTTCTTATGACCCAAAGGGGTCTGTCATGCTTAGTTTCCTACAGTCACTTGTTGCATCTATCGATAATCCAGGATGTGTACTAGTAGTCCTTGAGTTTCCTGATGTTCTTGATGTGGCTCAGGGATTACCTCTGAGGTGCGAGATCGATTTTCATATATACTTGGTTAACAATGAAAAGCCAGTCGCATTGCATGTGCGCCATATGGCTCCAAGGGAAAGGAGGGAGCTTAGCAGGCAATTAGAGGAGCTACGTAAGAAAGGGTTTATTAGGCGAAGCATATCTGAATTGGGTGCTCCAGTGGAATTCGCAACTAAGGTGGAAAATTCGCTTCGCTTATGTGTAGACAATAGAGAGTTGAATAAACTCACCAAGAAGAACAGGCACCCAATTCTGAGGATAGATGATCTGTTTGACCAGCTTGTTGGTGCATCAGTTTTCACTCAGTTAGACTTGGCCATGGGGTTTTATTGGTTGTGGGTGGTCGAGGACAGTATAGGCAAGACCACTTTTAGGACTCCAGATGGTTTCTTTGAATGGGTTGTTATGCCTTTCAGTTTTGCGAAAGCACCTGCCTATTTTGTTGATCTGATGAGTAGGGTGTTTCAAGAGTTCCTAAATAAATTTGTTGTGGTTTTTGTTGATGACATCTTAATTTTTTCGAAGAGCGCGGAAGAACATGCCTTACATATAAGGGAGGTTTTGTAAACTCTGTGTGCGCATCATCTTAAGGCGAAATTCTCCAAATGCCATTTTTGGAGTAAAGAGGTGAGATTTCTAGGGCATATGGTCTCTAAGGATGGGACAGCAATAGATACTGCAAAGGTAGTTGCAGTTCAAGATTGGGAAATCCCAAAGAATGTGACGGAGGTGAGAAGCTTTCTTGAATTGGCAAGCTATTATAGGAAGTTCATTAAGGACTTCTTAAAGATATCAACCCCACTCACCAGGCCGACAAAGAAGAATATGACGTTTTCATGGGATATCGATTGTGATGTTGCTTTCCAACGATTGAAGAGGGCTCTGAATACAGCGTCAGTCTTGGCCTTGCCTAATGGGAACAAAGTGCTTACGGTATACACAGATGCATGTGGTACAAGAATAGGTGTGGTTCTGATGTAAGAGGGAATGGTAGTATGTTATGAAGGTAGAAAGTTAAGGGTTCATGAGTAGAACAAACCAACCAATGAATTAGAGCTAGCTGCCATAGTATTCGTGCTTAAGACGTGGCGCCGTTATTTTCTTGGAGGAAGTTCGAGTTGAACACCGATCATAAATCTCTCAAGTACTTGTTCTCGTAGAAGGATCCTAATTTAAGGCAACAAAGGTGGATGGATTTCCTAGCATCTTATGACTTTGATATTTCTTATACCCCTGGCAAGGGTAATGTGGTGGCAGATGAACATAGTAAGCATAGGATGGCCTTAAGACCCCTGTTTGTGGAGAGGAAAATCTTGTAGTTTATATCGATTTTTTACTTTAGACCCTCCACCGAGTTATTGCCTGGCTTATTAGCATCACTTGAGGTGCGACCAACTCTAATGGATCAGATAGCAGCTTTGTAGCGAGTGGATCCACAGAATTCAGACATCTTGGATAGGCTCAGTAGAGGGGAGACTTCTACTCACCTCAGTAGATATTCCACAGACGATAGAGGGTGGTTGCGACGAGATGGAAGGCTTTGTGTTCCCTAAGTTGGGAGTTTGTTGAAGACAGTCCTAGAGGAAGCCCATCATTCTAAGATTACTATTCATCGAGGCAGTGATAAGATGTATAGATATATGAAGAGGGTTTTATTTCGGGCTAGGACGAAGAAAGATGTGGCGGAGTTTGTTTCTCAATGTTTAATTTTCCAGCAAGTCAAAGCTGAGCAAAAGAAGCCTGATGGTTTACTTCATCCTTTAGAGATCCCGCAATGGAATGGGAGAGCGTCTCTATGGATTTCATCGATGGTTTGCCTAGATCAAGGATGGGCAACACTAATGTTTGGGTTGTAGTAGGCAGACTTACTAAGATTGCTCATTTCATTCCAGTTAAAAGTATGAGGACGCCAGCATGGTTGGCAGCAATTTACATTCATGAGATAGTCCGTCTTCATGGAATATCTTCCAGTATCATAAGTGATCGCGACCCCATTTTCACTAGTGAATTTTGGAGGAGCTTGCAAGAAGAATTAGGTACACAGTTGAGTTTGAGCACCGCTTATCACCCTCGGACCGACGAACAAACAAAAAGGGTGAATAGAGTTCTTGAGGATCTTTTAAGACTGTGTTTCCTAGACTTCAGATGGACTTGGGAAGAGCGTCCTCCTTTAGTGGAGTTCGCCTACAATAATAGTTATCAAGCTAGTATTGGCATGGCACCCTTCGAAGCATTATACGGACGACCCTGTAGAACACCGACTTGTTGGTGGGAGTCAACAGAAAGACTTCTACTTGGACCATATATGGTTAGAGAATCTTCCGAAAAGGTTGATCATATTAGACGGTGAATGAAGAAAGCTCAGGATAGGCAGAAGTCCTACGCAGACAAGAGAAGGACTGACATTGAATTTGTGGTGGGAGACATAGTTTTCATTAAGGTATCACCATTAAGGAATGTGGTTCGCTATAGATCTGTAAGGAAATTGGCATCAAGATTTCTAGGGCCATTTCCCATAATAGAAAGGATCGATCAAATGCCCTATAGAGTAAAGATACCAGATAGATTGTCTGGTGTTTTGATGTTTTCCACATTTCTCATTTACAGAAGTGCTTGCATGATACCGCAGAAGTAGTTGAGCCAAGTATATTGGTGGAAGTAGAGGTGGAACGAGAAGCGATAGTTAGACGAGTTCCAACCTGTAATTCTTGGATCATAGGTTAAGAAGCTACGCAAAAGAGAAGTCAAGTTGATGAAAGTTCAATGGGGAGATAACCAAGAGGATGCAACTTGGGAGACCGAAGACAAGGTTCGCGCTTCGTACCCTTTTCTTTTCAGGGGTATGTTCTTAACTTCCTTTCCAAAGCTTCTATTTATGCTTGTTTCTATCATTTAAGTATATACAATCGATCGAATATTCGACCTCTAGGTAGGAATCCCATGTATGTAAACATGTGTTTGAGAAATTTTATGTTTAATGGATACAATTGGATGCAATTGTTTGTTAGTGGTTGCTCGTGGATGCATATACATGCACATTAGGAATTAGATCGGCTCAATCACGCTCACACTGCATATGGATGTGTGTGCATTTTTCTTCTTTTTATGGATGGAAATGGATGTATCATTATATGGATGTTGCATTTAGACGAATGATTGTGCAGATATATAGAACTTACATGTTATAATATGATCATTTGCATACATGATGGATTCATGGCACTAACATACATTGCATTAAGGAGGTCGACTGAATTAGTAGACCGCTTGACCTTTCGCATTAGTTTGGGATATATACACACACCTTTGCATATGTTCATATAAGCATTAGAAACCTTTAAGGACAAAGGATGCCTATGATTGGTGGATGGGTAGATGGGTGATGAATGTTAGGATATACATTTTTCTTAACATAGAAATTTCGGGGACGAAATCCTTTGAGTAGGGGAGAATGTAACACCCCGTAATTTTAACAATGCTGAAGATGATAAATTAAAGAATAATTAAATAAATGTTCATGAATAAGTGAAACGGACTGCGCCATTATGTTTGTCTTAGAATTCTGGTCAAAATAGACAACTGATTTGCGTAAATCAGACACCTTATGAAGAAGTTATTAAGGTTTGAAGTTTATATACGCACAAAAGAATTATATACAAACATAATAATCCAAAATCAGTTCAAAATAATTCAAATCAACCCAAAACCGTAGGCGGGAAAATTCCTGCTCTGGGTGTCGAGCCAGGGGTCAACCCTATAAGGGGGTGTCGACCCATGGGTCGACCCCATAAGGAGGGGGTCGACCCCTCCGCCAGAAGCGAGGCAAAATTCATTTTTCTGAACACTCCTTTCTTGACCAAATTTGTTGATTCTACGCTATAAATAAGACCCTATTCCCATTGTTTTATTCATTCTAAATCAATGGAAAACTAGATGCTCCCTCTTCCCGAGATGCTCCCTCTTCCCGGATTAAGTCAAGTCCTTTCTTCTTTAACAATCAACTAGACTTATTTAAGCTTAGAGATCTGTGATTCAACATCTGCAATCCCCCTTCTATTTCTTAGATCCAATCATAATGAGTCTATGTTAATTTGAGATCTAAATACTTAAAAGTTATTCTTGACATGACTATAACTTGGATCTAAGCCTATGACTATTTGAGTCATATCAGATCTGCTATAACCTATATTTAAGTTATTCTGACATAACTATGAACTAGATTTAAGTCTATACCTATTTATAATGTCAAATCTGCCATTGTTTGTTGGTCTAATTCATGGCTTAGATCTCATCATGCCTGTTTATGATGTCCCAATTATGCTAGAATCAGTTTTACTATAACATGTTCATCAGATCTGTTCCTATATGCCTATCTTGTCATTATGCCCAACTTTGTCACCGTATGTTTATTAGTGCTATGCATATTTCTGCTATTATATGTCAATCTCATTATTATGTTCATTTCTATCCTCTTCCCTTCTTCTTTTCCCTTTTATTTTTATAGTCAGGCTACCTTCGAGCCTAGGCATGCCGCTGAAATATGTGAATGCATAAAATTGGGAACGAGGGGAAAACGTTAAAATTGGGGCATAACTTGTACTGGGAAATTTGGGCATAAACTGAATGTAATACATGAATGTGGATTCGGGGAATAAACCATAATTGTGATTAAAGACCTTAATTTGGGGCATATGGTTCATTATGAACATGACTTAGGAAAGGGGCATGAAAATCTATAATGACGTAGGAATAGTTGATTAATAATGGAAATGCCTAGAATTATAGCAATTAGAAACTATAATCGCGCTTAGACATGAGGTTAGATTACACTTGTGGTAGAAGTCTGCCCAGAACCAACCGGCATATCCAGCGACCACAAATGGTGAATCTAATGTGAGGGGTCTAAGTGCATAAACACGTGATGTGCTAAGATACGAAGTTAAGTCCGACTTGTGGAAGAAGTCTTCCCGGACCCGTCGGCATATCCAGCATCCACATGTTGTAGGCTTAATGTGGGAGGTCTAGCGCAGTATAACCATAAATGAATATATGGAAATAAAAATGAGTACTTAACCTGGTTGAATCCATAGGGATTATATGAACATGTTAACTCGAGTAGGGGTTAAGTAAGCTTGTTTGAAATAGTGGGTGGGTTAAGTAAATCTTGGGTTAGTGGGTAATATTTATATATAGGCCCACAAACTTAACCTATGGGGTTATGCAGTTTTTACTCTGGTATGGCATAACCTATGGAAAACCTAGTGGGGATGCTAGCATAGGAGGAAGCTTGTATCATATTGTGTGTAGGACCTGTTTCAGTCAATAACCCATATATGGGTATCAAACAAGTACTCTGAACTTAGTCGAAGTCGGGGGATGCTTACTGGGCTGATTGTGAGAGATCCAAACGAAGAGTTGGTGTGGGCGGCGCATAGCGACGGGGTCATGTGCATGCATGGGTCCGACAGAGGAGGTTTAGACGTTGTGACATCGGTAGATATGGTTGTGCACATCCTGAAAATGAAGGGTTGCCACTTTAGGAAGTGATACATCCTACTTTGGGGCTAGCATAGGGTATCTACTGAGTAAGGAGCCGATCGATTGGGATGGTAATTTGGATACATCTAGATTCCGGTATGTTTAGGAGCCAGTTATTATCCTTAATTGCAACTCCGGTATGTTGGGCTACCTGTTATTGTGTGGGGTTAAACCTCTCACTAGAAGTGCGCCTAAGTCTACCATCTTATAGCTGTTGGGATTATCTCATTCTGGTTATACTATTATAGGTGCAGAGAGAAAGAGAAAGTACTAGAGAAGCGCAATATATTCTATCATGTTTACCCTGTTTATCTTGTCATACCTGCCTTTTATGATGTTATTTCTCTTATCCACTTTATATGCCTATCATGATACTTTTACTTATTTATATGCTAAAAGTAACTGGACTCGCCAGACTTTATGTCTGACCCATTTTGTTTCCTCTTATTTCTCTTCCCCCCCCCCCCCAGGTTCTTAGGGTTGGAATACTTAAGCTTGATCTTGATTTTGCTTTCATCCTGCTTCGAGCTGCTTAAATGTACTACTTGATTTCATATCTCTCTACTATTGCTATGTTTTGGGGATTATGCTTCTTTTATTATTGTACTCTGATATTTTAAGTACAAGACAGAAGTATTACTGATGTACTGGGTTTTATGCATTTCAAACATACGATGTAACCATCTTTGAACTATGATGTTTTCTGCTTAATAAAATTTTAAATTCCACTGCTATTTATTATCTGTCTTGTAATGTTTCTGTTTCATCTACCTATAAAGCTTCACGAAACTTAATGCATCCTCTTAATGAGTTATACTAACATATGTGGGGGTTTCACAGTTATCACAATTTACAATTATCTAAATAACAGATCTGATAGGCATAAAACATAGATTGGATTCAAACAAAATAGATAAATCATTATATTTGTAACAGTAAATTTCCCACTCTCCCTATGGCCTCCAAATTATAAGTTTTGAACCCTTTAGACTTACAATCCTCAAATTTTATAAATCTACAATTTATCTAGAAAGGGGGAAATTCTAGATCTGTAGAAATGTAAGAAAAAGGGAAGAGAGTGAAGAATCTATCGTTGAGCGTCGATTTGCATTCTCTTCCATTAAATATATTTATTCTCTCAATTCTATGTGCATTTGATTTAATTTGTTTATATGTATTTTTTTTAATTGAAGAAATTACATTAGAAGAGAGAGCGAAAAGTGGCAGAGCTCCGTTGTTGTCATAGATTTGAATGGAAAAGAATGAGGCTCTATCTCTTTATTTATAGGGGTGTAAATGGCCTTGGACCGTTTGATCTATTTTAATTGTCATCCGTCCATTCGTTTTATAAAATGTAACAAGAATACCCCTAAAAACCTAACCATCATTGGTGAGTGGCCGGGTAATTACATATTACTATATATAATATTTTATTTTATTTATTTTCCGTCCGTTTTCGTATTTCGTCCATAACTTTTTCATATGGACTCTGTTCACGAAACTCCAAACATAAAAGTTGACCAGAATTCTGAGATGAACGCATCGGTTAAAGTTTCATGGTCAAATGCCATACTATTTTTTAGATTCTAATTAATAACTATTTATTGTCAAAATTCCGTGTTGTTACATTGCACCTTGTTAGATGATTTGGGGAATTTCAATCGAAACCTTTGTGTAATTCGATTTTAATTTCTTTTGCTCCCAAATTCGTTGCTTGGTTTTTGATAATTTCGATGATGAAACGGCGAGGGTATATAAATCCTAAAATCTCTCTGATTTCACTATGATGATTTAATCTTGATCATTGCGCGTTCGTTGCTTGATTAAATTGCCATGTTCAATTTTTGGAAACTATGCTTGATTTTCATAGCTAAAATAGTGCTTGCGTGAATTTCTGGAGCGTCTTTAAATTGAAAAAAAAAATGTGCAACAAATAACACATTCAGATATTATCTTGCGAGATTATCCAGTGTTGAAATTTTTCTTACCAATGAATTATATCTACGATTTTATGGTAGCATTTAAAAAACAAGAATTCATACATGCCAAAATTAACATTTACCAAGATTGCAAATTTAATCTTTCTCCCAATTTCATGCATGTGGATTTTACTTCTTGCCTTTTACTATAAATTTTTGTTTGAAATCTAAGATCCATGCATCTGTTCAAATTTGAAAAAAAATTCCTCTCGCTTTTTGCATTGACCAACACCGATAATGACATATGCTTGCAGTCATAACACAAAACCAATTTGAACGGATATCATACTGATAAGAACCAATGTTATGTTTTTTATCTTGCCTTCTTTTTCTCTGTTTTTTGCTTCACTATGTGTATGCATGTATATGTGCATGTTCACTTCATTTTTCTGCAACTCGAACATGCCTTTGTGCACTTGTGGTATATCTCTGTTGCACACTTGCATTACACTGACCCAGGCTTGTGATGTTGACGGGCCATCTTATTTTTTTTGGTTCTTGTATCTTGTGCAATTGTCACTTGCTTGATTTCCACTGTGTGGTTGTAACAACCCTGATTTTTGGGGTAAATTTAAAAATTTATTTTAAGTAATTTTAATGAGTTTTGATATTTAAAGTATTCTATTTTAAATAATAATGATCACAAATTTGATTTAAGTCGAAGTTAGAATGAATAAATTAATTTTGATTATAAAAAGAGTTAGAAATAGCGCGGTAGTTTGGAAAGTCAAACTTGAACTTTGACTGACCATACAGGATGCAAAATTTAACGGATTTTAGTAAAACCAAAAATATTAGAATCTATTTAAAAATATCTTTCCAACGAATCTGAAAAATTGAAATTTCATAGTGGAAATCAAAAGTTATGGCCAATTCAATTTTTAGAAAGGTCGCTGTAGTATTTATATATATTATATATGGCCCGAAAGGCTACTTTTCACATACGAAGGAATTTCGACTCGAAACCACTTCCATTGAGTTCGAAATGATGTTTCTGCATTGAAAAACAGTAAACACTTATATATTTTGAGTTTCGAAAATTATTTGTTAAAAATTGCATTTTTAGTATTAAATATATCGCCCTTGAAAATCGACATTTTGCATACGACCTCGGAATTCGACAAGACCACTTTTGTTGGATCCGGGATGTAAAATTATTACTAGGTTTCAAATTTCATGATTTTTGAAGCTAGTATGTGACTGTGGCAAAAGAAACTGTGTTTTGTCAATTTCGGTCAAAATTAATTGACTGAAAAATAGTCATTTTTCAAACGGTCTCAGAATCGGACGAAATAAATTTTGTTAGGATCGTATCGTCATAACGAAGCCAGAAATAATTTTCCTAGATTTTTCTGAGTCCGTATGTGGTCCCGGTAAATTTCTGAGTACGTTTGAATTTAAAATAATGATTTATATTTAAAACTGAAAAACGGAGGCCAAGACCATCACGTGGGCTGACGAGACATATCCAGATGAGTTCGGAATGGGGGCTATTAGGTATAAATGATAGTCGTTGGGCTGAAATTGTTGAAAGTTTCTAAACGGGCTTTGTTGGGCTAATTAAAAAAATAAATAAACTAAACCAATTATTTTAATATAAAAACACTATTCATCTTTCTTCTTCCACGTTCATTTCAGCCGCAAAGAACCCATAACACTTCAGAATTTCAAACCTTGATTTCTCCCTCATTTCTCCACGAAAACCTTCGTCGTTTGTCGCGTTTCGAAGAGATTTCTGAGCTCTTCAAATACATACCGAACCCAACCCTCCTCGATGCCTGAAATCGCCGCCCCGACACCCTAAACCCACCACCGTTCGTCGTCAACCGGGCCCACCTGAAGCGTGCGCACCTCCCCGGATTCCTGGCGCCGATAGCTCTCTCCAAGGCAGTCAATCTCCCGCAAACCGTTCGTAAAACCGTCGATCGTAGCTCGAGTTATCTCGATTCAAAGTTTTGAACACTTTAGGTAAATTTTATTTCATATTTTGCGACGCTTTTAAATGTCGCTGTGTCAGTTGTTAAAGGCTGAATTTTGATTTTTCATATGAATTTGAATTTGAATCATTCCAGATCCGAAATCTATTTGAATACGAACACTGAATCGGATCGAACCTGTATCATCTTCCCAGACCAGACCACTGTGAGAATTTATTTTTAATTTAATTTAATTTAATTAATTATTATTTCCATGATTATTAATAGTAGATCTAAATTGACATGATATCTAAAAGTTGATCTGAAATGTTCATACCGTATAATATTGAATCTGAATTGTCTACAATGACATGATATTAAATCTGAAATTTTATCGTTAAATATGAATTGACTGATTGATTAGAATTAATTATTTGTTAATTTATTTAATCCTACCTTGTTGATTTGCCATATGCCAAGTTAAACCTCACCTTGTAAATTGCCTAGAGGTTCATTATTGGATTTGATCATGTTGGTTTGTTTTGGATGTTGTTGTTATGGGATTTGACATGAAATACGATAAGAATATTATTGAACATTGAAATGAGGTATGGCATTTACATTGAAATTTCGGATGAAATTAAAGTATGAAATTTAGTATGAAATTAAAGCGTGGAATTCAAGTATGCAATTTTGTATGGAATTAAAGTATGCAATTTTGTATGGAATTAAAGCATGAGATTTTGTATTGAATTAAAAATGAAATTTCCAATATGTTAAGAATGGAATTTTCAAAATGTTAAAAATAAAATTTCCAATATGTTAAAAATGGAATTTCCAATATGTTAAGAATGGAATTTTTATTGTAATTGGGAAAAAGTATATTTTGATTTAGTGATGAAACATGGAATTACACTATAAATGAAATTACACAAATTTTTAATGTGATAATATATATGAATGTTCACCGTAGACGAAATTTACATTTTTCCTAATGTAAATATATATGAATGTTCACCGTAGATGAAATTTACATTTTTCTTAATGTAAATATATATGGATGTTCACTGTATACAAAATTTACATTTTTCTTAATGTAAATATATATGAGTGTTCACCGTAGACAAAATTTACATATTTTTTAATGCAAACTATTAGAATATTCACCGTAGGACAAAGTTTATATTTTTGTTAATGTAGATAAAGGAAATATTCACCGTATGGAAAGTTTACATTTTATTTAATGTAAATAAAATAAGAACGCGACAAGAATGAAAGTTTACATTTTATTTAATGAAAATAAAATAAGAATGAGACATGGAATATAAATTTACATTTTTGTTAATAAGAACTTCACCGAGTGAGGAATTTACACTTTTATTAATGTAAATATATTGAATTTCATCGTATGTCAGAATTTACATTTTTATATGTAAATTATAAAGTGAATTAATGTCGTATGTTGAAAATTACATTTTTCTTTGTAATTAACAAGTGAATTTCATCGTATGTCAGAATTTACATTTTTATATGTAAATTATAAAGTGAATTAATGTCGTATGTTGAAAATTACATTTTTCTTTGTAATTAACAAGTGAATTTCATCGTATGTCAGAATTTACATTTTTATATGTAAATTAGAAAGTGAATTAATGTCGTATGTTAAAAATTACATTTTTCTTTGTAATTAAAAATCATATTTTTACAATGTAAATTAGAAGTAATGTTTGCATTGTAATTAAAAATCATATTTTTACAATGTAAATTAGAAGAAATGTTTGCATTGTAATTAAAAATCATATTTTTACAATGTAAATTAGAAGTAGTGTTTGCATTGTAATTAAAAATCATACTTTTACAATGTAAATTAGATGTAGTGTTTGCATTGTAATTAAAAATCATACATTTACAATGTAAATTAGATGTAGTGTTTGCATTGTAATTAAAAATCATACTTTTACAATGTAAATTAGATGTAGTGTTTGCATTGTAATTAAAAATCGTATTTTTACAATGTAAATTAGATGTAGTGTTTGCATTGTAATTAAAATCATATTTTTACAATGTAAATAGGGAGTAGAGTTTGCATTGTAAAGAAAACTTGTAATTTGATATGTAAATTTAAAATAGGATTCACTGCAAAAATAAGTTACATTTTTATAATGTAACTAAGATGAGAATGTACATTGAAGTTGAAATCTACGTTTAAAAGTAGGATTTTGAATGTATCAAATTTTACATTTGTTTTACATGTGAATAAAGAATTTAGGAATTTGCATAGGAATTAAACTTACATTTTTATGTAAATAAAAAGGATGGAATTTACATTTTCAATGTAAGGAAAGAATGAATTTAGGATGCGGTGATATAATCTTCAGTTTCAAATGAATTAAAATTTAGTAAGTATTGGTAATTGTGTAGAGCGTTGTTTTAATCAAACGATGTTATTATGATTCAATGATTATATATATATAATCAAAATTGAACGAATAGGGCGTGGTAGTTCGCGTTTTGAAATCGTACTTTTAAACGACTATACAAGAAGATCCGACCGTCGGATTTTCATGAAACTGAAACCATTAGGACCGTCTTGGAAAAATCTTTCCAATGACATATATTACGTTAAGATCCAACGGTTATATTCTGAGAAATGTGAAAATCAAAATTGGTTGAATGCAGCGCCATAGTCGCCCATGGACTTAAGGCGTCGTTATATAAAAATTTAATTATTTTAAACAATTAAAATAGGAATGAATCGTTAATAAAAATAATTATTAATGTGTAAGAAGGATTTTAAATATATATATATATATACGAGGATTATTTGGAAAGTCCGAGTTTATCTCATTCCAAATAATTAAACGACGTTTAAAAATCCAAGATTGGAAGACGGCGATTGAAGACCGTCAAATCTCCACATCGAATGGACGATGATGACTGTTGCCTTAGAATGGCTCGCTACCATGATAAGGTAATAGTAGGAGTTGCCCAGACGTAGTGTTGATTTGTACGAATTTGGCTTTCGCTCAGACCCAGAGCGTAAGCTTATAAATGGATTGTGTCTCTGACATCGTACTCCATTATATATCATGTTATTATTATTCTGTCGAATGTATGGATGTTCGGTGGCGGAGAATTTATTCTCTTGTTTAACACCCGTTCATATATTTCGGCAAAGGATTGGTAGTGTGATATGGAGTGATGATGGGGCATGCTAAGATGCATATGATCAAGGCTTTGTTGAAAAGTAGGCCTTGTGGGACGATCAAAGCATAGTCTGTTTAGGCATAGCTTTGTGTATAGCATGACTTCGCGAGCCTCACACACCGGCGGAGTCTAAAACGGGAGAAGGGAACACAGGGAGAGCAGCACGTTTCTTTCTAGCTAGAGTGGTGTCGGTGACCTACCAGCCCTGACATTTTACTTATGTAGATGATGGAATGAGGCGCCTCGGATGATAGGTCCTATAGGACTGGGAAACGTGTGTTCAGGAATAGCTAATCCGCAACTCGTACGGCGGACCGGCCCTGCAGCATTCCAAGGGTTCACTGCGGGGGATCCTGAGACATTAGCTAGAGTGTCTCGAATCGGTAGGAGCTCCTCCCTAGCCTGGACTCATGATGGAAACCAAAATCCAAATACGACCACACGAATTTGATTGTATTACTAGTACGGAGGCATAGCATATGGTACCTATGCTTCCTAGGATTGATACATTTATTTTGAAATGTTTTGTTATATGTACTAATAATAATATTAAACCCGTATTTGTCGTATTTAGCATGTTTAATCACCATAAGGTAAAACTCTATCCTCTGGTGTGCGTTGCATTGTGTGATGGGACCTGAGTCTTATGGTGATTTCATTTTTCTAAAAAGCATTGCGTTGTTTTACGATTTACTTTAAGTTATGCACGACAATCCATTGGAATAAAACCCGTTCCGCATTAGCGGCGTGGTCCATGGATTTGTCTTATTACTATTAGTTAAATTAATTAAGAATTCTCACACCAATCCCATGACTGACCCGTTGTTTTTTTCCACCTTTACAAACTCGGGTGCCCTCTTCTCCACACGGGCAATCGAGTAGTTTAACTACATGTCCTTATCTCGAGCAGGATGCTGGATTGAAGCTTAAAGCTGTGTCCAGAGCATAGTTATCTTCCGCTGTATCTATTTTATTGTTTCCGCTGCAATGTATTAAATATATTGTAATTTATCTTCCGCCGTAATTTTATTTCGATGTACTCTGATATATTCTGTACTCTGATGTTATATTACCATGATGTAATAAAAGACTGTTGTTATTGTTCTGATGTGTTGTATGCCCAGAGTTAATGAATTCGAGAATTTCTAACTTTTTGGTCACACCTGTGTGGTTTATGGTCGGTCCAAAGGGCGGGGATTTTCGGGTCATTACATATGGTATCAGAGCTTTGGTTAGCTCAAATCTTTGGGGTACAACTCATTAGAACTGAACAAAAGACTCATCAGAGATTGGATTAGTAATATCCAATAAGAATACTCATTAGAGATAGGATCAGCAGTATCCTAGAATGAGAAAACTCATTAGAGATAGGGTTAGTAATGCCCTAGAATGAGTTGAGAGTAGCAAGCCTATAATATACTTATTTGTGATTAATTATACTCTATTTTGGAAAATATGATTTTGAATATATAAAAAGTTATATATTTAAAGGTTAATCAACTAATGAAATTATTTAAACCAGTGGAGAAAATAAATAAATATATATATATAATTAGTTAGTTAATTAATCAACTTTTAGCTTCGTTACTTTTCGAGGACGAAAAGTTTTTAAGTGGGGGAGACTATAACAACCCTGATTTTTGGGGTAATTTAAAAATTTATTTTAAGTAATTTTAATGAGTTTTGATATTTAAAGTAATCTATTTTAAATAATAATGATCAAAAATTTGATTTAAATTGAAGTTTGAATGAATAATTTAATTTTGATTATAAAAAGAGTTAGAAATAGCGCGGTTATTTGGAAAGTCAAACTTGAACTTCGACTGACCATACAGGATGCAAAATTTAACGGATTTTAGTAAAACCAAAAATATTAGAATCTATTTAAAAATATCTTTCCAACGAATCCGAAAAATTGAAATTTCATAGTGGAAATCAAAAGTTATGGCCAATTCAATTTTTAGAAAGGTCGTTGTAGTATTTATATATATTATATATGGCCCGAAAGGCTACTTTTCACATACGAAGGAATTTCGACTCGAACCCACTTCCATTGAGTTCGAAATGATGTTTCTACATTGAAAAACAGTAAACACTTATATATTTTGAGTTTCGAAAATTATTTGTTTAAAAATGCATTTTTAGTATTAAATATATCGCCCTTGAAAATCGACATTTTGCATACGACCTCGGAATTCGACGAAACCACTTTTGTTGGGTCCGGGATGTAAAATTATTGCAAGGTTTCAAATTTCATGATTTTTGAAGCTAGTATGTGAGCGTGGCAAAAGAAATTGTGTTTTGTCAATTTCGGTCAAAATTAATTGACTGAAAAATAATTATTTTTCAAACGGTCTCAGAATCGAACGAAATAAATTTGGTTAGGATCGTATCGTCATAACGAAGCCAGAAATAATTTTTCTGGATTTTTCTGAGTCCGTATGTGGTCCCGGTAAATTTCTGAGTACGTTTGAATTTAAAATAATGATTTATATTTAAAACTGAAAAACGGAAGCCAAGTCGATCATGTGGGCTGACGAGACATATCCAGATGAGTTTGGAATGGGGGATATTAGGTATAAATGACAGTCGTTGGGCTGAAATTGGTGAAAGTTGCTAAACGGGCTTTGTTGGGATAATTAAAAAAAATAATAAACTAAACCTATTATTTTAATATAAAAACACTATTCATCTTTCTTCTTCCACGTTAATTTCAGCCGCAAAGAACCCATAACACTTCAGAATTTCAAACCTTGATTTCTCCCTCATTTCTCCACAAAAACCTTCGCCGTTTGTCGCGTTTCGAAGAGATTACCGAGCTCTTCAAATACATACCGAACCCAACCCTCCTCGTTGCCTGAAATCGCCGCCCCGACACCCTAAACCCGCCACTGTTCATGGTCAACTGGGCCCACCTGAAGCGTGCGCACCTCCCCGGATTCCTGGCGCCGATAGCTCTCTCCAAGGTGGTCAATCTCCCGCAAACCATTCGTAAAACCGTCGATCGTAGCTCGAGTTATCTCGATTCAAAGTTTTGAACACGTTAGGTAAATTTTATTTCAGATTTTGCGACGCTTTTAAATGTCGCTGTGTCAGTTGTTAAAGGCTGAATTTTGATTTTTCATATGAATTTGATTTTGAATCATTCCAGATCCGAAATCTATTTGAATACGAACACTGAATCGGTTCGAACCTGTATCATCTTCTCAGACCAGACCATTGTGAGAATTTATTTTTAATTTAATTTAATTTATTTAATTATTCTTTCCATGATTTTTAATAGTAGATCTAATTTGACATGATATCTAAAAATTGATCTGAAATGTTCATACCGTATAATATTGAATCTGAATTGTCTACAATAACATGATATTAAATCTGAAATTTTATCGTTAAATATGAATTGATTGATTGATTAGAATTAATTATGTGTTAATTTATTTAATCCTACCTTGTTGATTTGCCATATGCCAAGTTAAACCTCACCTTGTAAATTGCCTGGAGGTTAATTATTGGATTTGATCATGTTGGTTTATTTTGGATGTTGTTGTTATGGGATTTGACATGAAATACGATAAGAATATTATTGAACATTGAAATGAGGTATGGCATTTACATTGAAATTTTGGATGAAATTAAAGTATGAAATTTAGTATGAAATTAAAGCATGGAATTCAAGTATGCAATTTTGTATGGAATTAAAGTATGCAATTTTGTATGGAATTAAAGCATGAGATTTTGTATTGAATTAAAAATGAAATTTCCAATATGTTAAGCATGGAATTTTCAAAATGTTAAAAATAAAATTTCCAATATGTTAAAAATGGAATTTCCAGTATGTTAAGAATGGAATTTTCATTGTAATTGGGAAAAAGTATATTTTGATTTAGTGATGAAAAATGGAATTACAATATAAATGAAATTACACAAATTTTTAATGTGATAATATATATGAATGTTCACCGTAGACTAAATTTACATTTTTCTTAATGTAAATATATATGAATGTTCACCGTAGATGAAATTTACATTTTTCTTAATGTAAATATATATGGATGTTCACTGGATAAAAAATTTACATTTTTCTTAATGTAAATATATATGAATGTTCACCGTAGACAAAATTTACATTTTTCTTAATGCAAACTATTAGAATATTCACCGTAGGACAAAGTTTATATTTTTGTTAATGTAGATAAAGGAAATATTCACCGTATGGAAATTTACATTTTATTTAATGTAAATAAAATAAGAATGCGACAAGAATGAAAGTTTACATTTTATTTAATGAAAATAAAATAAGAATGAGACATGGAATATAAATTTACATTTTTGTTAATAAGAACTTCACCGAATGAGGAATTTACACTTTTATTAATGTAAATATATTGAATTTCATCATATGTCAGAATTTACATTTTTATATGTAAATTATAAAGTGAATTAATGTCGTATGTTGAAAATTACATTTTTCTTTGTAATTAACAAGTGAATTTCATCGTATGTCAGAATTTACATTTTTATATGTAAATTATAAAGTGAATTAATGTCGTATGTTGAAAATTACATTTTTCTTTGTAATTAACAGGTGAATTTCATCGTATGTTAAATTTGCATTTTTATATGTAAATTATAAAGTGAATTAATGTCGTATGTTAAAAATTACATTTTTCTTTGTAATTAAAAATCATATTTTTACAATGTAAATTAGAAGTAATGTTTGCATTGTAATTAAAAATCATATTTTTACAATGTAAATTAGAAGTAATGTTCGCATTGTAATTAAAAATCATATTTTTACAATGTAAATTAGAAGTAATGTTTGCATTGTAATTAAAAATCAAACTTTTACAATGTAAATTAGTTGTAGTGTTTGCATTGTAATTAAAAATCATACTTTTACAATGTTAATTAGATGCAGTGTTTGCATTGTAATTAAAAATCATACTTTTACAATGTAAATTAGATGTAGTGTTTGCATTGTAATTAAAAATAATATTTTTACAATGTAAATTAGATGTAGTGCTTGCATTGTAATTAAAATCATATTTTTACAATGTAAATAGGGAGTAGAGTTTGCATTGTAAAGAAAACTTGTAATTCGATATGTAAATTTAAAATAGGATTCACTGCAAAAATAAGTTACATTTTTATAATGTAACTAAGATGAGAATGTACATTGAAGTTGAAATCTACGTTTAAAAGTAGGATTTTGAATGTATCAAATTTTACATTTGTTTTACATGTAAATAAAGAATATAGGAATTTGCATAGGAATTAAACTTACATTTTTATGTAAATAAAAAGGATGGAATTTACATTTTCAATGTAAGGAAAGAATGAATTTAGGATGTGGTGATATAATCTTCAGTTTCAAATGAATTAAAATTTAGTAAGTATCGGTAATTGTGTAGAGCGTTGTTTTAATCAAACGACGTTATTATGATTCAATGATTATATATATAATCAAAATTGAACGAATAGGGCGTGGTAGTTCGCGTTTTGAAATCGTACTTTTAAACGACTATACAAGAAGATCCGACCGTCGGATTTTCTTGAAACTAAAACCGTTAGGACCGTCTTGGAAAAATCTTTCCAATGACATATATTGCGTTAAGATCCAATGGTTAGATTCTGAGAAATGTGAAAATCAAAATTGGTTGAATGCAGCGCCATAGTCGCCCATGGACTTAAGGCGTCATTATATAAAAATTTAATTATTTTAAATAATTAAAATAGGAATGAATCGTTAATAAAAATAATTATTAATGTGTAAGAAGGATTTTAATATATATATATATATATATATATATACGAGGATTATTTGGAAAGTCCGAGTTTATCTCATTCCAAATAATTAAACGACGTTTAAAAATCCAAGATTGGAAGACGGCGATTGAAGACCGTCAAATCTCCACATCGAATGGACGATGATGACTGTTGCCTTAGAATGGCTCTCTACCATGATAAGGTAATAGTAGGAGTTGCCCAGACGTAGTGTTGATTTGTACGGATTTGGCTTTCGCTCAGACCCAGAGCATAAGCTTATAAATGGATTGTGTGTCTGACATCGTACTCCATTATATATCATGTTATTAATCTTCTGTCGAATGTATGGATGTTTGGTGGCGGAGAATTTATTCTCTTTCTTAGCACCTGTTCATATATTTCGGCAAAGGATTGGTAGTGTGATATGGAGTGATGATGGGGCATGCTAAGATGCATATGATCAAGGCTTTGTTGAAAAGCAGGCCTTGTGGGACGATCAAAGCATAGTCTGTTTAGGCATAGCTTTGTGTATAGCGTGACTTCGCGAACCTCACACACCGGCGGAGTATAAAACAGGAGAAGAGAACACAGGGAGAGCAGCACGTTTCTTTCTAGCTAGAGTTGTGTTAGTGACCTACCAGCCCTGACATTTTACTTATGTGGATGACGGAATGAGGCGCCACGGATGATAGGTCCTATAGGACTGGGAAACGTGTGTTCAGGAATAACTAATACGCAACTCGTACAGCGGGCCGGCCCTGCGGCTTTCCAAGGGTTCACTGCGGGGGATCCTGAGACATTGGCTAGAGTGTCTCGAATCGGTAGGATCTCCTCCCTAGCCTTGATTCATGATGGAAACCAAAATCCAAATACGACCCTACGAATTTGATTGTATTACTAGTACGGAGGCATAGCATATGGTACCTATGCTTCCTAGGATTGATACATTTATTTTGAAATGTTTTGTTTCATGTACTAATAATAATATTAAACCCGTATTTGCCGTATTTGTAACGACCCAGAAAATATGAACCAATTTAAAAAAAATTTAAATTGGCTAAAATAATGGATTTTAAATATTTAAAATAAATATTTCAGATAATAGCAATGAAAACTGGGTTTGAATCGACAATTGAAAACGAATATAATTAATTCTAATTATAAACAAGGCTTGAAAAGGCGCTGCTGTTTCAAAAATTGAATTCAAACTTTGTCGGACTGTACCGGGTGCAAAACAAAACGGATTTTAGCGAAACCAAAAATATTTAAATCTGTTAGTGAATACCTTTCTAACGAATATGAAAAATCGAATTTTCATAGCGGAAAGCAAAAGTTATGGCCAAATGAATTTTCAGAAAGGTCGCTATGGAATTTATATAGCCCGTGAAATTGGCCATTTTGCATACGATCTCGGAATTCGACGAAACCACTTTTGTTGGATCCGGGATGTGAAGTTATTACTAGGTTTCAAATTCCATAAATTTTTAAGCTAGTATGTGAGCATGGCAAAGGAAAACGTGTTTTGATCAATTATAGTTAAATTGGACCGACCAGAAATGGGCCTTTTTGCAAACGGTCTCAGAATTCGACGAAACAGGTTTTGTTGGGACCGTATCATCAAAACATAGCTAGATTTATTTTTCTGGAATTTTTCGAATCAGTTTGTGGCCCTGGTAAATTGAAATGTACGTTCAAATTAAATATTGAATGTTATATATTTTAATTTGAAGGAAAACTGGCTGAAACAGTCGAATGGGCCTACCAAACATATTCCATTGTGTTCAGAATGGGGGTAAAACGCTTGGGACGATAGTCGTTGGGTTTAGATTGGTGGTCGCGTTAGAAAACCCCTTATAAAACCCATCGGCCAATCAAAATTTTTATAAAAAAAAAAGAAAATCCTTTAATTTTCTCTCTCCCCGACATCCGTTAACAGGAGGAACCCTTTCGCCACCTTCTCTCCTCTTTTCTGGCCGCTCCGATCACCGAAACGCCATGGCCCAGTTGAACATTTTGTACATCCCTCTGAGCTCTTCAAATCCGTATAAGCCTCGTCCCTTACCATCGTGTGTTCGTCGAGATACAAGCCCCCAAAGTTGCGCCGTTCGCAGCTGATTTCCTCCTCGCCGCCGCCGAGTTCGCCGCCGTCAGGTGTGCAGGCGCGCCTCTCCAAGCTCGTCAACGTGGTGCGGTTGGATCTCGACGAAGTGCAGCGGATTTGGTTTAAATTCGAAACCTAGTTTCGAAGTTTTAACGAGGTAAACGGGTTTAAATTTCAGAATGGAAAATAACACTTTTTAGTGTTGCAAATCTTGTCTTTCGAATAAAAATCATATCTTTATCATACGTTGACGAAATTCGATGAAACAGGAAACATCGTGACCGTGTGGACGCCTTCTACATTTTAGAAGAGACCGCATATTTTTCTGAGCCTTCTGCTATTTTTGGTAGAGTGGAACCCAATGTGAGATTTCTAATTTATAAACAAAATGGAAAACGACGATGTATAAATTATATAGTCGATGTATGAGTTATATAAGCGTTGTACACCTCATGCATAAGCGTTGTATAAGTTGTACGTTCGATGTATAAGTTGTATATGCGTTGTAAAAATTATATACGTGTTGAAATAGAAGTGAATTGCTATATATAAATATAAATATAAATATATATATATATATATATATACGCCCCTCGTCCACAAACCATGGACGATATTTATTGATTGTGATTGGTGTGAAAATTGATTGATAGCGAATGGTTGTTTGGGGTTGTTTGTGGTTGGTATTGATTGATTGTGGTTGAAAAATACCCATTTGTTGTTAAGAAATATTTGGTTGAAACCACATAGGATTAGTTTGTGGAAATGAAATAAATATATACATGCCGTCTGCGTGTGAACTAGATGCATGATCCCCATTGTCAAAAACCGCGAGGTTTTAAGGTAGAGCGAGGAGCCGTACTAGGAACGGTCCCGGTTTTGACTACCATGCCGTTATGCTGCCGAAATTTTGAATAATATTCATGTGTTTGAATATTTTTCATTTACTGAAACTATATTTATTCGTTGAATAGAAAACCTTCATGTGTTGAATCGATATTCATTCGTTGATTATAAATTCATGTGTTGAATGGTCTTCGTGTTTTAAATATAAAAATCACATTTTTATCTATATATAGAAACTATAGAAAACCTTCATGTGTTGAATCGATATTCATTCGTTGATTAGAAATTCATATGTTGAATGGTCTTCGTGTTTTAAATATAAAAATCACATTTTTATCTATATATAGAAACTATAGAAAACCTTCATGTGTTGAATCGATATTCATTCGTTGATTAGAAATTCATGTGTTGAATGGTATTCATATTTTGAAATAAATTGTTTCATAATAAAAATCACCTTTTTTATCATCTATATGAGCTATGTAAAATGACCTCGTTTTAAAAGAAATTGTTTTATAAGAAAAAATCCTATTTTTATCAACTATATAAACTATATAAAATAATAGTGTTTTGAAATGAATTATTTTACAATAAAAATTACATTTTTATTATATTCACGAATTGTTGAAATGTGAAGTGTTAAAAATAGCCACTCGTTCAAATAAATATATATGAGTTGAAATATTCATTAATTAGCTAATGATATGATTTTTTCCTATACATGCAACATTAGAATGAATGGTGTTTTTAAACCAAATGAAATCAAATATGAAGTTGAATGGGAAATGATAAATGATAAAAACTATATATATGTACATGCACATTTATTGAACAGGTTATTACAAAGGGGCTAGAGTAGAGGAATAAAATTTTGTGCCCGACAAATAGGTACACATTTCCTGTTTTGTTTGGGTGATGATTTTATGAGCCTGTTGGCTTGCCGCTTGGCTTTTTCTTTTTCTTTTCGACATGAGACGCCCGGGTGGCTATTTGGGAATTTTACGTACGACGGTGATTGAAGAGTTTGATCCAGAGCGGAAAAAGACAAATTTTGAAGCCAATATTTTTGGATTTGGTGGGAAATTTTTGCGTTTGGAACCAAAAGTTCCATTGTGGAGCCAAACATGGGTAGGTTTATTTTGTTTTGGTATTCTGCCATTCAGAATTTATGTCAATGAAAAAAAGGGAAATAAGCAAGAAGTAAATATTATAAACAAATGATGGACAAAATAAGAGAAATGATTATTTTAACAATTAAATATTAAACAAAAATAATAGACATTAATTGTTACTTATTATTTATTAACTATTATTACTATTAATTATTTCTTATTCTTCTTAATTATAATTTAATTTCTTGTGGTGATTGGTTAACAACTTTCCATAGTTAATAGTCATTTATTATTAATAATTAATTATTACAATTGACAAACAAAAATGGTTGTAGTAGTCATTTATTACAATGATTATTTTGCTAATTCTGAATAAGCAATGATTATAAATTATTTATTATAGAACGTAAATTATTATTTATTATTATTTATAAATCATTAGATAGAACAAATTAATTATTAATTATTGAACACGTTAACAATTATTAAAAAATAACATTAAAGTATATCTTAGAAAAATAATATTGTAACAACCCGGATTATGACAGACCGAATTTTTCAAATTCTATCTATCGAAACCCGAGTTGGGTGCTTTGGTATCTGGCAGAAAAAGACAGAGATAACAAAACATGTCAGAATTCGTAAAGCATCTCACAGCGGAGGAAATAAAGTATAATATTGAAATATTGCTTTACCTTATTAAAAATACTGCTAAGCCAGTGTCAAAGCTATACCATCTATGTCATGAACCTAAC
Source organism: Allium sativum (assembly GCA_030737875.1). Classification (NCBI taxonomy): domain Eukaryota; kingdom Viridiplantae; phylum Streptophyta; class Magnoliopsida; order Asparagales; family Amaryllidaceae; genus Allium; species Allium sativum. Next base: position 565,995,219 of record CM060923.1, on the reverse strand, counting down.
CTGGAAGTATGTGATGAGGAGGGGGTCAGAACATAAGTTCTGTGTGAGTGGACTTAGAATAAACTTCTGTATAATCCTACATATACCGTTCAGTTATATTTTCTTGCTTATTAGGTTATTCGCGATATTAGCTCTCTAGGCTATACTCATGTCCCACTAGTTGATTAACCTAATACAACTTATATGTAGATACCCGCAACACGTATAATCCTTTCCATGTATATATACAGTCCCTTGTCGTATGTCGTACAGGCTTCATCATGTAAATCTATACTACATTAGTGTAGTGCCATCATTCTCGAAACCATTTGGACTGCTACTCTCGATCTTGCTAGATTTCGTGTATCATCTAGATATAGTCTAAGGTTTACTATTGAGTGCTTCCGAGATTCGACCAGGGTTTATGCTACTCAGGGCCACTGGGTTTTGTGCTACCTATTGAATGCTTTCTAGATCCGACTAAGGTTTATGCTACCTAAGGCCACTAGAGTTTATGTTACCTGTCGAACAATGCCCCTTAGTATAGGATACACTAACCAGAGCGATATATGTTCCTAGACTTTATGTCCTAATCGTGTCGTCAAACATGCTAGATATCTAGTTGCACATGTTCTCTATATGTGCGGCCCGAGTCCCGTGGTAGGGCTAATCAGGAAACACGAAACTCAGTCAGAAATTTTAAGTTATTTGCTGATGCAGAAGCTAAGGTCTGTTTTATCTGTATGTGGATATGGTTCCACTTGACCCCTCCCTCAACTAATGAAAGGCACCCAAGAATATCAAGAATGAGAACTGTACGCAGGCCCTCTATGCCCCCACAAACCTGTTGGCCACCCTCACCCATAACTAGATAGCAAAGTATATGGTCTTTTGGAGTTCTCCGCCTTTCCGCTTGTGTATCACGATTAACTCAAGATGGTAGGTAGACGACGACGTGCTATCACAGGGCTAAACAAGATATCACCGCCTCACGCTGAGCTATCCTAGTCTTTAGGTTGCTTATATTGCAACCAAGGAATACCTTTGGCTCTTCTAACGCAAACCTCATAGAGGGATACCAAGAGTACCCTCACGTCCCCTCGAAGCCGTGTGCTTCGTAACCCAGTTCGTTGGAGCCTTCTTCATGATCAGATGGACGTTCGCTCCTCCTTGTGTTCTACTTGATTTCTTGACTAAGGTTTACTACTTAGTTCTCTTAACTAAGGTTTACTACTTAGTTTCCTTAATCATTAGCTTTCTTAACTAAGGTTCACTACTTAGTTTCCTGAATCGTTAGCTTTCTTAACTAAGGTTTACTACTTAGTCCTCTTAACTAAGGTTTACTACTTAGTTCTCTTAATCGTTCGTTTTCTTAACTAAGGTTTACAACTTAGTCCTCTTAACTAAGGTTTATTACTTGGTTCTCTTAACCAAGGTTTGATACTTAGTTTCTGTTACTTAGTTCTCTTTAACTAAGGTTTGTTATTTAGTTCGTTTTAACTAAGGTTTACTAATGAATTCAAGCATGACTTAAGTTATCTTTATCAAATGATAGTGTATGGGTGTTTTCCCACATTTCCATCTTAAATTAACTTATTTCATGGTATAAGTCATCCCACCCTCCGAGTCTTGTATTACATCTTAAGTCATATTCATTTATTATCCCTAGGATAAGTTTATCTATTATTTAATCTTATCATTCCCCACTTTTCCTTGCTTTGATACTGTTATATTGGTTAAGTTTTCCATGTGTTCAAGTTGACTTAACCCAAAATCACATATTCAATTCAACCCAAGCGTCATGTCAAATTAGTTAAGTGTTATCTAACAGTTCATGTTGACTTAACTTACCCATATATCATGTCAAATTAGTTAAGTGTTATCTCATCTTCCTTATCGTTTCCTATAACTTATCTTGTTCCATAGGTTATAATTTCCACCTATTATCCTTTCTTGCCTTATTTAAGTTTATTCATAATAGGTTATTTATCATTCCCCATTTCTTGTCATTAATTTTAGATTTGACTTAACCCTTCCATTTACTTAACTCGTTACTTAAACTTTACCCAATTCAATTAATTTATGATATTGTTACAGGTCCCATTTGGTTAAGCATATCTAAATTTTTGTTTCACATGTCACCTGTGTCCCACTTAACCCTCTTTATTATAGTTTCTGTGTCTTACACATGTCTTACTACGGTTAAGTCTACCGTAGTCATGTTTTACATGTCATTTATATCACCCACTTAACCCTCTAACCATACCCATGTCACCCACATGTCTTATTATGGTTAGTATTTCTTAATTTATTTATTATGTCGTAACGATGTATGACCTCTCACATTAAACGTCCGTTCGTGGCTTCTGGATTTGTCGGGCGGTTCCGGGCAGTCTTACACCACAAATGCGCCTAATCTCGTGTCATAAACTCTTACGCCTCTAGTTCTTACCATTGACCTCTCACATTAGACGTCCGCTTGTGGTTGCTGGATTTGTCGGGCGGTTCCGGTCAGTCTTACCCACAAAAGCGCCTAACCTCATGTCATAGACGTTCATTAACAATCGTCTTTCACCCAAACCCCAAATTCATGTCATGTGTTCTAAATTCAACTTAATTACAATTCATTTTTATGCCTATTTCAAATTTTTCATTAAATACACCAACTACATAATAGTTAGCCAAATTTCATATTACCCAAATTATCCAATTATAGCCAAATTCACTAATTACATGTTATTCATACCCAAACCTGCCAATTTCCAATATCCAATTATACCCAATCTCATATAATCAATATTTTCCCGATATATATGTATGCCCCAACATTCCCACGTTCATGCATATAATCTAATTCACCCTCTAGGCTTATTTTCCAAGTCACAAGTAAATTTCACTAACCCATGTTATCCAATTACATGTTGTTAATATTAAATTACACCAATTCCATATCCAATGACAATTATGTCAAACTTACATAAATTCAACACTACAGATTATATTCCTCGACTGCATAAAATAGATTATGCCCAACATATGCAATAACAATTATTATGCCACAAAACCCAAAATTACAGATTATGTTCCTCGATCGCATAAAATAGATTATGCCCAATATTCCCATATTCCAATCGTGTGTATTGTATAATAAGATTCCGTCTAGGTTCGTGATAACCTAGATCCAAAATAAAAAGGGGAAGGAGAAAAAGAGCAATTATTGATCATGAATCTTGCATTGAATTAATAACTGGGGAATGATGAACGATAATAATACTATTATACAACAAATTTATTATAATTCCACTCACCTTGACTGGATTAGGGAAAATAAACGATTTGTTGATGTAGAACGCTGATTTAATCTTCTTATTTGATTGTTGGTGAAGAGCTTGAATCGTTGATGAAGAATTTTGCTTCTTGGTTTGATTAAACTCCAAAATTGATGAAGAACTAGCAATTTAGTTTGGGGTTTTGGGGCGGCGGACATGTTTGGTTGAAATTTGGCGGCATGGAAGCGTCAGAAGGAATTGTTTATGAATTAGGTTAGGTCTAGGCAGTATTTTATAGGTGTAGAGAGTGTTTTTTAGAGCCATTAGATCGCCCTAGAAGCCATCTGGTCCGTCCAGCACATCAAAAATCGTCACTTCCCCGATCTGGAAAAATCAGGGAGGAGGTCGACGCTAAGGTCGACCTCCCTGGGTAGGTCGACCCCCAGGTCGACCTGCCTGGGTATTTTTCTGAATTTTTGTTGAATCTTCCGCAGGCCATAACTCTTTCATACGGAGTCCGATTTTCGAAAACTTGGACTCTATTCCAAGCACAATTTCAAGACAAACACAATGGTGATGTCCTTTTTTACTTATTTCCCAATATTTAAATTAAGTATCCTTATTTTATTATCTTCTTTGTTACGTACACTGTCATTGAATTAATCTTTCCTTCTCTTTCGTGTATTAATTAATTTGCATTGCACATCACCATTATTAACCTATCTATGCATATATATACATTTTAAATGCGGGGTGTTACATTCTCCCACCCTTAAGGAATTTCGTCCCCGAAATTCGATAAAAGCAAAATAGAAAATCCCTCGCAACATCCAATTAGTGTTCACCCAATTGCTGCAACATTGTGCACATGTGCAAAGTTAATTACATCATAGCAAATCATGTATGCCTAATTTGGATCCACCTATATGTTTGCAAACTTTAAAAACTCTTTCAAAACATGATGCCCACATCCTAAATATACTTGCAGTTCTATATGAATGCAATATTTTTGAAAAATCAAAAACGTTTTTCATCCAAATTTATCTACACTCTTACAGAGTAAGAGCATAGTTCATCCAATTTTCGCATCCAAAACCCTACCAACCATCACTAAATTCGAAATTTAGAAAAATCTAATTTTCCAAATTCGATTTCTTATGTTATGAAAATGGAAAAACTCACATCCTCTGTTTTTCTTTTTCTCACTGTACTTGGATTTTTACATAATTATTCTATGAAGGTTTCCTATTTTCCTATTCAAGCACAATCACATAAGAAAAATTCTTTTCTGTTTCATCTTATCTTGGAGTAATTTCATATTTATTCATCTTTTTCTTAAGATTTTCATTTTCTTTTCCAGTCACGTTTTGCTGCTTGATTGATTCTGTTATTTTCTTTTTATTTAGGCTAGTTTCTTTCATAGCTTATTTGACTTAATCAAATTACTTAAGTTTATTATTTTCAAATAAGCCTTTTCATTTTCAACTCAAACAGCATCCTATACAGCTACTACTACGGGCCAAGAATCTTAGGACTTATGTCACGAGTCCACTCAACTGGATCTATACAGTTGCATGCCCTTCACTACCTAGTAGTCACCACTAGTCCATGTTGTGTATTACTAGCCTATACTTCTCTTCCAAGCAACAATCTTTTTTCTTTTTCTCAAGCAACAAACCTAGGTTTCTCAATGCTTATGCATTCTACGGGAAATTTTCAATTAGTTCAATATTATCTAATCCCTGACTGTAAATTGGCAAGAGAGTAACTCCCTAAATATCAACCTCAAAGACCGAAATCAACATCAGATTGACACTCAGAGAATCACTCAACTCAACCAATCTCTAGTTGGTTCCAATTGTTTAATTCATAGCTTTAACTTTCTCTCATTCTATTCTAGGCACTAATCCTTACCTACTCCATTCTTTTTAAAACATGATTTGGCCTCCTTTCTTTTCATTACATTTTTCTTTCAAAAATTAAAAGTGGTAAAACTTTATTTTCTTTTCTCAAAAACTTGCTTTTGCCAAACCATAAAAACATGTTACAAAGTAAAATTGCAAAATATTTTTTTCCAAATAAAAAAACTGGAGTAGACAATGATAACTAACGGGTTACGCTATCCCTATTTACAATGTTAACTTTGGCAGCTAAGGTGCAAACATCTATTCTATTCTTACACTCTACCGCTTATTTTGTTCACCCAACAAAAATTTCTTTTTAAAACAATAATCAGATTTTATAGTTAACAGAATAGAATTTTCTTTTACAAAACGCAACACTTTCTTTTCAATCCTTTCTTATATTATAATATGAAAACTAGCGAGCTATATATGCTCTATATTATGCACTTTTTAATGAGAGAGTTCTTTTAAAACAAGAAATCAATATTTCTAAGGTTACACTTCTAAACCCACTACTCTGAAATACTAATATTTCAGTTTCCATCCTATGGGATATTTTTCTTTCTCTAGCTTCAAGTCATATTGTACACTTTCCCAACCACCTAGTGGTTTCCAAATTCCTTTGTTCATTCCTTGAGTGTACAAACTAGATATCCCAACTCTTTTCATGTCTAGTGGGCTACTATACGAATTTAGGTTTATATATAATATATTTATATTTTAGAAAATAAAATACATTCACTCATTATCTCCCTTAGATCACTAAACGTGGGTTTGATACCAGATGTAACAACCTGGATTCTGACAGACCAAAATTTTCAATTTCTATCTATCGAAACGCGAGTTGGGTGCTCTGGTATCCTGCAGAAAAAGACAGAGATAAAGAAACATGTCAAAATTCGTAAAGCATCTCACACAGAGGAAATAAAGTATAATATTCAAATATTTCTTTACCTTATTAACAATACTGCTAAGCCAGTATCTAAAGCTATACCATCTCTGTAATGAACCTAACCTAGAAGTATGTAATGAGGAAGGGGTTAGAACATAAGTTCTATGTAAGTGGACTTAGAATAAACTTCTGTATAATCCTACATATACCGTTCAGTTATATTTTCTTGCTTATTAGTTTATTCGCGATATTAGCTCTCTAGGCTATACTCATGTCCCACTAGTAGATTAACCTAATACAACGTATATATATACCGCTAACTCGTATAATCCTTTCCATGTATATATACAACCCCTTGCCGTATGTCGTACGGGCTCCATCTTGTAAATCTATACTAATTTAGTGTAGTGCCACCATTCTCGAAACTGTTTGGACTGCTACTTTCGATCTTGCTAGATTCCGTGTATCATCTAGATCTAGTCTAAGGTTTACTATCGAATGCTTCCTAGATTAAACTAGGGTTTATGCCACCCAGGGCCACTTGGTTTCATGCTACCTATTGAACGCTTTCTAGATCCAACCATGGTTTTGCTACCTAGGGCCACTAGGGTTATGCTACCTATCGAACAATGCCCCCTAGTCTAGGACACGCTACTCAGAGAGATATATGTTCCTTGACTTTACGTCCCAATCGTGGCGTTAAACGTGCTAGATATCTAGCTGCACATATCCTCTATATGTGCGGCCCGAGTCCCATGGCAGGGCTAATCAGGAAACACGGAACTCGGTCGGGAGCATCAAGTTATCTGTCGATGCAGATGCTAAGGTCTGTTTTATCTGTATGTGGCTATGGTCCCACTTGACCCCTCCCTTAACTAATGAAAGGCACCCAAGAAAATCAAGAATGAGAACTGTACGTAGTCCCTCTATGCACTACAAACCTATTGGCCACCCTCACCCATAACTAGATAGCAAAGTATATGGTCTTTTGGAGTTTTCCGCCTTTCCGCTTGCGTATCATAATTGACTCAAGATGGTAGGTAGACGACGATGTGCTATCACAGGGCTAAACCAGATATCGCCGCCTAACGCTGACCCATCCTAGTCTTTAGGTTGCTTATATTGCAACCAATGCATACCCTTGGCTCTTCTTACGCAGACCTTAACCTCTGTGAGCCCAGGAGGATCATCTGCTACCTCACAGAGGGATACCAAGTGTACCCTCACGTCCCCTCAAAGTCGCGTGCTACGTAACCCAGTTCGTTGGAGCGTTCTTCATGATCAGATTGACATTCGCTCCTCCTCGCGTTCTACTTGGCTTTCTTAATTAAGGTTTACTACTTAGTTCTCTTAACTAAGGTTTACTACTTAGTTTACTGAATCGTTAGCTTTCATAACTAAGGTTCACTACTTAGTTTATTGAATCGCTAGCTTTCTTAACTAAGGTTTACTACTTTGTTTCCTGAATCGTTAGCTTTCTTAACAAAGGTTCACTACTTAGTCCTCTTAAATAAGGTTTACTACTTAGTTCTCTTAATTGTTCATTTTTTTAACTAAGGTTTACAACTTAGTCCTCTTAACTAAGGTTTATTACTTGGTTCTTTTAACCAAGGTTTGATACTTAGTTTTTGTTACTTAGTTCTCTTTAACTAAGGTTTGTTACTTAGTTCCTTTTAACTAAGGTTTACCAATGAATTCAAGCATGACTTTAGTTCTCTTTATCAAATGATAGTGTATAGGTGTTTTCCCACATTTCCAGCTTAGATTAACTTATTTCATGATATAAGTCGTCGCACCCTTTGAGTCTCGTATTACATCTTAAGTCATATTCATTTGTTATCCCTAGGATAAGTTTATCTATTATTTAATCTTATCATTCCCCACTTTTCCTTGCTTTGATACTATTATATTGGTTAAGTTTTCCCATGTGTTCAAGTTGATTTAACCCCCAATCATGTATTCAATTCAACCCACGCGTCATGTCTAATTGGTTGAGTGTTATCTTTCATTTCATGTTGACTTAACTTACCCATATATCATGTCAAATTGGTTAAGTGTTATCTCATCTTCCTTATCGTTTTCTATAATTTATCTTGTCCCATAACTTATAATTTCCACCTATTATCCTTTCTTGCCTTATTCAAGTTTATTCATAATAGGTTATTTATCATTCCCCATTTCTTGTAATTAATTTTAGATTTGACTTAACACTTCCATTTACTTAACCCGTTACATATACTTTACCCAATTCAATTAATTTATGATACCGTTACGGGTCCCATTTGGTTAAGCATATCTAAATTTTTGTTTCATATGTCACATGTCTCCCACTTAACCCTCTTTATTATAGTTTCCGTGTCTTACACATGTCTTACTACGGTTAAGTCTACCTTAGTCATGTTTTACATGTCATTTATATCACCCACTTAACCCTCTAACAATACCCATGTCACCCACATGTCTTATTAGGTTAGTATTTCTTAATTAATTTATTATGTCGTAATGATGTATGACCACTCACATTAGACGCCCATTCGTGGTTGCTGGATTTGTCGGGCGGTTCCGGGTAGTCTTACACCACAAACGCGCCTAACCTCGTGTCATAAACTGTTACGCCTCTAGTTCTTACCATTGACCTCTCACATTAGATGTCTGCTTGTGGTTGCTGGATTTGCTGGGCGGTTCCGGTCAGTCTTACACCACAGATGCGCCTAATCTCGTCTCATTGGTGTTCATTAACAATCGTCTTTCACCCAAATCCCAAATTCATGTCATGTGCTCTAAATTCAACTTAATTACAATTCATTTTTAAGCCTATTTCCACTTTGTCATTAAATAACCAACTACATAATAGTTAGCCAAATTTCATATTGCCCAAGTTATCCAGTTATAGCCAAATTCACCAATTACATGTTATTCATACCCAAACCTGCCAATTTCCAATATCCAATTATACCAAATCTCATATAATAATTTTCCCGATATATATATATATATATGTACATATATATATGTATATGTATATATATGTATATATATATATATATATATATATGTCCCAACATTCCCACGTTCATGCATATAATCTCATTCACCCTCTAGGCTTATTTTCCAAGTCACAAATAAATTTCACTAACCCATGTTCTCCAATTACATGTTGTTAATATTAAATTACACCAATTCCATATCCAATGACAATTATGTCAAACTTACATAAATTCAACATTACATTTTATATTCCTCGACTACATAAAATAGATTATGCCCAATTATGCAATAACAATTGTTATCCTAAAAACCCCAAAATTACAGATTATATTCCTCGATCGCGTAAAATAGATTATGCCCAATATTCCCATATTCCAATCGTGCGTATTGTATAATAAGATTTCGTCCAGGTTCGAGATAACCTAGATCCAAAAATAAAAAGGGGAAGGAGAATAAAAGAGCATTATTAATCATGAATCTTGCATTGAATTAATAACTGGGGAATGATGAACGATAATTCTATTATACAACGAATTTATTATAATTCCACTCACCTTGACTAGATTGGGGAAATAAATGATTTGTTGATGTAGAACGCTGATTTAATCTTCTTATTTGATTGTTGGTGAAGAGCTTGAATCGTTGATGAAGAATTTTGCTTCTTGATTTGATTAAACTCCAAAGTTGATGAAGAACTTGCAATTTAGTTTGGGGTTTTGGGGCGGCGGCCATGTTTGGTTGAAGTTTGGCGGCATGGAGGCATCAGAAGGAATTGTTTATGAATTAGGTTAGGTCTAGGCACTATTTTATAGGTATAGACAGTGTTTTAGAGCCATTAGATTGCCCTAGAAGCCATCTGGTTCGTCCAGCACATCAAAAATCGTCATTGTCCAGATCTGGAAAAATCAGAGGGGGAGGTCAACACCCAGGTCAACCTCCCTGGGTAGGTCGAACCCCAGGTCGACCTCCCTGGGTATGTCGACCCCCAGGTCGACCTGCCTGGGTATTTTTCTGATTTTTTGTCGAATCTTCCGCAGGCCATAACTCTTTCATACGGAGTCCGATTTTCGAAAACTTGGACTCTATTCCAAGCAGAATTTCGAGACGAACGCAATGGTGATGTACGTTTTACTTAATTCCCGATATTTAAATTAAGTACTTATTTTATTATCTTCTCTGTTACGTACACTGTCATTGAATTAGTCTTTCCTTCTCCTTCATGTATTAATTAATTTGCATTACACATCACCATTATTAACCTATCTATGCATATATTACATTTTTAGTTATATTAAAAACGCGGGGTGTTACAAATATAAAGATCTCTTGCAAATCTGTTGGAATTCTGCTGCAAATTAGTTTCGATATATATTCATGGTTATTCTGCCTGGATTTACAGCGGAAAATAGCGGTAGAAATTTTCTGTCGGTAATTTGATGCAATTTGCAACGGCTTTGTGACAGATGACAGTAGATGAAGGTAATAAATAAAAGAAAAAAGGTTGAAAAAATAATAAAAACTATCCCTTGCAGATCACATGGAAATCCATCGCAAATTAGCGATAAAAATTTCCACTTCTAAATATATGATGCTAAATCTGTGTTTTTTGTAAAGGTTGCGATCGTGGGGACGAGAGCTTCACAAAAAGACTAACTGGGTCCAATTTGGTGCACATTTGAATTTTAGGCAAATTCAAACCCGAACGATGCTGAATTCACCAGTTAAAGACTGTTGGAGTGGAAACCAAAGTGAGAACTCCTTCTCACTCTAATTATTTTACAGTTAAATATATATGAGGATGCAGACGGGGCTTAGAAGCCGCCGACACTATTTATTGTACAAACCATGGTTGTTTGTTTGGATTGTATTGTGGAAATTTGAATTATGGTTGTAAAATTGATTGTGAATAAAATATTTAAATAATAAAGATATCATTTTTATTAAATGTGTGAATTATTAAAAATATTCATGTATTGAAATAAATATTTTATTGTTAAAAATATATTTTTTAATGTATATACGAACGACATAAAATTCTCCTGAAATGAAAATAAATATTCATTTACAAATCAGGCGATTTGTTTATGTACACCCATTTAACTAACATGGATTGGGATGATAAAATTTACACATCGCCTAACTGCACAAATAATATTCAGTATTTGTTGGTTGAAACCCCACACGAGTATTGGGATGAAATTTGACGTACACTAATCCTAATTGTTTAGTTTTATGTCAATCGATTGATTGACAGACTGTTGTAAGTGTTAATTATTTATATTTAATGCTTATGTAGTTGTGTAATGCACTCTGGATGATGGATGATTGGTTATCATAGTTTTTGTATACATGTGTTGTATGAAATCAACATAAATAAATTGTATGGTAATTGATTGGGTCAGATTCCAATTTAGGAATAACGAATATTTTAAAATAACGAATATTTTAAAAATCATACTCCGTAAAGGATTAAAATGTGAATTTGATGTCCGATTTTGGACGGACACAAAAATATTGAAATGTATGAGGCTGTATTGATTAGATTTGTGCCATTTTAACGCAAAAGATATTTATATCGATTTTATTAATTTTTATAATGAATATCGAAAAGGAAATGATTTCATAATCTGATATTTTGATAATATTATCGTTTAAATATTATAATGATCAGGAGCATTGAATTTTGACTTTAAATCGAAATGAAAGTGGGAATCGTTTTTAAACCGAATTTAAAACGATTTATAAAATACGTTTTGAATCGAAATCGATGAAGTATGTATAATATATATTATATATATTTAATGGCTTGAATAGAATATGCCGCACACCGACCGTTCGCGAATTTCAACCATTAACTTCAAATTGACATTACGTGAGATCCGACCATCGGATTCTCCTAGAACTGGAACCGTTGGGTTCATATCGAAAAGAGATTTCTAATGAATATAAGGGATATGAAATCCAATGGTTGGATTTGGAATTATGTCCAAATCAAATTTGGAAAAAAGTCGCTATGGATGCGGTTCGATGGCCGTTATTGGAAACCGACTATACGGGCCTTGATAAAATTATTAAAAATATTAATAGTTGGTGTAATATCATAATAAATGGTTTGGAAAGAATTTGGATGAAAATTTCCATATTTGTAAAGATAAAAAATATTTTTATCGAAATGAACTATTAATTAACTAGAATAATAATCCAATAATTTAAAATAAATAAAATGGATTTGAAATGGTTTTAATCTAACGAGGATTTTCCAATTTATGAATTGGAATGGGTTTGAATTGAATTCATCTTTGGAATATTTCAATATTGGATTCCGTGATTATACAGATATTGTAGAGGAATTTGGATGATAGATATATATCGTTATTCTCCATACGATATGTGTTGGTTTCAGAATCTGATATTGAATATAAGCCGATATAATTTCTATTTAGAGCCTTATATTTAATATCAAATTGGATTTTGGGTTTATCATGAACGGTGTCTTAAATAACACTGTTCTTAAACCCCATGCGAAAAGAATAAACCTTTTAAGTAAGAATATTAGTGTTTCCAGTTACATTTAGTAATTGAAATAAATGGAATGTGAATTGGGTTTATTGTGAACTGTGTTTTTAAACGACATTCGTTCTTTAACCCGATTAACAGTGAAATGTGATTTGGAATACATAAATCTTTTAGTAAGATTTAATGGAAATTTTCCAAAATAAAGTTTTCCAATTTAAATTGTCAAATTAGAATTGAATGGAATTCGATTTGGTAATAATCGAAGTGAGCTTCTGTGGAGGAAGACTGTTACTATATATGGAATTTAAAAGGTTTTGTCGTTATTCCATTTATATTATTATACGGATACGGAAATTGATATCGATTATGTATTGATCTTTTTTCAGTGAAGATTCCATAATTAATGGAATGTGATTTTGGGTTTATCGTGAACTGTGTTTTAAATGACATTGATTCTTCAACCCGGTTAAAGACAGGATCACATGTCTAACATTGTATCTCGAATTGTATTGTTGATCTTTGCTAAATATGTATTTGTTTGGTGGCGGAGAATTTATTCTCTTGCTTAACATCCTTCTCTAAGACGTACTAGCTTAGAGGTTATATATTGGCAGAAATCAGTGGTACGGTATGGATTGTCGATGTGACGTGTTTGTGTTTCCAAATTTAAATAATCATTTATAATGATTTTTGGGAAAATTAAAAGTAGGTGGAGTTTTAATGAATCTTTAATTAGATTGAAATGTGAATGTGATAATTTAAATTATCAAATTTGGGAAATGATCGAGAATGGAGTATCACCAGTTTTTCTACAAGCGATAGTTAAATCTTTTATTAGATTTGAACGGGAAATGGTAATTAATTTTTACCGATAACACAGTGGTGTTAGATATGGAGTATCCCCAGTTTTGCTCCATGGGATGAATAGGTTGGGATTGGGATAATAAAAGAAATGATTACTTCAGTTTGGCTCATTAATCCTGACTAGTTTGATAAACCTTAATTTTGTTTAGAATTGAAAATATAATGAAATCTTTTGAAATGATATCTAAAGGAAGGTTAAAACATAAATCTAAAAGAATTTATCTTTCATAAAATTAATGGGAACCTTTCCCTAAAAATGTGGATCTTTGAATAAAAGAATATTCTGGATAGGAATGAGGTGTATGTTATGTTTTCATACAAATTGATTATAAGATACGTGAATTATTCGGAAAGGTCGGGTTTATACCCACTCTGAATAATTGATTCGACGATAAGTCAACGATGAAGACAGTGGTTGAAGACCGGAGTTCTTCACAACGTTTGGATGATTACTGATTTCTTGATTTGGTTGTACACCCAAGACAAGGTAATAAGTGTTGATCGTCCAGACCAACTTAATGATCGACCAGATATGCAAGGACCTCCCTCCGATATTGGACATATGGGACAAGGAATAAGGTGCTCCGATTTCGTTCAAACCCAGAACGGACTAGTAAATGGATGTGTGTCTGACATTGGATTTTATTTTATGTTGATTGATCTCTATTAAATATATATCTTTTTGGTGATGGAGAAATTATTCTCTTGCTTAACACCCTTCTCTGAGACGCATGAGCTTAGAGGTTATATATTGAAAGACATCAGTTGCATGGCGTGAATTGCCAGTGTGGCATGTTGAGATGCAAGTGATCAAGGCTTCTGTTGAAAAGCAGAGTTTTGTGGTTGATGATCAAAGCACGGCTTTAAATAGCATAACTTTATGTGTAGCGTTAATTCGCGAGTCTCACACCCTGGTATGAACCAGAAACGGGAGAGGACTATAGGGAGAGCATGCATTTCTTTCTAGCTAGGAGTGGTATCATGGTATGGAGCTCAGATATTTTACTCATGTGGATGTTGCATATTATTTGATGGATAGCAAGACGCCTCGGATATATCGGTCACTACAGAGCTAATTGATGATATGGTCGACATGCTGACCATTACGCCCCATAGCGCACGGAAATGTATTGTTCAAGAATAACCAATCCACAAATGTAAAAGTGGACCGGTCCTGAAGATCCAAGGAGCAGTTGCGGGTGTAACCTGAGACATGGTTGGCTAGATTGTCTCGAATTCGGTAAGCACGATCCCTTTCCATAGTTCATGATGGAAATCCAACTTCCAACACGACATCATGTGGTTTTGATTGTAGAACTAGTATGGCGACATGATATATGGTACCCGTGTCTTCTATGATTGATACATTTATATTTGAACTATTTTTAACACTATGCACTTATAATAGAATCAAATGATTTGTTTTAAATCGTACCAAGCATGTTTGGCTATTATAAGGGAAAACTATATCCTTCGGCTTGCATTGCATTATGTGATGGGACCTGAGTCTTATAATAGCTTCATTTTCCAAAAAGCATTGCGCTATTTATTTTTATGCACTGGTATTCATGGGGGTAAACCCGTTCCGTGTTATACGGCATGGTCTCTTGATATACTTAACTTCAAAGTAAAGTTTTAAATAACTATTTTAGTTCTCACACCAGTCCCATGACTAACCTAGAGTTTATTGTTTTAACCTAAAGTCTAGGTGCCCCTATTTTCCACATGGCCAGCTAGTAGTTTTGGTTTTGTAGATATTTATTTTCGATGATCCTGGATTTACAGCTGGAGCTATATTCGGAAAGCTTTGTATCCGCGTATCTCTTTTGGTTGTGTTATATATTATTTTTCCGCTGCTATGTAAATTATTTAAATCTCTGATATTTATCAAATGTATATTATTTATTCATGCTCTGTTATATTCTTATACTCTGATGTAATTGTTGTAATAAGAAGTGAAATCTTCTTTTGTTGCGTTTTGATTCGTGTTCTCATTACAATCCATGTTTTCCAATCTCCTCGGAGGCTAGCGAATTCGGGTCGTAACAATAAGTTCCTGTGTGATTTAATTTTCGTTATCACTCTATTATTTCTCTTTTTTGGTGATTGTGATTGGATTTGGATTAGGTTGATATTGTTTCGAGAAATTGATCTGTTGTTTTAGCACGTTTAACATGATCTCGTCTTCCTCTGTGTTGGGGTTTGATTTGACCGGCCTTGATTCAAAATTCTCCCCAACACTTGGTATCAGATCTTTGGTATTATTAGGTAGTTGTAGAAATGCCGAAATTAGATTCAAATAATGCCTCAACAGTTGGTCCAAATGGTGTAGCTCTGTAACACCCACATTCCTTAAAGTCACACGTATGAGGATTCCATTAAGAAATTATGAAGTATTGTAGGTGTAAAGACTTAAAAATCACAGAGACTAAAATTTCACAAGACATAAAATAATAAATTTACAGCGGAAGAAGAATCTTTCATGCAAAACCATCTTTGTTTCAATTAACCAAATAGTTAAATCTCAGTCAAAAACAACATCAGGGTAAAATAATATTATTTCCCCAAATAGTTTGAAAGATACTACTGAACCTTGGAAAGAGAACAGGAAGTAATCCATCTTTTGCATAAATCCTTTGTGATAATATCAACAAAGAAATTTCAACCATACACTTTATCCTTATAGGCCTGGGAGAAAGAAAAGAGAAAGAAACAAAGGAAAGAGGTCAGACATAAAGCCTGGTGAGCTGCCACGATTACCGGCTCGACTACTAAGTTAAAAAGACAAATAAATACTGGTTGAAATATCATAAAAGGTAAGTGCATGTACATATATAAAGGTGAACAATTACCGATACGAATTGATAATAAGGATTGGCTACTCTAATGAAAATGACAATGATCATATCAAGCAAATTGACTGTTCTACACTTCTACGGATTTGACAAAAATATGTTATTAGGAATGAATTTCCTAATGCTACTCATCGATCGGATTTCCCAATGTGATAGACATGTGCCTGCCATAGCAGTCAGGGTTATTAATCCTGAACCCATCAAATAGTAATACACAACATTAATCATAGGCATTATAGCGTCTTATCGTCCCTGTTCGTAACGATGCAGGCTCACTATTACGTCGGGACGCCCCCATAACCACCTCGATTTGAATTTCTTACGATCCAGATCAATAAAGCATGCCCTAGCCTCTACCTAATGTGAGGCCCTAGATAATAACAATAGGGATACTGCTCGATAGGGGTTGCTCACTTGCAAGCAAATAATAACTAAGATTTATTTGAGCCTCTTATATCCCATTGGAACATAACCAATTCAAGATTAGCTTATTAATCATAGGGTTTAACTTTGTTAGGGATTGCGGAAAGGATCGTTAAGGCAAAACATGTTGGATCTAGATTAACCCTGGAGGGGGGTGAATAGGGTTTATCACAGTTTTTAACTGAATTAAAATTCTAACGAGATATATAATCATAAACAGATCACAGAATATAGCAGAAACAGAAACGCAGAAAATAAATCACACACAGATATACCCAGCTTTGGCAAAACCCTGCCTACTGCTGCATTTCTAAGGTTTCTACTAGGTGATAGAACAGTTCCCGCATACAAGACCATGTACCCTCGCAATCCCCACACCTATTCTAACCCTATGCTCGAAACGCTATACTGACTGATATCCCCTCGATCAGATTTCCCCTTATTACGACCCCGTAACCAGTAACCCAGATTTTACAGACTCTGTCAACTGTCAGTCAACACCCTGACGGATTTCCCTATAATCAGACTCTAGAAACTATTCATTTGAAATACAAAACGAATTAAAATGCAGAACAATGAAAACTAAAATAAAATAGAAACCCTAGTATTTAAATATATATTCTCCCCTCTTAGTGAATTAGGCTTAGCCAATGTCGGCCCATTTGCAATTCTTTCCATCCGATCTCTTTTTGCTTTCTGGAGAAAAAATATGGCGGCTCTTCAGATTGGAATTTAGGGTTTCTTCAAATCGGTTCGATTGAATTGATGGAAAAATGTTTCTCGAGTTGCTTCAATCTCTAGCGCCCTTCTTTAATTTATTGATCTCTGATTTGAGAACTGTGGCGATCGAAACTCTAGTATGAAACATCTGATTTGAAATTAATTTCTCTCGAATTGATTTTGTGGTTTTGATGTCCCATTTGCCAGTGATGATAGGTTAATTTATAGGGTTAGAATCAAACCATAATTTCCCTGATTTCACATACGTGGCTTGACTGATTTGTCTCGTGTTTCCCCTTTTTGAAATAATCGATTTAATTTATGAAACTTAATCCCTTGATTTGCTCGATACACATAGATGGTATACTGGATTTGATTGAGGCCTTTATTTAATTTGGAAAAATTGTTTTCCCCTTTTGATATTCTCGGCTATGAATTTCCAAAAGAAATCTACCTTCCCATTTTAAAACCAATTTAAAAAATTGCCTTAAAATCACACTGTGATTTTTTTGTGAAACTGTCTTGGCAAAAATGAAATGCTGATTTCTTGTCCCGCCGTAAATTTGTCCATTGCATGATTTCTTGAAATATGATTTGTTGCCCAAAAAGAAATGAATTTCTGAATTGATTCATTCCTTTTCTAGTTATATGGAAATAAATTTGGTTGCCCCTTTTTGAAATAGAATGTTGCCTTGATTGGCTCGATCTTGGCCCCTTTGCATAAATCCTGCTCTGTCTTGTTCAATACTGGAAAGAATGAATTGGTTTTGGTCCCCTTCACAATTTCTGTTATTTTCTTTCCAAATATAGAACTGCCTTGAATGAAAACATTCGTGTTTGCTCAATAATTATTGAGAAATGAAATCTGAAGACAATTAATGCCTACACATTCTTGCCATGCCAAACGTTAATTGCATTACTGAACTGATCCACCTCCATTTGTATGTACACTGCTTTCATAGCTTGATCCATTCTTGTACCTGCAGCATTCTGACCTGAAAGTGCTGTTATATGTATGATGATACCATTTGTAATCTTATTTGGGCTGATACTTGTGTGTGGTCAGATTTGTATACATCCATTTTGTCGTGCATTCACATCTTCGTTGTCTTGATTATGCACACTCATTTCTGCTCAACCACTTGTATATGTTTGTACATTGACTTGTATTCTGCTATCACCATGTATACATGCCACTGCTGCTATTTTGAAATAGGCTTGTGTTTGTTGTAGCTCCATTCTTTATTTGTGCATGTTCGTGTATGCTTCTGTAGTCTGAACCCATGTTTGAGTTGCCTCTATCTTGACATTGCAAATGTTTGCAACTTTTGTTCACCTGTCATGCTTGTTGTTTGTACCCTCTTACTTGTATGGCTCGACCCTTGTTTAAATGTTATATTAACCATGATTGAAATTGATACTTTACTGCTACATGTTCCATATTTGAACTGTCCATGATCACTTCCATTCTTGAATGTTGTTTTGATGTAAAGTGATTTGCCATGTCAACACACTTGATTTTAAGTGATCTTGCCATGTTTGCCAACTATTTTTGTTGATTTGAAAATGAAGGTGATCTGCCATTATAAATCACTTGATTTTGAGTGATCTTGCCATGCCTGTCCATATGTTTTGAGCTGATTTGTGAACTGTCTTGATCTCAACCATTTCCATGTATATGTTGAGGTTTTTTCACGTGTATACTGAGTCGAGATGGTCCTCCTGGCTACTCCTCAGTTGCACGCTGTATTTTGATTGGCGAGGCAGTGCACACATGTGTGTATATATGCACGTGTGTATATGCAGTCGATCAAACCAGTTTTCTTGTCCCTGTATTATATATAAACTGGCTGCCTTGTGGTATTTACAGTGTTTCACTGTGAATACACAAGCTGTCTATACACAGACAAATCAGACCAAGTCATGAAAAATAATGAGAAACACACCAGAAATCTGAGGCAAATAAAATTTATATTCGAATGTGTTCAGTTTAAATTCTATTGCAGTGTACTGTGTGTGTATTTCATTGTGACAGGTAAGCAGATAATGACTGGACTGACAGAGAGCTGTGAAGATAGAAGACTAGACAATATCAGTGAATGAGTGTATGAGTCAGTAAAAGTGTCTGTATATGAAAATGAAATGTAATTGTGTCAAATAATGTACAGAGTGTGAGTGTTGTGGTGAGGAGCTTTGTATATAATGAAATTGATTGAAATAGACTGTATTTTATTTCTGAGATGTACCAATTGTGGAGTTGTAAATCTGTACTATTCAAATATTGAAATAAAATATTATATTTAAATAGAATACTCTTTGAATATTTAAATTTATGTACAATAATATTCTGTTTAAATATAAATATTATATTCCTGTCTGTGATGTATATATGAAACTGTACAGTACAAACACATTTATAATTTTATATATATTTGGTTGTTATCATCAAACAAAAATCATATAATTGTGTATACAACACCGTTACGTACAACAATTGTGACGATCTCAAAACCCATGACACGGTGTTAAGGATAATCATTGGAATATAACACATTAATCATCATTAGCAGATCACAGATAATAGCATAAAGGAGAAATAGAATAATTTACACACATATGACAGCGGAATCATATAGATATCACCACATCAGAGAGCACGGTGCAGGATACAACTTAGTGCATAATAATACATAATCAGTCATCATCGCCAGAGGCGGAATCATACATAAAGAGTACACAAACTAAACATCAGTCTACATCGCCAGTGGCGGAATCATAATACATATACAATAATGGCAGAAAAAGTCATAGTCAGCACGGTGTAGTCCAGCCTCGCCATGAGCCAAAAGTGCACCAAATACCTATAACTAGGCTGCCCGTGTGAAAATGAGGACACCCGAGTTTGCAAGGTGAAACAAACTACGAGTCAGTCATGGGACTGGTATGAGAAATCTACTTAACTTATTAACAACAATAATAAGGCAAATCAAAGGACCACGCCACTTTCGTGGAACGGGTTTACTCCAATGAGTGCTAGTGCATGAAATAAAGTAAATGATTAAATCATCGCAATGCTTTTTATAAAATGAAGCCATTATAAGACTCAGGTCCTATCACACAATGCAACGCAAGCCAAAGGAGAGTTTTACCTTATAATAGCCAAAAATGCTTCATACGTATAAAATGAAAGTGTTTGATATTATTACTAGTGCATATATATGTTTCAAAAGCGATTTCAATCATAAAAATCAATCATAGGCGGCATAAATGACCCATACCACTATGTCGCCATACTAGTAATACAATCACATCCGAAATTTCGTATTGGAAATTGGATTCCATCATGAGTCGAGGCAAGGGGAAAGCTCCTCTCCGTACGAGACACTCTAGCATATGCCTCGGGACCGCACACAACAATCCCTGGATCTTCAGGGCCGGTCCTCTCTTAGTTTTAAGGATTGGCAATTCCTGAACACACGTTTCCCGGTCCTTACAAACCTATAATCGAGGCGCCTCGTATTCCAACAACCACACAGGTGAAAAGTATATATAATGTCAGGGCTGGTAGGTCACTGATACCACCTTAGCTAGAAAGAAACGCCGTGCTCTCCCTGCAGTCATTATCCCGTTTTTGACTCATACCGGGGTGTGAGGCTCGCGAATCCACGTTATACACAAAGCTACGTCACACAGACCATGCTTTGATCATCAACCACAAGACTTTGCTTCGCAACAGAAGCCTTGATCATATGCCACTTAGGCGTGCCACACAGGCAATCCACTCCATGCGACTGATTTCTATCAATACATGACCTCTGAGCTCGTACGTCTCAGAGAAGGGCGTTAAGCAAGAGAATAAATTCTCCGCCGCCAAATAGATATACATTTAACAGAGATCAATCAGTACAGAACAAAATCCAATGTTAGACACACAGTCCATTTACAAGTTCGTTCTGGGTTTGAACGAAACCGGAGGCACCAAATTCCTCGCATATCCGCACAATCAACAATACGTCTGGACGGCTACTACTTTAGCCCCTTCAAGGTAGCTACTCCAATCACGAGCATCAGTAGCGCTCATCCATCCAATGTGAAGATCGTCGGTCTTCAACCGTCTTTGGCTCTTTGACTTCTCAACGTAGATTAATTATTTGAAATGAGAATGAACTCGGCCTTTTCAAATAACCCACATATATTTAGATTTTCAAATCAATTTTTCACATGTTTAAACTATTCAACATTCACATTTCAGTTTCTTAGTATAATTTTCATGTTAAATACATTCAACCATCACATATCAAGCAAACACAACAAAATTGGTTTATTTCCCCTCTATATCGTCTACAGTATTTTATAACGATGTATCGCCATTTTTATTTATTTAAAACGGCCATATTTAATTAAACGACATTTCAGGTCGTGCCGAGGCACTGGCGCTGTTTGTAACACCTCGTAATTTTATAACATTGAAATTCACAAATTAAAGTATACTTAATTTTTAGAAAAGAATTATGTGAAATGGGTTGCGCAGAGAAATATATATATATACTGATATATATATATATATATATTAAAAATTAAATAAATAAATATGCAAAAAAGTTCAAAACAGCGAATTGGGAGGGGAAATAACCGAACCGGCCCATTTTTGAGGTCGACCCGAGCTCCGCTGGGTTGACTAGGGGTTAATCCAGGGTGTTTGGCTGTCAACCCATGGGCTGATTCGCTCAAATGAAGATTTTGCATTTGATTGGTCCTCATGGTTCAGGGTTAATCTAATGGTCCTAAATAACTTCCTACACCTATAAATACATCCTAATGCTAACCCTAAACCTAATTAAAACAGAAAAGTTACCGTCATACCATCGCCATGGGAATCAATGGAGCCGCCGCCAACTAAGAAAGAAGAAAAGCAAATTCAATTCTAATTCTCTCAACCCTAAAGCAAAGCAAAACTCTCTCTTTTCTTCTCTAAATTGTGAGTATGATGATCTTAATAAGATTATTATCATTTTAATTAGGTTGAGTTAAGAATGGATTATGAGTAGATGATGTGAATTATCATATATGTTGGTGTAAACCCCTTTTGCTATCATGTATATTGTAAATCCAATGTTATGTGATGATGATATCTTATATGTTGTAAATCATGCTATGATGATATTATGTATGTTGAAAGTTTCTATGCTAAGTTGTGATGAATCATACATGTTAAAAAGGCCATGATGTTACCATCTATGCTAGTTAGTTCATATTAATTAAATCATCATGTTTGGGTTATGTTGATCTATATGACAAGTCACATATGCAAGTTAGATTGATTAGAAAAGTTATGAACATATGCCAAGACATCTATTATGACATCTAGAATTATGCTATGACATATGTGATATCCTATGCTAGTTCACACCATCATAATGTTGCCTAAAAACCCCATATGCAAGTTTATGTATAGATTTGGGCTATGATCATATCATATAAATTGAGACATTTAACAAGTTGACACCTTTTGATCCTTAACATGTGTAGTTTATGCAAGTTTCACCCCTATTATGATTAGATTTATTTTAATTGTCTATATGTTGTGATAATTTATCTTTGTGCTAGGTGTTAGACTATACAAGTCTAGCCTATATTATGTGTTGAATAAGCGAATGTATAAACGTGGGGTAGGGGTAATATTAAGGATTTAATATTAAAAAGTTGGGGTGCAATTGATATGATTTTGCATGCCATAAGTGGATGGCCATAATTGAATCAATTATGGACATCATTAAAAGTTGACTTAATTAATAATTTGAATAGGGAATTATTAAAATTGGGGTAAAAGATTTTAAGTGTTAATCAATGCTTAGGACACGAGGTTGGACTCATTTGTGACGTAAACCTGCCCGGACCCGCCCGGCAAATCCAGTGGTCACAAATGTCAGCCCAATGTGAGAGGTCCTAGGCCTAAACTAAAGCATAACGGTTGTAAAGACACAAGGTTAGACACTTTTATGGTGTAAGACTGCCCAGACCCGCCCGGCAAATCCAGCTGCCATAAATGCCAGTCTAATGTGAGAGGTCTTTATGAGGTTATGGCCTGAATGAATTAAGAAATACATAACCAGATAAACATGTAAGGTGGGACATGGGGGTTAAGTAGGTGCCTTGGGTGGCATGAGGAATCTAGGGGGTGCCCTTAGTGGCATGTGAAATACGATTAGTAAGACTTAACCAAACACACATGTAAATGAACATGACTAAGAGGGTTAAGTGGGATATACTAGTGACAAGCTTAGGTGGGTAGCTTGTGGGGGCCCATTTCGACCAGTATCCCAAATGTATCTTTGTGGGCTCGACCCAAGTCGAGGACGGGACACGCATGCTGGTTTTGACTGATAGAGGCCAAAACGGGGAGCGGTGGCAACGCAAGTCCAACGGGTTTCATATGCGTGTGTGGACCCGGGCTGGTAGGTAAGTCGTTGTTGCATCATGTAGGTATAAGTCGTGCATTCTCAGTTGTATCGGGTTGCTACTTTAGGGGAGTGATACACCCCACTGTGGGGTCAGCACAGGTATCTACGAGTAGGGAGCCGATCGAAAGTGGGTAGTGGGGTACACCTAGTGGAGATAGGGGCAGACGACACCTATGTAGTCAGCTAGGGGTACGTAAGGCTATTTATAAAGTTTCTGTGTGAAGCAAGTGGGATCAAACAATAGGGTGACTGGTGTGGTGCAGTGTAGTAATATGCGGTGCAGTGTAGTAATCATTCATTAGTAATTAGGTGTGTCTTTACCGTTATCTTTAACGTTTTCCTAAACGTTATCTTTATCTTCCTAAGAGTTCATAGACATTTACTTGTCTTCCAGCTTATGCCTTAGTCTAGTTATTTTGATAATAGTATTGTTAGAATTATCATACTCGCCAGACTTTATGTCTGACCCCCTCTATTTCTATCCTTTTTCCCCTTCAGGTCCTCAGGTTGGGCCCAGCTCTAGTGGAGTTTGATTGAATTGCTTCATCTCTCTTTGGAAAGCTTGGACCGTTGAAGTAAAGTCCATCTTGTTATCTTTTTAATGGCTATTTATGTAATGGGATTATGTATTTTGTTTTTATGAAGATGGATATTGTACTTGGTTATGATCTATGGTTTTATGATGTAACAAACATGTTTAATTTCCGCTGCAATAAAATGAAGTTTTAGATTTCCAAGTACTATTTATTATCTGTCTTGTTGTAATTTTTTTGTTCTATATTCACTTATAACCTCCATGGAAGTTAACGCATTCCCTTCATGAGTGACATTAATGGACGTGGGGTGTTACACGTGGTATCAGAGCTTAAGGTTACCAGAACAGATAAAAATACTTTAGAAAAATAGTTATTTTTGGAAGAAGTGTTTTCAAAAACATGTTTTAATGAGAAATTTAAAGAGGAAAGTTTTTAAGAAAACATAATCCCCAATAGCCACATATCTTTATCTTTCGAATTCTCCATTTTGAATCTTTCCTTTTTCGTTTCAGCATGGCTGAAGATCTTAATCTATCTGACGGTGTAACGATACCAGGATGGTATAGGAGGCTATTGGAGGCTAGGGCCACTGCAGGTCCAGCCAATGTTCCTCCACCACCAGTTGCACCCGTTCCTCCTCCTCCTCGCGTAGATACTTTTGCAAAGACGTGCAAAGAATTCAAGGCTATGGGTGGAAAACCATTTCAAGGCTCAGAAACGTTTGTGGAAGCTAGAGAATGGCTTAAGGAGGTGGAAGAATTGCTAGAAATCTTTGAAGTAGAAGAAGGGAGGAGAGTTCGTTTAGCAGCTTGGTTGATGAAGGGAGAGGCCTCGTTTTGGTGGGAGGTCACTAATGGGGAGCGTCCAGTTGACTCTTGGGCGGATTTCATACGTAGGTTCAAGGCGAAGTTTCTCTCAAGGGCGGAAGAAAATCTATATATGGAAAGGTTCTTGACATTGAAGCAAGGAAGCTCATCAGTGAAAGAATATGTCAATAAATTTAATCAGTTAGCAAGGTTTGGCTTGGACTTAGTAAACACGCCGGAGAAGAAGGCTCTAAGGTTCGTGAATGGCTTGAATGAACCATTGCATGGGTTGACTATGACCCACATCTCGATGGGGGCAACCTTTGAGAAGTTAGTAGAAATGGCGCTTATGCATGAGGAGAAAAGCGCTAAAGCTGATAAGGCACCCGAGAAGAAGGGGGATCAGAAAAAACCACAATAGCAAAACAAGAAGGGTGGAAAAGACAATAATGGCAAGGGAAAGAAGAAGTGCTTTAACTGTGGAACCCCAGGCCATCTCAGCAAGGATTGCTGAAAGAAAAAGAAGACAGGCTGTTTTCATTGTGGCGATGCGGGACATTTAGTGAAGGACTGCCCAAAGAAGGGGCAGAGGGTAGGAGCTACCTCGGGAGGACAGGTGCAAGCTCTTATGGCACCAGGGCAGGCTAGGGGACAAGTTCAGGCTCTCGCGGTCCCACCGCTGCAAGAACGAGGTAGAACCATTTCTGTTGAAAGCTTAGTTTTTCTGTTTGATCATCATGCCCGTACCTTATTCGATTCGGGCGCATCACATTCGTTTATCTCTACATCATTAGTTGAATCACTGCACTTAAACACCAGTTTAGTAGAGGATCCCTTAGTTGTTTCGAATCCAATAGGGGGCTCAGCTTATTTGTCCATGATGTGTTTGGATTTGAAAATTTCCATACTTAGTGTTGAATTTAGATGTGATGCTTATGTGTTGGGCTTCACGGGCTATGGGCTAATTTTAGGAATGGATTGGTTATCCAGAAATGGGGCCGTTCTTGATTGTGAAAAGAGAGTAGTTAGGCTCGTGACTCGCCTTGGCAACACTCTATGCTAAGTTATCTAGAATCGCTTGACGCGTCTGAGGAAAATCTACTATCTGTTAGAGTGGTCCGAGAATATTCGGATGTGTTTGAGGAGGTGAAGGGCTTGCCTCCGAAGCGGGAGATAGATTTTCGAATATATCTTGTGGATAGTGCGAAACCAGTATCTTTGCCAGTACGCCACATGGCTCCACGTGAAAGGAGGGAACTTGATAAGCAAGTGAAGGAGTTGCTTGAGAAGGGGTTCATAAGACAAAGTATATCTGAGTGGGGTGCTCCAGTAGTATTTGACACGAAGGCGGATGGGTCCCTTAGACTGTGTGTGGACTATAGAGAACTTAATAAAATTACTAAGTAGAACAGACACCCACTGCCGAGGATTGACGATCTCTTCGATTAGTTAGTTGGCTCCTCAGTGTTTTCGCAGTTGGACTTCTCCACTGGGTTCCATCAGTTGAGAGTGGCTGAGGATAGCATAGACAAGACTGCCTTTAGGACTCCGGACGGTTTCTATGAATGGCTAGTGATGCCCTTCAGTTTGACAAACGCCCCAGCATATTTTGTTGATTTGATGAGTAGGGTGTTTAGGGAGTACCTTAACAAATTCGTTGTAGTCTTTGTAGATGACATCTTGATCTTTTCTAAGGATGAAGAAGAGCATGCCCTACATCTTATGGAAGTGTGGAGACTCTTCGAGTGCATAAGCTTAAAGCTAAATTTTCTAAGTGTCACTTTTGGAGGAAGGAAGTACGGTTCTTAGGACACGTGGTTTCCAAAGAAGGAATAGCTGTAGATCCCGCGAAGGTGGTGGCCATCCAAGATTGGAAGGTTCCTAAAAATGCTACTGAAGTGAGAAGTTTCTTGGGGTTGGCTGGCTAATATAGGAAGTTTATCAAAGACTTCACAAAGATATCAGCTCCATTGACACGCTTGACAAAGAAGAACCTAGTTTTCACATGGGACGTAGATTATGATGATGCGTTCCAACGTTTGAAGAGAGATTTGACTTCAGCCCCAGTCTTAGTATTG
The DNA here is from genome assembly GCA_030737875.1 of Allium sativum. NCBI lineage: Eukaryota > Viridiplantae > Streptophyta > Magnoliopsida > Asparagales > Amaryllidaceae > Allium > Allium sativum. Next base: position 565,967,928 of record CM060923.1, on the reverse strand, counting down.
CCAGACGGGAGTAAGTCGTTTACCGTTTATACTGATGCTTGTGGGACAGGACTAGGCGCAGTCTTAATGCAAGAGGGTAGGGTAATAGCCTATGGTGGAAGGCAGTTGAGAATGCATGAGAAAAATTATCCTACACATGACCTAGAATTGGCCGCTATTGTTTTCGCGCTTAAGTCTTGGCGTCATTATCTTCTTGGCGAGAAATTCGAATTATTCACTGACCACAAGTCTTTAAAATACCTATTCTCTCAAAAGGACTTGAACTTAAGGCAGCAAAGGTGGATGGAGTTCTTAGCGTCCTACGACTTCGAAATAGCCTATACCCCTGGCAAGGGTAACGTGGTGGTAGATGCCTTAAGTAGAAAATGATTATCCTTAAGTCCTTTGTTTGTTGAGCGGCGAAGTTTAGAATTCATTTCGATGTTTGACTTTAGACCTTCCGTTGACTTTGTACCCGGTTTACTAGCATCCTTAGAGGTTAGACCTACGCTTTTGGGACGGATTGGCGAGGCAAAGCGAGACGACTCGCAGTTGGTTGAGTTAGTAGAAAAACTCAAAGGAGGGGAGTCATCAATCCATCTCCGTAGGTATACCCTAGACGATAAGGGTTGGTTACGTAGGGACGGTAGACTTTGTGTACCAAAAGACGATGACCTTAGGAAGACTATTCTTAACGAAGCACATCATTCGAAGATGACCATTCATCCCGGCGGGGACAAGATGTACAAAGACATGAAGAGAGTTTACTTTTGGGCCGGCATGAAGAAAGACGTGGCCGAGTATGTCGATAGATGCTTGGTGTGCCAACAAGTAAAAGCGGAGCAAAAGAAACCCGGTGGGTTGCTTCACCCGTTGGAGGTTCCACTATGGAAATGGGAAAGCATCTCGATGGATTTTGTGGATGGATTACCACGATCGAGGAAGGGTAATACGGGAATTTGGGTTATAGTAGATAGATTTACTAAGAGCGCCCATTTTATTCCCGTGAAGAGTAAGAGGACTGCTCCATGGTTAGCTTCTGTATACGTTCGAGAAATAGTTCGTTTACACGGTGTTCCTTCTAGCATAGTGAGCGACCGCGATCCTATTTTCACTAGCGAATTTTGGAGAAGCTTACAAGAGGCGGTAGGGACTCAATTATGTTTGAGCACCGCATATCATCCTCAGACGGACGGCCAGACCGAGCGGGTGAATCGCATTCTATAGGATATGTTGAGGCTATGTATCCTAGACTTTGGGGGTACAAGGAAAGAGCATCTTCCATTGGCTGAGTTCGCATATAATAATAGCTTTCGGTCCAGCATTGGTATGGCACCAATCGAAGCTCTATATGGACGACCTTGTCGTTCACCTACATGTTGGTGGGAATCTACGGATAAGATCTTACTTGGGCCCGATATGATTAGGGAGACTTCGGAGAAGATCGACTTGATTCGAAGGAGGATGAAAGAAGCGCAAGATAGGCAGAAATCTTATGCGGATAAGAGGAGGACAGTTCTCGAGTTTGAAGTTGGGGACATGGTCTTTGTCAAAGTGTCTCCATTACGAAACGTTGTTCGCTTTGGGTCTGTTGGGAAATTAGCACCAAGGTTTGTAGGGTCGTTTCCTATTAAGGAGAGGATTGGACGGATGGCGTATAGAGTGGAGTTACCCGAGAGACTTAGTGGTGTACATGACGTATTCCATGTGTCACATTTGAGGAAGTGCTTGCACGAGACCGCGGAAGTGGTAGAGCCGAGCTTTCTTAGAGAGGTGGAGATAGAGCATGATGCGACAATTCGACGAGCTTCTACGCGCATTCTTGGGTCGGAGATCAAGAGGTTGAGGAATCGAGAGGTCAGACTAGTCAAAGTGCAATGGGGAGATGATGAGAGCAACGCTACTTGGGAGACAGAAGAGAAGATGCGTTCACGATACCCTTCTCTTTTTGAGGGTATGTCTTTTAATTTCTCCTTTATCGCTTAGCTTGTACTTATCTTATCTTTAGTATATCCTCTCGCTAGTATCTTTGACCTTTAGTTAGGATAATCCTATGGTTGAAACATGTGTTTGAGATATATTATGTATGGTGGATGAAAATTGGATGCAAGTGTTTGCTAGTGGTTGCTCGTGGATGCATATACACACACTATTAGGCACCAGATCGGCTCAGTCACTTCATATTGCATATTGCATATATATGGATGTATTTAGTAAAATGGATGTATAATGGTTGTATTATCATATAGTTGCTGCATTCGGGTGGATGGTTGTGCACGCATATAGAATTAATATGTATCGTTAGGAATCTTTTGCATACATATTGGACGCATGGCACTATCATGAATTGCACTAAGGAGGTCGACTGAATCAGTAGACCGCCTAATTTTGCATTAGATATGGACATATACACACACTGTGCATATAAACATTAAAGCATTAGAAGTCTTTTAAGGACAATGGATGCTGGTGTTTGATGGTTGAGTAGATGGATGATTAGATGGTAGGATATACATTCTTCTTGACTTGGAGACTTCGGGGACGAAATCCTTTAAGGAGAGGAAGATGTAACACCCCGTAATTTTATAACATTAAAATTCACAAATTATAGTATACTTAATTTTTAGAAAAGAATTAAATGAAATGGGCTGCGCAGAGAAATATATTTATATTGATATATATATATATATATATAAATTAAAAATTAAATAAATAAATATGCAAACAAGTTTAAAACAGCGAATTGGGAGGGGGAATAACCGAAACGGCCCATTTTTGAGGTCGACCCGAGCTCTGCTGGGTCGACTAGGGGTTAATCCAGGGTGTTTGGCTGTCAACCCGTGGGCCGATTCGCTCAAATGCAGATTTTGCATTTGATTGGTCCTCATGGTTCAGGGTTAATCTAATGTTCTTAAATAACTTCCTACACCTATAAATACATCCTAATGCTAACCCAAAACCTAATTAAAATAGAATAGTTACCGTCATACCATCGCCATGGAAATCAATGGAGCCGCCACCAACTAAGAAAGAAGAAAAGCAAATTCAATTCTAATTCTCTCAACCCTAAAGCAAAGCAAAACTCTCTCTTTTCTTCTCTAAATTGTGAGTATGATGATCTTAACAAGATTATTATCATTTTAATTAGGTTGAGTTATGAATGGATTATGAGTAGATGATGTGAATTATCATATATGTTGTTGTAAACCCCTTTTGCTATCATGTATATTGTAAATCCAATGTTATGTGATGATGATATCTTATATGTTGTAAATCATGCTATGATGATGTTATGTATGTTGAAAGTTTCTATGCTAAGTTGTGATGAATCATACATGTTAAAAAGGCCATGATGTTACCATCTATGCTAGTTAGTTCATATTAATTAAATCATCATGTTTGGGTTATGTTGATCTATATGACAAGTCACATATGCAAGTTAGATTGATTAGAAAAGTTATGAACATACGCCAAGACATCTATTATGACATCTAGAATTATGCTATGACATATGTGATATCCTATGCTAGTTCACACCATCATTATGTTGCCTAAAAACTCCATATGCAAGTTTATGTATAGATTTGGGCTATGATCATATCATATAAATCGAGACATTTAACAAGTTGACACTTTTTGATCCTTAACATGTGTAGTTTATGCAAGTTTCACCCCTATTATGATTAGATTTATTTTAATTGTCTATATGTTGTGATAATTTATCTTTGTGCTAGGTGTTACACTATACAAGTCTAGCCTATATTATGCGTTGAATAAGCGAACGTATAAACGTGGGGTAGGGGTAATATTAAGGATTTAATATTAAAAAGTTGGGGTGCAATTGATATGATTTTGCATGCCATAAGTGGATGGCCATAATTGAATCAATTATGGACATCATTAAAAGTTGACTTAATTAATAATTTGAATAGGGAATTATTAAAACTGGGGCAAAAGATTTTAAGTGTTAATCAATGCTTAGGACACGAGGTTGGACTCATTTGTGACGTAAACCTGCCCGGACCCGCCCGGCAAATCCAGTGGTCACAAATGTCAGCCCAATGTGAGAGGTCCTAGGCCTAAACTAAAGCATAACGGTTGTAAAGACACAAGGTTAGACACTTTTATGGTGTAAGACTGCCCGGACCCGCCCGGCAAATCCAGCTGCCATAAATGCCAGTCTAATGTGAGAGGTCTTTATGAGGTTATGGCCTGAATGAATTAAGAAATACATAACCAGATAAACATGTAAGGTGGGACATGGGGGTTAAGTAGGTGCCTTGGGTGGCATGAGGAATCTAGGGGGTGCCCTTAGTGGCATGTGAAATACGATTAGTAAGACTTAACCAAACACACATGTAAATGAACATGACTAAGAGGGTTAAGTGGGATATACTAGTGACAAGCTTAGGTGGGTATCTTGTGGGGGCCCATTTCGACCAGTATCCCAAATGTATCTTTGTGGGCTCGACCCAAGTCGAGGACGGGACACGCATGCTGGTTTTGACTGATAGAGGCCAAAACGGGGAGCGGTGGCAACGCAAGTCCAACGGGTTTCATATGCGTGTGTGGACCCGGGCTGGTAGGTAAGTCATTGTTGCATCGTGTAGGTATAAGTCGTGCATTCTCAGTTGTATCGGGTTGCTACTTTAGGGGAGTGATACACCCCACTGTGGGGTCAGCACGGGTATCTACGAGTAGGGAGCCGATCGAAAGTGGGTAGTGGGGTACACCTAGTGGAGATAGGGGCAGACGACACCTATGTAGTCAGCTAGGGGTACGTAAGGCTATTTATAAAGTTTCTGTGTGAAGCAAGTGGGATCAAACAATAGGGTGACTGGTGTGGTGCAGTGTAGTAATATGCGGTGCAGTGTAGTAATCATTCATTAGTAATTAGGTGTGTCTTTACCGTTATCTTTAACGTTTTCCTAAACGTTATCTTTATCTTCCTAAGAGTTCATAGACATTTACTTGTCTTCCAGCTTATGCCTTAGTCTAGTTATTTTGATAATAGTATTGTTAGAATTATCATACTCGCCAGACTTTATGTCTGACCCCCTCTATTTCTATCCTTTTTCCCCTTCTGGTCCTCAGGTTGGGCCCAGCTCTAGTGGAGTTTGATTGAATTGCTTCATCTCTCTTTGGAAAGCTTGGACCGTTGAAGTAAAGTCCAGCTTGTTATCTTTTTAATGGCTATTTATGTAATGGGATTATGTATTTTGTTTTTATGAAGATGGATATTGTACTTGGTTATGATCTATGGTTTTATGATGTAACAAACGTGTTTAATTTCCGCTGTAATAAAATGAAGTTTTAGATTTCCAAGTACTATTTATTATCTGTCTTGTTGTAATTTTTCTGTTTTATATTCACTTATAACCTCCATGGAAGTTAATGCATTCCCTTCGTGAGTGACATTAATGGACGTGGGGTGTTACACTGTTTTTCACTAAATTTGTTTTACACATATCTGAAAATCTAACCGTTGGATCTTCACAAATTTTATATCATCAGAAAGATCATTTCAAAACGAATCCAACAGTTTCAGTTTTGGGAAAATCCGACGGTCGGATCTTCCACACTAGTCGTTTGAAGTTACAATTTCAAATTACGAACTGCATCGTCGTTATTCAATTTAATTTAATTATATATATATATATATATAATCGTTTCTGGCACTGTTTTTCTTCAGATTTGAATTAAACATTCCAGACAATCCAACCGTCGGATCTTTACACAGTTGGTGCCGTTGGAAAGATATTTCCAAGGCGACCCCAACGGTTGCTGTTTCAGGAAAATCGAATGGTCGGATTTCCCGCACTAGTCGTTTGAAAAAACGGTTTCAAAACACGAACTGCACGGCCACGATTCGTTTTAATTTTATTTATATTTATATATTTACATAAATATAGTTCATTCGAAAATTCCTATATCATTTTCACTTCAAATATTTCACTAACGCCTTTAACTTTTGGAAAATTTCGCCATAAACTCCTTTGTACGGGAGGGGCTGGGAAAATTCCCAAATAGCCACATGGGCATCTCATCTCAAAAAGAAAAAGAAAAAGCCAATAGGCTCATAAAATCATCATCCAAACAAAACAGTAAATATGTACCTATTTGTCGGGCACAAAATTTTATTCCTCTTCTCTAGCCTCTTTGCTATAACCTGTTCAATAAATATGCATGTACATATATGCAATTCTTATCACTTATCATTTTCCATTCAACTTGATATTTGATTCAATTTGGTTTATAAACACCATTCATTCTAATGTTGCATGCATAGGCAAAAATCATATCATTAGCTGTAACAACCCGTATTTTCAATAACCTGTTATAACGTAAATCGAGGCAGAATTTAATTTATAAATCTGAATCAAGGAAAACGGGCTATGCCATTGCGTTCGTCTCGGAAAAATACGCGAAATAGAGTCCGAGTTTTCGAAAATCGGAGTCCGTATGACCCGATTAAGGCCCAATGAAGTTTTCAGAAAATTTCAAGTTCAAAACAGATTTGAATTTCAAGTTCAAATTTCGAATTTCGGGCCTGGAAGGCTAGGCGGGAAATTTCCCGCCAAGCCAACCAAGTCGACAGGCCTGTCGACTTGGCAGTCGACATGGTTGGACCCAAGTCGACAGCCCTATCGACTAGGGTGTCGACTTGGTTCAGCCGGGCAGTTTTGCCTGGTGCACCATTTTAGAGTTGTGTTGAGTTTGTGGGCCAGATTCGGTTTTGAGGGCTAAGATTAGAATTAGGGTTTAATCCTAAGGCTAAAACTAATCCTAATCTCTATAAATAAGACCCTAGACCTAACCTAAATCATCATTATTCAACCCTACAACTAAACTATGGCAAAATCATTCCTCTCATGGCCTCCACTCTCTTCATAAAATTCTAAGTTATTTCTATGAGAGATTTTCCATGCATACAAGTGTTTTCAAGCTTGTATGAGTGTCATTAGCTTGCATTCAAGTCAAGTTTCCATATTTACATCACAAAGCAAGGGTTTTGATCATTTTGGCTCAAGGGTTTTTCTATTGGAGCTTACATTTTGGGTTTATTTGATTGCATAAGGGCTTTGTCTCAATCTATATATATTTTTGTGTCTTCATAAGCATTGTAAGCCCTTTTCTACTTTCATATTTAAACTCTAAAGTTAAATGAATGATGCAAGTTTGGTTGATCATTATGATATGCAAGTTTGCCATGATATGCAAGTTTACTATGTCATGTTATGCAAGTTTGATATGTTATGATATGCAAGTTTGCCATGTTAAGTTATGCAAGTTTGCCATGTTATGATATGCAAGTTGTCATGTTATGTATGCAAGTTTGGGTGGATCATTTTACTCATGTTATCATGTTATGCAAGCTTACCTTGAGTATATGAACGTAAAGCTTCAAGCTTTATGTTAAAGGTTGCATTTTGGCAACATGTAAGTTATCATATCTCTTATGATAACTTGCATGTGAGGCTAAATGCGAACTTATGGCCATTTCTACATGTCATTTATCACCATGTATCACCAATATGCTAAGTTTGGTTTTATGCATGCTTTTGAGGCCTAAAAATGTAATATGCAAGTATATGAACATATGTACATTTCATATGCCACCATGTTAAACTTGTGGCTTCAACACCTTTATGTCATGATTATGCCAAGTTCCCTCTTTCTATCCTTTATGCGCTATTGCGATATGTAAGCGATGGGATTGCGTTTGGGGTTGGGTAAACTTAAAAGACATGAAAACATAAGATTGGGAATTTACCTATTAAGTTAGGTCTACCCATTGGGAATTTACCTATTAAGTTAGGTCTACCCAAATGCTTGAAAACTTGTAATATGTTTTGTAAACATAATGAACATGACACTTAGAAAATATAAGTGTGACCAACTCGAGGTTGGGTTGAGTTTGTAGCGTAAAACTACCCGGAACCGACCGGCTTAACTAGTTGCTACAAACAATAGGACCCAATGTGAGAAGTTGGTCATGTTGTACCTTGAACCCGAGGTTAGACCAAGTTGTGGTGTAAAGCTACCCGGAACCGACCGGCTTAACTAGTAACCGCAACAAAGTCTAATGTGAGAGGTTAAGGCACATTAATTAATTAATGCCTCATGATTAGGGTTAAGTCATGGTCCACTTAATACTTAACCAATTTGGACTTGGTGGATTAATCGGGGTTAAGTCGTGAACCCATCGTTACACTTAACCAAGTTAATCCATGATTAGTAAAAGGGTTAAACCATACTTAACCCACTAGAAAATCCTAGCAAAGGGGGTCCACTCCAGCAGTAATCCCAAGTTTGTATCATCATGACCCTAGGGACTAGGCTAGGGTGGGGGCACGATTACTGGACTGGTATAAGCGACCAAAAACGACGGCCGGGTGGTACGTCGATGTAGTTCCGGACGGACTATGGTCGTGCACGTAGTCCGTATTTGGAGAAGTCACCCATGGGTACCAGTAGATCGAGACTGTGCACTCATGTTTATGGTGTCCAGGGGTTGACACCCTAGGGCTTGATACACCCAAAGGGTGGACCCAGCACAGTTCGACTACAATCATGTTTAGGCCATATTGACACCAACACGTGACGAGCTAGGCTTATAGGGAGCCGATCGACTAGACCGTTTGGTTGGACCTCGTAGGGTCACTTCATGTTATTGGACCTCGTATTAGGGTCACTTCATGTTATTGGACCTCGTATTAGGGTCACTTCATGTTATTGGACCTCGTATTAGGGTCACTTCATGTTATTGGACCTCGTATTAGGGTCACTTCATGTTATTGGGCCAAAGCTTGGGCCAACGGATCAATACTTGTTTATTCAAGTCATGTTAGCTTGCTAGTACACCTGTGGTGCAAAAACCTTAAACCTGATTATGCGATGACACCTTTATCTACCTTGTTAGTTAATCATCATGCTAGTATGTTGTTATCCTTATGTTCATCCCTGCTTCTCATGCCAGTTAACTTTATCAGTTTACATTGATTGTAGTAGGGCTTACTCAGTCTTTTTGACTGACCTGTTTTTCTTTCGCCTCTTTTCTTCCGTTCCTCCCCCCCCCAGGTTCTCAGGGTGGGAATATTGGAGCTTAGCTTGGACTTCTGATCGCTTGCTTGTGGGATTTTAGCTCATGTACGGTCTTGACATGAAGCTAGCTATGGTTATCACTTATTTTGGGGATAGTACTTATGTATTTCAGTTTTTCAGTGATGTTGTTTTTATCTAGACTTGTGTATTTGGAAAGTTGACATTATGTTGTACCAGACTTGTTTTGAAATAGTTTGAAATCTTCCGTTGTTCTACTTATCTTAATTACTCTGTTTACATATATACATATGTTCTTGTTCTGCCTTGATATATCATTATGCATGTTTACCTGATTCAAACACCCCTCCAAAGTCAGAGTGCTTGCAAGAGCCACCCTGGCGGAGGTAGGGTGTTACATTAGCTAATTAATGAATATTTCAACTCATGCATATTTATTTGAACAAGTGGTTATTTTCAACACTTCACATTTCAAAAATGATAATTTTGGCGAACTAAAATATATTTCAACACATGACTGTTTTATTTAGTTCCTATGCATGTTGAAAATAATACTTCTTTCACAAATATTTATTTCAACGCTTGCATATCTTTAGCAAATCACATACGTGATAAAAATGGTATTTTCATCATCTAAAATATTTATTCAAGACATGAATGTTTTTAACACTTCATAATTTCAATAAAAATGTAATTTTTATTGTTCGATCTTTTTATTCAACACATGAACCTTTCCAATACACACACTTCTCAATACATGAGCATTTCCACACATGGATATTTTATATAGTTTGTTCATGTAAGAAAGATGAAATTTTTATTGTTGAAACTATTTATATATAAGGCGAATATTTTACATACTTCATATATATTATAAAAATGTGATTTTTATTGTTTAAACACTTTATTCATTCACACATGAATTTAATTTTCACACATCACTTCTCAACACATGAGCATTTCCACAAATGGATATAGTTTCAACATATGACTTTAATTTCAACGCATGAAGATAATTTCAACATATGAAAATAATTCCAACACATGAATATTATTCAAAATTTCGGCAGCATAACGGCAGGGTAGTAAAAACCGGCACCGTCCCGAGTACGGCTCCTCGCTCTACGTTAAAACCTCGCGGTTTTTGACAATGGGGATTCATGCATCTAATTCGCACGCAGACGGCATGTTTTATCTTCGTTTCCACAATTATTCCCAATTTATTTCAATCACCAATGGGTATTTTTCAACCACAACCAATCAATATCAACCACAAACAATTATTCAACCATTCGCATTTTTTTCATCCAATATTTCACACCAATTCACAACAATAAATATCGACCATGGTTTGTGGACGAGGGGAGTGTGTGTGTGTGTATATATATATATATTATTTCTATATTTCACTTGCATTTCAACACACATATCATTTATACTATGCATGTATAATTCATACTTCGCTTATAGAGCTTACACAACGCATGTACATGAGGTATACAACATGTGTATAATTTATACTTCGCTTGTATAATTTACACATGACATTTTCCATCAAATTCATATTTAATTTAGATTTCTCACATTGGTTTTCGGAGTGCTAAAAATCGTAGATGGCTCAGAAAAATCCGCGGTCTCTTCTATGTGGTAGAGAGCCTCGTTGCGGTCCCGATGTTTCCTGTTTCATCGAATTTCGTCAACACACCATAAAGATATGATTTTTCAAAGTTCAAACATCATAAAGGACTCACCTTTCTTTGTTTGTTCGAACTAGGGTTCGGATTTTTCAAAAAATCCGTGAATCGATGCTCCGATTAGAGGGTGGGACGTGAAAGAGGGGAGTGAGGCGGCACTGTCGGTGGTCGGAGGAGCAGGTACGATCGCCTCTGGCGATCATGGCATTCACGTGAAGTCGGCGACTTCCTGGGCGTCGTTCTCGACGCTGGCGAAGGGAGAAAGGGCGGGGGTTGGTCGGATTTGAAGAGGGAGGTCGGCGGCGTCGAGTCAGGGTGGTGGCGTTGGCTGGCGTCGCCTGTGGCGGCGGGATTTTCACCAGGAAGGAGCGAACGGTTTTCCGCCGTTAAACGAGAGAGGCGGCTAGGGTTTTGAGTTTTTATTTTATTTTTTAAATTATGAAAGTAATTTTCTGATTTGCCGATATATATATTATTCAGAAAACTAGGGTTTTCCCATACGAACCCCAATTCAAACCCAATGACTGTTACCCCTAGCTAAATACCCCCATTCCGGACACAATGGGATATGTTTCGTTTGCAAATTCGATTGTTACAGTCAGTTATTTTTCAAATTAAAGTATAAAACATTTAATATTCAATTTGAATGTATATTTCAATTTGCCAGGGCCACAAACTGATTAGAAAAATTCCAAAAAAATAAATCTGGCTATGTTTTGACACTACGGTCCCAACAAAACTGGTTTCGTCGAATTCTGAGATCATTTGAAAAATTGCCTTTTTCTGGTCGATCCAATTTAACAAAAATTGACCAAACACATTTTCTTTTGGCATGCTCACATACTAGCTTAAAAAATTATGAAATTGAAAACCTAGCAATAGTTTAACATCCTGGACCCAACAAAAGTGGTTTCGTCGAATTCTGAGGTCGTTTGCAAAATGTCTATTTTCAAGGGCTAAGTATTATATATTGCGACCTTTCTGAAAATTCATTTGGCCATAACTTTTGATTCTCGCTATAAAACTTCGATTTTTCAGATTCATTAGAAAGGTATTCACTAACAGATTTAAATATTTTTGGTTTCACTAAAATCCGTTATATTTTGCACCCGGTGTAGTCAGTCAAAGTTTGAATTCAAAATTTTAAACTGCCACACTATTTCTAATTCACTATTTTATTGAAATATTCTATTTCAATTGTTCAAATTACTTTGAAATAACCAATTTTAAAAATTTTAAATTGGCTCGTATTTTCCGGGTTATTACAATCTCCCCCACTTAAAACTTTTCGTCCCCGAAAAGGAAATAACGGTAAAGTAGGAAACAAAATGTAAATGCAAAGTATTTTAAAGGTACCTTGCACCGAAGTTAGTCAGAGATGTCCACTCTGCATTTGGGGTAAGCTTGTTTAATGCTTTCCTCAGTCTCCCAAGTACAGTCTCTAGGATCACTACTCCACTGCACTTTAACTAGATGAACCTTTTTGCTTCTTAGCTCTCTAGTTTCTTTGCCAACAATCTTTAATGGCTCTCTTCTGACTGCTAATTCTGGAGTTATTTCCAAGTCCTGTTGCGCTGCTTCTTCTACAACAAGATCTGGATCATGCACATGTCTTCTAAGTTGAGATACGTGAAACACATCATGCACTCCAGGCAACCAATCTGGTAATTGAACCCTATAAGCAAGAGTTCCAATTCGTTCAAGTATAGGAAAGGGACCAATAAATCTCGGTGCTAACTTCCCAGTTTTGCCAAATCTGATTACTCCTCTCATCGGAGACACTTTCAAATAAACATGGTCACCAACAACAAATGTCAAATCTCTTCTTCTAGAATCTGCGTAACTTTTCTGTCGGCTTTGTGCGGTTCTCAATCGCTTTTGGATGAAGTCGACTTTATCAGACGCTTCTCTAATCATATTGGGTCCTAACACAAGTCTGTTGCCAGGTTCTACCCAACATGCTGGAGATCTGCACAGTATGCCATATAATGCTTCAAATGGCGACATTCCCAAACTTGCTTGATAGCTATTGTTATATGAGAATTCGGCCAAATGCAAGTGATCTTCCCATGACCCACCAAAATCAATTATACAAGCCCGCAATAAATCTTCTAGAATTCTATTCACCCGCTCAGTTTGGCCATCTGTCTGAGGGTGATAAGTGGTGCTCATATTCAGTTTCGTTCCCAATTCTACCTGGAATGCCTCCCAGAATTTGCTAGCAAATATTGGGTCTCTATCACTGACTATGCTGATGGGAATTCCATGCAGCTTAATAATTTCTTTGAAATATATTTGTGCTAGACTTTGAGCGGTTCTATTGGATCTGACAGATATGAAATGGGCAGTCTTCGTGAAGCGATCTACGATTAGCCAAATGTTGTCATTACCTTTCCTGGTTCGCGGCAAACCATCAATAAAATCCATGGAAATATGTTCCTATTTCCAACCTGGGACTTCCAACGGTTGCAACAATCCAGCTAGCTTCTGTTGGTCGCTCTTAACTAATTGACAAGTAGGGCATCTGCTAACATACAAAGAAATATCCCTCTTCATTGCCTTCCACCAGAAAGTGCGTTTGATATCGTTGTACATTTTACTTACCCCGGGATGAATGCAAAGTTTGGATTTATAACATTCATCTAGCACCTCTCTTTTGAGCTCAGGGATGTCAGGAACACATATTCTTCTATTCAATCTCAGAACTCCCTCACTATCCACTTGGAAACTGGAGCCTTCGCCCCTTCGAATCCTTCTTATCATCTCTTTCACAAAATTGTCGTTTTTCTGAAGAACAGATATTTTATCAATCAATCCTGGCGTAATTATAAGATTGGAAATGATTGCGGTTCTCCTACTAAGCGCATCCACTACAACGTTAGCCTTTCCCGACGTATACAGGATATCTAGATCATACGCTGCAATAAATTCTAGCCCACGCTGCTGTCTCAAATTCAGATCTTTCTGGGTGTTTAAATACTTCAATGATTGATGATCTGTGTACAGTACAAATTTCTCGCCCAATAATTAATGCCTCTAGATTTTCTAAGCAAAAACGATAGCTAGTAACTCAAGATCATTAGTTACATAATTCTTCTCATGCGGTTTCAGTTGGCGGCTTGCATAAGCGACTACTTGGCCTCTTTGCACTAACACTACACCAAGACCTCTAATAGAAGCATCTGTCCAAACCGTTAAATCATGATTGCCATCGATAATGGTTAACACTGGAGCAGTTGTCAGTTTCGATTTCAATTCCTGGAAAGCTTCCTCACAGTCGGAAGTCCACTTAAATTTCTCATGCTTCTTCATGAGCTTCGTTAACGGACCGGATATCTTCAAAAAATCCTTAACGAACTTTCGATAATAACTAGACAACCCCATAAAACTTCTAACCTCTGTGGGTGTAGTGGGTTGTTTCCAGTCTTGAATTGCTGTTATTTTGCTCAGATCTATAGAAATCCCTTTCTTTGACACAACATGACCAAGGAACTTCACTTCTTCTTGCCAGAAGACACATTTAGAGAATTTTGCTTTGAAGACGTTCTTTCTTAGAATCTCCAATACTTGTTCTAAGTGTTTTTCCATCATCGATGAATATGAGGACAAATTTATTCAAAACTCCCCTGAACACTCTATTCATTAGATCGACAAAGTATGCTGGAGCATTGCACAGGCCGAGCGGCATTACTAACCATTCATAAAATATGTCTGGACCTCTGAAAGCTGTCAAAGGAACACACTCCTCTGCAATTCTCAATTGATGAAAACCCGCAGCTAGGTCGATTCGGGAAAATACTCTTGCCCCATTCAATTGGTCTAGCAGATCATCGATGTGGGGTAATGGGTATTTGTTTTTGAGCGTCTGTTTGTTGAGGTCTCGGTAATCAACACACAATCGAAGAGTGCCGTCTGACTTTGGGACAAACACTACAGCTGCACCCCAACTAGAAAAGCTGGGTCTAATTAGACCCTTCCATAGCAGTGGACGAGTTCGATCGCCTAGTTCTTCTTTTTCCTTTGGAGTCATTCTTCTGATTGGATGTACCACTAGTCTGGCATTGGGAATTAGATCGATTCTGAATTCTATTTCTCTTTGCGGAGGTAAGTTTTCGACTTCTTCAAACACATCCACATAGTTTCTAACAACAGGAAACTTTTCTAAGGAAGTGGGGATAACTTCTAATGCAGACCAAAACTCCTCCCTATTTGGATTCGAACCATGAAAGGGTATAGTAATATATCCAAGCTTCATTCGAATTTTTACTATCCTTTCTGCACACTTCACTTCAGCTTCGTATTTCGTTAACCAATCAAGCCCGAGAATAATATCGAATTCGGGAAAATCCGTGATGATTAAATCAAAAGAAAACTTGTAGGAAGAATAAGAGACTGGCACTCTACAATATAAACTGAGAATGAGGGATCCTCCTATTGGATTATGAACTTCAACCGATTCTTTTAGCTTTCTTTGTTTTAACTTTAATTTGTGAACTGTGTTACTAGCAATAAAACTACGTGATGCACCCATGTCAAATAATACAGAAACATGAATATTTTTAATTGTAAGGGTACCTCCCAAAACATCGGGTTCACCTGCTCCATCGGAAGCAGCCGACGGGTTCGTCCCGTCATACACGTGAGCTACTGCGGCCTTCTTAAGCAATGGACAGTCTTTGACAAGATGATCCATCTTGCGGCAATTAAAGCAGGTGTGAAGGTTCTGAGAGCCCGGGCTTGAACCTTGAGAATTTGTCTTTTGCCTCTTCGGGGCTGTGCAAACATTGGAGTAGTGCCCCACCTTGCCACAATTATAGCAGCTTCCTTTTGGCGGCCTGCCTGTCTGTGGATTCAAGGATGCTGCTTGGCTTGACTCCGCTTGATTCACAGCGGGCTTGCGTTTATTTCTCGCTTGGCTTTTAGCACGATCCTGTTCCTGGTGCCTTTGATCCAGGTCTTCGTAGTTGCACGTCATTTCCACCAATTCATTAAACCCCAGCTTGATGTGGGCCATTGCTCTATCATGGTACTGTGGATTCAGCCCGAGGATGAACCTCTTATTCTTGGACTTTGCAGTGGCGATGAGCTCTGGAGCATAGCGGGATAATTGTGTAAACTTATTTAGATAATCTTGCACCGAGAGATCCCCCTGCTGGAGGTTGGCAAAGTCGTCGTGCATGCGCTCCAGGGCTTGCTCTGGGACATATTTCTCTTTGAATAGTTCTTTGA
This sequence comes from Allium sativum, assembly GCA_030737875.1. Lineage (NCBI taxonomy): Eukaryota > Viridiplantae > Streptophyta > Magnoliopsida > Asparagales > Amaryllidaceae > Allium > Allium sativum. The sequence continues at coordinate 565,951,963 of CM060923.1, read as the reverse complement.
ATCCGTCCCAGGTTCTACCAACATTTCTATTCCCAGCGGTGAGAGCTTCCCACCATAGTTCAGCTTCTTCTTGTAGGAACCAAGCGCCCATAAAAGCTTTATCTTGATCTCCAAGCCTTAGGCCTTCTAGTATCTTCTCGCATGTTTTTAGCCATGCAAGGGCCTCTATTACTGTGCCAGTTCCAGAGAAGGTTTTGCCTCCCAGGTTCTTGTACCTCTTAGCCACGCGATCCAGCTTGAATTGTTGAGTGGCCGGGGGTTGTATCAAGGGTCCTTCTTCAACTGGGACTTCACCTCGTCCTCTGCCACGGCCAGCACGGCCTCCTCTAGCAGCGGCTGCTCGGGTAGCCATTGTTCAGGTTCTGTATAAGCAAGAAAAGAGTCAGCTTACAGGAACGATAATTTTATTGCATGGTTAAGCAAAAAACTTAAGGAAAGATAACGATGGACTGATCAAATTGTTTTTGCTATTCTACGTGGCTCATTCTAGGACATTACTAGTCCTATCTCTAATGAGCTACTCGCCTTAGAATACTACCGATTCTATTTTGACGAAGTGTTTAATGTGTTAGACTCCAGAACTATGGTTAACCAAAGCTCTGATACCAGCTGTGACGATCCCAAAACCCCGTGACACGGTGTTAAGGATAATCATTGGAATATAACACATTAATCATCATTAGCAGATCACAGGTAATAGCATAAAGGAGAGATAGAATAATTTACACACATATGATAGCGGAATCATATAGATATCACCACATCAGAGAGCACAGTGCAGGATACAACTTAGTGCATAATAATACATAATCAGTCATCATCGCCAGAGGCGGAATCGTACATATAGAGTACACAAATTAAACATCGGTCCACATCGCCAGTGGCAGAATCATAATACATATACAATAATGGCGGAAAAAGTCATAGTCAGCACGGTGTAGTCAAGCCTCGCCATGAGCCAAAAGTTCACCAGATACCTATAACTAGGCTTCCCGTGTGAAAATGAGGGCACCCGAGTTTGTAAGGTGAAACAAACTACGAGTCAGTCGTGGGACTGGTATGAGAAATCTACTTAACTTATTAACAACAATAATAAGGCAAATCAAAGGACCACGCCACTTTCGCAGAACGGGTTTACTCCAATGAGTTCTAATGCATGAAATAAAGTAAATGATTAAATCATCGTAATGCTTTTTATAAAAAGAAGCCATTATAAGACTCAGGTCCCATCACACAATGCAACACAAGCTAGAGGATAGAGTTTTACCTTATAATAGCCAAAAATGCTTCATACGTATAAAACGAAAGTGTTTGATATTATTACTAGTGCATATATATATATTTCAAAAGCGATTTCAATCATAAATATCAATCATAGGCGGCATAAATGACCCATACCACTATGTCGCCATACTAGTAATACAATCACATCCGAAATTTCGTATTGGAAATTGGATTCCATCATGAGTCGAGGCAAGGGGCAAGCTCGTCTCCATTCGAGACACTCTAGCAAATGCCTCGGGACCGCACACAGCAAACCCTGGATCTTCAGGGTCGGTCCTCTCTTACTTTTGAGGATTGGCAATTCCTGAACACACGTTTCCCGGTCCTTACAGACATATAATCGAGGCGCCTCGTATTCCAACAACCACACAGGTAAAAAGTGTATATAATGTCAGGGCTATTAGGTCACTGACACCACCTTATCTAGAAAGAAACATCGTGCTCTCCTTGCAGTCACTATCCCGTTTTTGACTCATACCGGTGTGTGAGGCTCGCGAATCCATGTTATACACATAGCTACGTCACACAGACCATGCTTTGATCATCAACCACAAGACTTCGCTTTGCAACAGAAGCCTTGATCATATGCCACTTAGGCGTGCCACACAGGCAATCCACTTCATGCGACTGATTTCTATCAATACATAACCTCTGAGCTCGTACGTCTCAGAGGAGGGTGTTAAGCAAGAGAATAAATTCTCCGCCGCCAAACAGATATATATTTAACAAGATCAATCAACATAGAAAAAAATCCAATGTCAAACACACAGTCCATTTACAAGTTCGTTCTGGGTTTGAACAAAACTGGAGGCACCAAATTCCTCGCATATCCGCACAATCAACAATATGTCCGGACGGCTACTACTTCAGCCCCTTCAAGGTAGCTACTCCAATCACGAGCATCAATAGCGCCCATCCATCAAATGTGAAGATTGTCGGTCTTCAACCATCTTCGACTCTTCGACTTCTCAACGTCGATCGATTATTTGAAATGAGAATGAACTCGGCCTTTTCAAATAACCCTCGTATATTTAGATTTTCAAATCAAATTTTCACATGGTTAAACTATTCAACATTCACATTTCAGTTCCTTAGTATAATTTTCATGTTAAACACATTCAACCATCACATATCAAGCAAACACAACAAAATTGGTTTATTTCCCCTCTATATCATCTATAGTATTTTATAACGATATATCGCCATTTTATTTATTTAAAATGGTCATATTTAATTAAACAACGTTTCAGGTCGTGACGAGGCACTAGCGCTGTTTTTCACAAAATTTGTTTTACACATATCTGAAAATCTAACCGTTGGATCTTCACAAATTTTATATCATTAGAAAGATCATTTCAAAACGAATCCAACGGTTTCAGTTTTGGGAAAATCCGACGGTCGGATCTTCCACACTTGTCGTTTGAAGTTACGATTTCAAATTACGAACCGCAACGTCGTTATTCGATTTAATTTAATTATATATATATATATATATATATATATATAATCATTTCTGACGCTGTTTTTCTTCAGATTTGAATTAAATATTCCAGACAATCCAACCGTCGGATCTTTACACAGTTGGTGCCGTTGGAAAGATATTTCCAAGGCGAACCCAACGGTTGCTGTTTCGGGAAAATCCAATGGTCGGATTTCCCGCACTAGTCGTTTGAAAACACGGTTTCAAACCTCGAACTGCACGGCCACGATTCGTTTTAATTTTATTTATATTTATATATTTATATAAATATAGTTCATTCGAAAATTCCTATATCGTTTTCACTTCAAATATTTCACTAACGCCTTTAAATTTTGGAAAATTTCGCCATAACCTCTTTTGTACGGGAGGGGCTGGGAAAATTCCCAAATAGCCACACGGACGTCTCATCTCAAAAAGAAAAAGAAAAAGAAAAATCCAAGCGGCTAGACAAAAGGCCCATAAAATCATCATCCAAACAAAACAGTAAATATGTACCTATTTGTCGGGCACAAAATTTTATTCCTCTTCTCTAGCCTCTTTGCTATAACTTGTTCAATAAATATGCATGTACATATATGCAATTCTTATCACTTATCATTTTCCATTCAACTTCATATTTGATTCAATTTGGTTTATAAACACCATTCATTCTAATGTTGCATGCATAGGCAAAAATCATATCATTAGCTAATTAATGATTATTTCAACTCATGCATATTTATTTGAACAAGTGGTTATTTTCAACACTTCACTTTTCAAAAATGATAATTTTGGCGAACTAAAATACATTTCAACACATGACTATTTTATTTAGTTCCTATGCATGTTAAAAATAATATTTATTTCACAAATATTTATTTCAACGCTTGCATATCTTTAGCAAATCACATACATGATAAAAATGGTATTTTCATCATCTAAAATATTTATTCAACACATGAATGTTTTTAACACTTCATAATTTCAATAAAAATGTAATTTTTATTGTTCGATCTTTTTATTCAACACATGAACCTTTCCAATACACACACTTCTCAACACATGAGCATTTCCACACATGGATATTTTATATAGTTTGTTCATATTTGAAAGATGAAATTTTTATTGTTGAAACTATTTATATATAAGGCGAATATTTTACATACTTCATATATATTATAAAAATGTGATTTTTATTGATTAAACACTTTATTCATTCACACATGAATTTAATTTTCACACATCACTTCTCAACACATGAGCATTTCCACACATGGATATAGTTTCAATGCATGACTTTAATTTCAATGCATGAAGATAATTTCAACATATGAAAATAATTCCAACGCATGAATATTATTCAAAATTTCGGCAGCATAACGGCAGGGAAGTTAAAACCGGCACCGTCCGAGTACGGCTCCTCGCTCTACCTTAAAACCTCGCGGTTTTTGACAATGGGGATTCATGCATCTAATTTGCACGTAAGCGGCATGTTTTATTTTCATTTCCACAATTATTCCCAATTTATTTCAATCACCATTGGGTATTTTTCAACCACAACCAATCAATTTCAACCACAAACAATTATTCAAGCATTCGCATTTTTTTCATCCAATATTTCACACCAATTCACAACAATAAATATCGTCCATGGTTTGTGGATGAGGAGAGTGTATATATATATATATATATATATATATATATATATATATATAATTTCTATATTTCATTTGCATTTCAACACACATATCATTTATACTATGCATGTATAATTCATACTTCGCTCATATAGCTTACACAACGCATGTACATGAGGTATACAACACGTGTATAATTTACACTTTCCTTGTATAATTTACACATGACATTTTCCATTAAACTCATATTTAATTTAGATTTCTCACATTGGTTTTCGGAGTGCTAAAAATCGTAGATGGCTCAGAAAAATCCGCGGTCTCTTCTTTGTGGTAGAGAGCCTCGTTGCAGTCCCGATGTTTCCTGTTTCATCGAATTTCGTCAACACACCATAAAGATATGATTTTTCAAAGTTCAAAAATCATAAAGGACTCACCTTTCTTTGTTTGTTCGAACTAGGTTCTGATTTTTCAGAAAATCCATGAATCGATGCTCTGATCAGAGGATGGGACGTGAAAGAGGGAAGCGAGGTGGTCCTGTCGGTGGTCGGAGGAGCAGGTGCGATCGCCTCTGGCGATAGTGGCGTCGACGTGAAGTCGGCGACTTCCTGGGCGTTGTTATCGACGCTGGCGAAGGGAGAAAGGGCGGGGTTGGTCAGATTTGAAGAGGGAGGTCGGCGACGTCGAGTCAGTGTGGTGGCGTTGGCTGGCGTCGCCTGTGGCAGCGGGATTTTCATTGGGAAGGAGCGAACGGTTTTCCGCCGTTAAACGAGATAGGCGGCTAGGGTTTTGAGTTTTTTTTTTCAAATTATGAAAGGAATTTTCTGATTTGCCAATATATATATTATTCAGAAAATTAGGGTTTTCTCATCAGTTCAAACCCAACGACTGTCGCCCATAGCTAAATACCCCCATTCCGGACACAATGGGATATGTTTCGTTGGACAATTCGACTATTACAGTCAGTTATTTATCAAATTATAGTATAAAACATTTAATATTCAATTTTAATGTACATTTCAATTTTCCAGGGCCACAAACTAATTCAAAAAATTCCAGAAAAATAAATCTGGCTATGTCTTGACGCTACGGTCCCAACAAAACTAGTTTCGTCGAATTTTGAGATCATTTGAAAAATGGCCCTTTTCTGGTCGATCCAATTTAACAAAAATTGACCAAACACATTTTCTTTTGCCATGCTCACATACTAGCTTCAAAAATTATGAAATTTGAAACCTAGCAATAGTTTTACATCCCGGACCTAACAAAAGTGGTTTCGTCGAATTCCGAGGTAGTTTGCAAAATGTCTATTTTCAAGGGCTACATATTCTATATAGCGACCTTTCTGAAAATTCATTTCGCCATTACTTTTGATTCCCGCTATGAAACTTCGATTTTTCAGATTCGTTAGAAAGGTAGTCACTAACATATTTAAATATTTTTAGTTTCACTAAAATCCGTTATATTTTTCACCCGGTGCAGTCAGTCAAAGTTTGAATTCAAATTTTCAAACTGCCACACTATTTCTAATTCACTATTTTATTTAAATATTCTATTTCAATTGTTCAAATTCCTTTGAAATAACAAATTTTAAAAATTTTAAATTGGCTCGTATTTTCGGGTTGGTACAACAGTCTCCCCCTTTTGATGATGACAAACAAATAGAAGATTTTGAATACAATAAATGTCTTTGACAGTGAATTTTGAACTCCCCCTATTTAGTAGCTCCCCCTACAACAAAGACTCCCCCTATAACTGTGCATGAGTGAGTGAAAAGAATAAATATTCAAAATTAAAAATATTTATAAAATATTCACTCATAAATCAAAATCTCAACCCACTCTCCCCCTTTTGTTATCATCAAAAGGATACAAAAATTAAAATATTGATGAAAAATGACTAAAAAATATAATTTCAGCTGAAGAGGAAGAGCGATCACCATAAATCTCAATCAGTCAAACAAAAATCATAATGAACTAAGAATTAGTGGCATATTTCAAATTTTAGAGAATGACGAATTTACGATGAAAAAATGGAGAGAGTTTAAAAAATATGAATATTTTCCAATTATTTCCAAAAGAATAATATAAGATTGAGCATAAAAACAGTGATGGATTTGGACTATAATGATTAATTCAATTTAAGTGACAAAATCGAATATTCTCAAATCCCAATAGCTATCAATCAACAAATCATAGTACGTCATAAAATATTAACACATTTAACAATTAAGAAAATGGATTGATAGTCTGGTTTTTACACACCAAGGAGAATTTCATATAAAACTTTATTTTATTCAATTTTTTTTTTCTTTTTCTTTTAATTTAAGAGCACACTGACCATGCATAACCAGATCTTGGATTTTTAAATGAGATCAGTTGCAGCTTAAATATAAGTAATCTCATAACCAGAGCTTGGATTTTTAAATGAGGTTAGAGAAACACTTGTGAATATTTTTTTTATTCATTTTCATCTTTAAAAGGAAAAGCTCCTTAGTATATAAAACCAATATGGATGATGGAAATGTGATAGGTACAGAAATGGTTTGTGAAATAAATTTCTAAATTAATCATATTATGAAATATGCTCGACTGTACCGGGATTATTGAAAATTTTCAATTATCACTAATTCTGAATGATAATATAACCACAATTCCATCACAAATATTTTCACTGTTTATCCAAAAAGATTTTTTAAAAATTAAACTCTCCACATTAATATAAAATCATGATGGATGGTAGAATGCTGATAGATAAAAGAGATGCTCGTGAAATAATTGCCAATTCAAAGATATTATAACAAATGTTCAACCATCATGAAAATCTAAATAAAATCTCCTCTTGTTGAGAAATATACTGTAGTCACTATTCATCACAATTTCAAAATCTGATAAAATTTTAATAAATTATAAATACAGTTCAATTTGGATATTGGTTTCAATTTCTGAATGAATAATCAATAAATAGTTTTTAAATTGAAAAACAATTCCACAAGGAACAAGAAGATCTATACATGCCAAGAGGGATAAATTTGTACAAAGCATAAAGAGTGTGTGAATCTATCCAAGGTGAAGTTTAGAATCTAAGTACAGATGAGTGAAACAAATATAAGGCACATCTGATACCACTTGGTGTCCCTATTAATGAGGATTTTAAGGAGACATTGTAGGCAAACAAGAATATCATAGACAAACAGAAATTCAATCATAAGGTCTAAGCAGACAAGAACAAGCATTTATTTAAAAAACAGTATCAGAGCAGCAAACAGATCATAAACAAGCAATTTCCAACATATTTACAAAACAATATCACTACAGCACAAGATATTAGTTCAAATCAGACTTGTCAAGATGATGGTCGCATAAGTTGATTCATGATCCAATGGTTAATACCATTTATTTGAAATCATTTGAGGAATATGAAGCTCTCAAGATTTAGTGAATCAATCACACCAGATTATTAATTTAAGATTCAAGATATGTGTGAGATTCAATAAACCAATAATTTCAAATGATTTTAAACAAACAAATATTTAAATCATAAAATCATGAAATAACACTGACTTTCAAGATCAAATATTCAAATATATTTTTTTCAAATTATTTCTAACAAGCCCAAAGAATTTTTCAGAATATTTACATCAAGTTTGAGTAATAATTCATGATCTGAAAATAGTGGTCTGTTCAAAATCACTTGAACAAATGTCAATCTTGAGATACAATGAATCAATCACACGAGATTAATAGTTTTAGATCTGAGAGGTGTGTGAGATTCAAAATATCAGAAATTTTCAAGTGATCTCAAACAAACAAACAAAATCCACACCAGATTATCATGAATAGCATTGAATTTCAAGATGTAAGCAATAATTCAATACTGAACAGAATATTCAAGCCAATCTGAAAATCAATGGGATTACCACAACTGATAGATAGCAGAGTGCTGTAATGAGTATAGATTTTCAAGCCCTTCCAAACTGAATTAGAAGAAAATCAAAACAGCAGAGGTGTGTGAAGGCCCATTAAACTTTCAGATCTTTAAAAAAATTTAGAATTCAAAACAACAGTGTTCAAGGTATGACAAGACTACATCAACACTGTTATGAATTCAAAAATCAGAAAATAAATTTCACAGCAATTGCAGATATTTACAAAGTTGAAATTCAAGATCTAAAAAGATTATAACATCAGAGTTCTATTTAAATAAAGCAAATCTCTGGAATATCATGAGTACTGCGATTTGAAGTTAAAGAAGCCCAGAAGAAGAAAATATGGCAGTGATAAATCAAAAAGAAAATATCAAAGAAAAATAAACAGAAGGGAAGAATGAGGAATAAATGAAGAAAAAAAATATATATTTACAAAGATGTGTTTAGGAATCATACCTGAAATCAATGTAAACCAGAATCTCTAACTCATCAGCCTTGGCTAAAGGAACTGTGAATGATATAGAAGTATAGACAGCTTTGCTTGACATTTCTTGTTGCATAGCAGTTCCTCAGCCTCTTCTGGTACCTAACAGTATAGGATATTGATTGGTCTAACAAAATTAGTAAAACCACTCACAACTAGCTTCATAGCTTTAGGTACCTAGACTTGTTTATATAACAATCCATCAGAATTTACCAAAGTACCTTTAGGGACCAAGATCTATTTGAAATTAGACGAATTCGCTTTACTTCTTTTTGAGGTCCAAGAATGATAGAATGGTTTGTTATAAAACAAATTCTTATTTTGTTTATGTTTCAAAAAATCTTTTGAATTGCCAGAGTTTAAAAATTCAAAACAATCTTTTCCAAGATAATTTGAAGTGTCTTTAAAATCATTTGAATTCATCCTATCAAAACGATTGATATTACCAAAGCCAAGACCAGATTTATTTCCAATAGAAATTTGGTTTTGTAACAGCATATTCAACGCTTTTTCCCCATTATAAAATTTATCCAAAGTTGATTCTAATCGTTGAATTTTTTATTTTATATCGCTATTTTCTTTTAATTAATTATAGGAATTATTTATAGCGATCTTCTGTTCATCATTGGACTGTTTCAAAAACAATTTCTCATTTTCAAGCAATTTAATTTTGGCTTGGGATTCAGAAATTCCAAGTTCAAATCATTTTTTCTTTTTAGACTCAAATTTCTTGGATTTTTCAATCTCATTTTCAAGCTCTTCTAAAATCAAATTTGATTTCAACAAGTTCTCCTTTTCAACAATTTCAAATTTGGAATTTATATCTATTTTCAAATTTTCAAATTCCTTTTGCAGAAGGTTATTCAAATTTGATAACTCGGTCTTGTTCTCATTTAAGATCAGAATTTCATTTTCAAACTTTTGAATATTTTTATTGAGATGAACAGGATTGGTTTTCAATTTTCAAACAATTTTTGCAAACTGAATTTGAAGAATTTTTAACATATTCTAGTTGTGATTCCAAATTATCAATTTTGCTGGTTAACTCAAAATTCTTAGATTTCAAAGACTTATTTTTCAGTTGGAGTTTATCAATAGATTTCGTTAAATCAAGACACATGTAAACCAAATCTTCATATGAGAGATTTTTTGTTTCAACATTTGTTTATTCTCCATCATCTAATCCATCTGAATTCTCATCTATATGACCTGTTAAGCATAGTTCTGAATCTGAGTTGACATTCTGCGGTTTTGAGCTATTGTCATATTTTCCATACAGCATGTTGAGAGTTCCCAAGATATCCTATGCAGTTAAACAATGAGATGTATGAATAAACTGTTCAGTACTAAGATAATCAAATATGATTTTCATTGCACGGGAATTGAAAAAAACATTTCTCTTATCTGACATATCAATCCCATTGATAATAGTATCCCAACATTTAGTATTAACAGATTTTAAATAGGACTCCATTTCTTATCTCCAATTTATAAATTTTGTACCATTAAAAACAGATGCCATATGACTGGAATGACTCTCTGCAAACTGACAACAAGGAGACATGACTCTAGAGTTAACCGTAATTACCAGGCTCTGATACCAATTGTTGGATCTAGATTAACCCTAGAGGGGGTGAAAATGGTTTATCACATTTTTTAACTGAATTAAAATTCTAACAAGATATATAATAATAAACAAATCACAGAATATAGATGAAACAGAAACGCAGAAAATATATCACACACAGATATACCCAGCTTTGGCAAAACCCTAACTACTGCTGCATTTCTAAGGTTTCTACTAGGTGATAGAACAGTTCCCGCATACAGGACCATGTACACTCGCAATCCCTTCTCCTGTTCTAACCCTATGCTCGAAACACTATACTGACCAATATCCCCTCGATCAGATTTCCCCTGATTACGACCCCGCAACCAGTAACCCAGATTTTATAGACTCTGTCAACTATCAGTCAACACCCTGACTGATTTCCCTAGAATTTTACAGACTCTAGAAACTGTTCGTTTGAAATACAACACGAATTAAAATGCAAAACAATGAAAACTAAAATAAAATAGAAACCCTTGTATTTAAATATATATTCTCCCCTCTTAGTGAACTAGGCTTAGCCAATGCCGGCCCATTTGCAATTCTTTCCATCGGATCTCTTTTTGCTTTCTAGAGAAAAAATATGGCGGCTCTTTAGATTGGAATTTAGGGTTTCTTCAAATCGATTCGATTGAATTGATGGAAAAATGTTTCTCGAGTTGCTTCAATCTCTAGCGCCCTTCTGAAATTTATTGTTCTCTGATTTGAGAACTGTGGCGATTGAAACTGTGGTATGAAACTTTTGATTTGAAATTTATTTCTCTCGAGTTGATTTTGTGGTTTCGATGTCCCATTTTCCAGTGATGTAACGACCCTGATTTTTCGTCGATTAATTTTAAATATTTAATATGGATTTAAATATTGAATTGATAATATACATGAATATTTATGCTACGTTATCGATTTAAATATCGATTTCAAATTTAATATCGAATATATTAGATTATCGTAAGATGAAATATAATTGAATGCAAAGTAAAACTAAATAAAAAACAATTCAGATGATTAGTATTAATTGTATTTGAATATAGATGATAATAAAAATATTTTATTATCAGAGAATTTATTTGTTTAGAATTTAAATTATATTATAATATGGTTATTTTAAAATATATGTTCAAATTAAATTTTATAGTCTATTCTGTTGAGTCCAAAATAGTGTAATTACGTTGTAACGTCGGTCGGTAGGTTAAAATAGCGGTTCGTGATGTCGGGTTATGAACCCCGATATATTTTTAGTGGATAGGACTGAAATAAATCGATATCGTTTTAAAAAGGATAAAAATCTCTTTAGGTCAAATCAGATTAAATTAAACTATATTTAAAAACAAAAATCAAAATTTTTATATATATTTGCTATGTAATTTATGCTACCCTAAAACATAACATCGCAGCCTAATTCTAAAGGCAGTACATATTGTCTTCCTCCTTCCCGGCAAAGTGAAGCAAGATTAAATGGTTTCCAGTACAGCTTGTTCCTTATCGCGCCTATATAACAAGCTTAAGCTTTCGTCGTTTGACCATTCTCAATCCAACGAAAACATTTACCCTTACCCTTCGTTCTTTTCTTCCAGAATCCAAAAAAATTAGATCTATCAGGAGAAAAAAACAACGGAGATGGAAATCACGATGTCAAATTCAGACCGCGATCGATCTGCGATATATCCTGAAGCGCGAAGACACGCTGAAGCACTCGCGATTTGGGTATTGTTGAGAATTCATGTGGGAAAATCTGAAATCTCTCGTAAGCTTAGAAGTGAGGGGGTATCGGTCTAGGATTTCCTTCGAGTTGAGTTAAGGTGTCTCGATTTGTGTTCTAGGAGTTTGAGCGACATCTGGAGGAGGAAACTTTGGAAATCCGTGCAAACTCCTATCGTGCGATTCAATTTGGGACTGTGTGGAAATTCAAAATCAATACTGGGAAGAGGGCGATGAGGAGTTGACACTGGTGATAATTGGGGGTTCGGTTATATTCTATCGCACGGGGAGTTGAAGTTGCGAGGGTGGAGAGCGGATGGAGTTCAATTCAGTGATGACAAAGGAGACTAGCGAGTGGCTCTTGATGGGGGAAAATGGTAACAGTGAAGGGATTTGTTGGGTATTGTCAGTAATGGATTCAGTTAAGCGAAAATACTGTCCAGTTTATATTTAAATGGAAATGAAAGTAAATGCAAATCAGTGGTGAAGGTTATTCAGTATGAATTAGGTATGAGGTAGGTTGAAATGATCTGAGCAAGTTCGTAAGCGCATCGATATGAAATTAAATGTGATTTATTTGGATATTCTGCAAATGGAAATCACGGTGAGTAAATCTCACTCACCTTTCATTTAAAATTATTTTCATTAGTTAAAAATAATTGTTGTTTCTTGTTTGAATGTTGTTTAGTTAATTTAAATATATTAGTTATTTAGGGTTGACTATTATATATATATATATATATATATATATATATATTGGTTTGGCGATTGGATTGATTCCCGCAGTATCATTAGCGGATGACCCTAGGCCCACATATATAAGTGGGTCCACTTCTATACCGTGATATCCTGCCTCGAAGTAGGATGAGTATTATTTATGTTGACTAATGTTTGTGGATGCAGGAAAAACAGGTTGGAGGAATCCAACTGGATCCCTCAAAAATATATTATTTGTTTGTTAGCTTGATTTCATATATATTCATATATGACGTGTTAAAAATCAAATGATTGAAAATTGGATGATTTGATTGTTTTAAATATCACTGGGCTAAGTGTTAATTTATAAAAATACCCTGATGGGGTATTTGAGATTTAAAAGTGAAATTCTATTTTTGAAAAATAGAATTTGAATTTTTAAATAGATTTGAAATATAAACTTGTTTTGGAAAATAAAACAAGTGGTTCCTTTATAAACAAAGTTTATAAATAGTTCTTTTATAAACGAAGTTTATAAATGAAGTGAAAAGAGTTATCGTTGGATAATTCAGAAATAGAAATACAAGTGTGAAATTGAAAAGGGAAATCTATTTTCCAAAAGTAGAAATATCAATTTCAAAAGAAATTGAAATCGAGACTTGTTTAAGAACGAATAAAGAAATTCATATGTTGAATTTAAATATAGGAATTCAAATGGAAATTTAATATAGAAAATTTAAATAGAACTTGAAATAAAATTTCAAAAAGGGATTGAAATAGAATTTCAAAATAGAATTTGAAATAGAATTTGAATATGGGATTCAAATAAAGTTAAAATAGAATTTGAATTCAAAAGGGATTAAAATAGAATTTGAATTCAAAAGGGATTGAAATAGAATTTGAATTCAAAGGAATTGAAATAGAATTTGAATTCAAAGGAATTAAAATAGAATTTGAATTTAAAGGAATTCAAATAGAATTTGAATTCAAAGGAAAACAAATGGATTTGAATAAAGAAAGTTCAAATGAAATTTAAAATATTGAAATTCAATTAGAATTTGAAAATAGAATTTGAATATAGAAATTTAAATAGATGTTGAATATAAAAAATTTAAAGGAAATTCAAATATAGAATTTGAATATAGAAAGGTAAATAGAACTTGGATAAGGGAATTTGAAATAGAATTTGAATAAGAGAATTTAAATAGAATTTGAATAATAAAATTAAATTGGAGTTTGAATATTTGAAATTTAAATAGAATAAACATGGAATTTGAATTCAAAATGAATTAAATAAGGAATTCGAATGGAGAATTCAAAATGGATTCAAATGGAATTTAAACTAAAGAAATTTGATTATTGCATTCAAATGGAATTTTAAACTATGGAATTTGAATATAGAATTCTAATGGAATTTTAAACTATGGAATTTGAATATATAATTCAAATGGAATTTAAATATATGGGATTCAAATATAAGATTCAAATAGAAGTGAAATTTGAAATTTGAATATTAGAATTCAAACAGAAATGAAATGGAGTTTGAATATTAGAATTCGAGTAGAGTTAAAATGGAGTTGAATTCATTTTAACAAAGTTTAAAAGTTTTTATTTATAAATATAATTAAAATGAAATCGCCGCAGCGCTGCAGTTCGTAAATTGGCGATTCGAACTTCAATTGAGTGTACAGAACTCAATTGAAGTCGGAATTCTTTGAAATAAGAAACGTCAGGACCGATTTGATAATAGTTTTCTAATAGGAGAGAAAAATCTGGATTTCGTTGAATAGATTTTGAGTTATGTAAAAATCAAATTTTCAGAAAAACAGCGCCAGAACCATTATAAAACCATAACGGTTTATTTAAATAAATTAAAGGATTTTAAGCAAATAAAATCTGAATTTCTATTTAGAAAAATCCCGATTTGAGTATAAAATATATCGGAACTCAAGTGAAGTAATGAATTGATTTCTGAAACAGAAATCAGATTTTTGATTTCTGAATAGAATTAACTAATTTGAATAGAAATCAGTCAATGAGATTTTGAATGGATATTGGACTTTGAATAAGTGAATTCGATTTGAAAATTAATATTCGAAATCGGAAAGGAAACTAGAATTGAGATTGAAAATATAATTTGGTTATAAGCAAGTTAAATATTTTGTTTGAACATGTTATGTTCAAACAAAGAAGTGAAATAGGCAAAATAGCTAATTAAAGATAAATGAGAGAAACTGAATTCAAACGATGGGATTATGTTGAATTGAATTGAAAACAGGTGAGCATGTGTTAGACATGTATGGAATAAAGTGTATGAAGATTTTAATTTATGTGCCCGACAAAAAGGTACATGTTTAAATTCATATATGAGATTTTATGCGCCGTATCGGCAAGCCACTTGGCTTTTTCTTTTTCTTTTGGATTGCTAAGGGCCATGGGAGGCTACTTGAAATATCCCGATGCTCCCGGTACAAGGGAGGTTACGGCAAATTTTTCCGGAAATTTAAGGTGTTAGAATATTTTTAAGATAATTTGATAGTTGGAAATCAACGTGTCGATATATAGGATTCGATAAAGAAACGGATTTAAAAATAGAATATTGTAAACAAAAAGGGAAATCTATAGATTAGAAATAGAAAGCGAACCATATACATGTTTTAAAAATGAATAATTGGGTTGTATAGTGTGTTTATACGAGGTGAGTGGTTTTTTCTATTTTGAAGTTAATGATGTTTTCAGTTAAGGTCTGAGAGGTAATTTTACCCCAACATGGTTGATTTCATTTTTAATTGATAAATAGCAAGATCCAATCTCGAAGAGTAGTTTTGAATAATAGTTAGTTGAATAAAATATTTTGGGTTGTTGTAACGATGTTTTACACAACATTCATTTTAACCCAAGTGGTTGAATTTTGGAAATATAAAAGTAAATATTTCCTGAGTATAATTAAAGTAGTCGAGAAAAAGATAAGTGATCGAAATTGCTTCAATTTCAATTAGAATATATTTTTTAAGTTTGAGAAAATAAAGGAAGGCGATATTCGGAAATGTTTTCTAAATAGTGTAAAAGACCAATATGGGTATTGAAAATATTTGTTTAACAAATATTGATAAGGAAATGGAAAGGGTGATTTATTTAATGAATAGTAATCAAGGGGCCCAATGATTGTTTGATTGTTTTGAATGGATGGTTGTTTTTCTTCGATAGTTAAATAACCGACTATCGAAGTGTTTTCCAATATCGTTGTCAATATGGAAAGACCGGTTGGATTATTATCCATGAACCACTCTGTATTGGCAGTAGCGTAGTGAATTAGACTATATGAAGATAATCGAAGATGGTGTGAAATGCAAGGGATTTTTCTATTAATAGAAATTGTGCCTTCGGTTTCGTTCAGTCCCAGAACGAACATAAATGGACGAATGTCTGACAAAGTATTTCCAAAGATCAAATGGGTTGGTCTGTATAAATATATATGGTTGCAACGGATTTATTCCGTTAGCATAACATCCAGAATATTTGTGCAAATAAATTGGTGATTAACGGATCTGACAATGTGGCATTCAAAGTAATTGTGCTATCAACGAATGGAAAGTAATCGTAGCCTCAGGCGTCAACAACCGGGAAATGACAAAAATCGGGCAGGCAGCATGGCTATGTGGGTCGCTCCCATTAGGATGTATAATCGCCTATCTAGAGACTCATTTAATTCCTTATTCTATTCGATGCTGTCCCATTCGGGAAACGGTTGCTGATCCCAACCGTTGGTGATATACATTCGATACACTCGAGCGAAATGAGTGGTCGGTCATGTTTGGGCCGGATTGCAAGATGTTCTTATTGAACCCCAGTGTATCGCCTCTAGAGTACACTGATCGGAAGGTGGTTCCATACCTTGTCATGTTGGAAATCAAATCTCCAATAAGCGCCATGCGGATTTTGATTTTATACTATGTATGCGGAGCGGGAGATGCATGCGTTCTGCTATTTGGTTATTTATTTGATTTAGACACGATTATAATATCACTGGATTTCGTATCAAAGTGTTTTGGGTTATAGTAAGGTAAAAACCGTCCACATTTATGTGTGTGCTGGTCTTACTATTATCTTTTCTTTTGAAAGAATTTTGAAAGTTAAACAAATGGTTGGAGTTTACTCACACCAGTCCCATGACTGACCCAGAGTTTATTTTGTTTGTTTTCCCTAAACTCTTGGGTATCCAAATTTGCACGGGCAGTCAAGTAGTCGGGATTTTTTTTAGATTCACTTGGAATAGTTGGAAGCAGGAGGCTTCACTAGTTAGCTGTAGACTATCATATATTCCGCTGTGAACCATGTTTGTATCTGGAAACAGGTGTTTATAACTGTTCCAGGAATAACTGTTGTGCTCTGATGATGATATGTACATAAAGTTACTGATTTGTATTTCAAAAGGTTGTGTTATATAATATATTTTATTCGTTCCGCTGTGAGATCTGTTTTTCTTTGTTTTCTTCTATTCTAACATTTCTTTCTTTCTATTTCTCATCCTCTAACTTCTTTTTAATAAAGATTCGTATTTCTGTGCAATTTGGGTTGGATGTGTGGTGTTATTAGTCAACTCAGATAGTATGGATTTGCGGGTCGTTACAGTTGGTATCAGAGTTGGTTGCTTAATTGGTACGGATGATAGAGTGTTCTCGCTTCGTGTTTGGTGGCGAACGGGAGACTCTTACCCCTACATCTCCCGACAATGTGGGTTGGTCGAGTCGAGAGGTTGGCCGTAAAAGCAGTTCTGAGGTATCTCTGTAAGCTACGGTGGGAGGTTAGCCCACTGCCCCCGGATCGTTACAGTTGGTATCAGAGCTTAGGTTGAGCGAATACCTAGGCTGTGGAGTTGTGCTCATTAGAGATAGGGTCAGTAGTACCCTAGAATGAGTTGAGTGTGTATATATATGAGAGAGCGTATTTGTTAATTGATATAAAAAAAATTATTTTATATTGTGTTGGCTAGTCAATTGAGTGGTTTATGAATTCTGATCGAATCGTGGGACGCCACGACGTCGATAAGAGTTTGTAAATACTTGAACCGAAGATTGAACACGATATTGTTTTAAAGTAGGTGAATGAAATAATTTTACCCAAAACTATATTTTGATATAGAAAGAATAATTTTCAGAAATTATTACACTATATGGATGTGTTGGTTGTTAAATTTATAATCCAATAAGATTATAAAATTGAAATGGTTATATATAACCAAAATAAAATTTGTATATGGATAACATATACAAATGAAATGAATTAAATTTGAATTCAAAACAGAATTTAGAATTTAAATCCTGGGAGATTGGAAAATATCTTCTGAAGTATATTAAAATAATATAGCTTTGTGTTAGAAGGATTTTTGAATGAAAATCATTTTGAATTGAATTTTAAAATAATAAAGCACTGAACTCACTTCAGTGGCTGGGAAATAATTCTGATGATGATCGCGACATCATCAGTGTTCATTTTCGAGTTTCTAAGTGATGGGCTGCTACCTTAAAAAAATTTGATGGGAATTTGATTGAAAGAAAACAGGTTTAGTTGAAAAATTCAAATATTTTCAATTTGAGAAGATTATAAATATATGTACATGTTTAAGTGATTTCAAAAGGATTTGAAATGAAAACCCAGGAATTTGAATTTTGAAGTTTAAATTTAACTTAAGCTAGTTAAATGGATTGAAGTCAATCAATCGACTAGAATCAATTTGAATAGATTTATTGGAATATAGATTGGATATAAATGGATTGATTCTAGATCATTCGAATTAAATGAAGGAAGACCAAAAGTTTTGGTGGAATTAAATACGAGGAGTTGAGTTTCAACATAAGTGAGATTTTGGAAAAAAAATATGAATTTGTACCATTTTTCCTACCTTAGCAATTTCGAGGACGAAATTATTTTAAGGGGGGAAGAATGTAACGACCTAGATTTTTCATTGATTAATTTTAGATATTTAATATGGATTTAAATATTGAATTGATAATATACATGAATATTTATACTACGCTATTGATTTAAATATCGATTTCAAATTTACTATCGAATATATTAGATTATCGTAAGATGAAATATAATTGAATGCAAAGTAAAACTAAATCAAAAAGAATTCAGATGATCAGTATTAATTGTATTTGAATATAGATGATAATAAAAATATTTTATTATCAGAGAATTTATTTGTTTTGAATTTAAATTATATTATAATATGGTTATTTTAAAATATATGTTCAAATTAAATTTTATAGTCTATTCTATTGAGTCCGAAATAGTGTAATTACATTGTAGCATCGGTCGGTAGGTTAAAATAGCAGTTCGTGATGTCGAGTTATGAACCCCGATATATTTTTAGTGGATAGGACTGAAATCAAATCGATATCGTTTTAAAAAGGATAAAAATCTCTTTAGGTCAAATTAGATTAAATTAAACTATATTTAAAATCAAAATCAAATCTTTTTATATATATTTGCTATGTACTTTATGCTACCCTAAAACATAACATCGCAGCCTAATTCTTCAACCAGTATATATTGTCTTCCTTCTTCCCGGCAAAGTAAAGCAAGATTTAATGGTTTCCAGTACGGCTTGTTCCTTATCGCGCCTATATAACAAGCTTAAGCTTTCGTCGTTTGACCATTCTCAATCCAACGAAAACATTTACCCTTGCCCTTCGTTCTTTTCTTCTAGAATTCAAAAAAATTAGATCTATCAGGAAAAAAACAACGGAGATGGAAATCGCGATGTGAAATTCAGACCGCGATCGATCTGCGATATATCCTGAAGCGCGAAGACACGCTGAAGCACTCGCAATTTGGGTATTGTCAAGAATTCGTGTGGGAAAATCTAAAATCGCTCGTAAGCTTAGACGTGAGGGGGTATCGGTCTAGGATTTCCTTCGAGTTGAGTTAAGGTGTCTCGATTTGGGTTCTAAGAGGTCGAGCGACATCCGGAGGAGGAAATTTTGGAAACCCGTGCAAACTCCTATCGCACGATTCACTTTGGGACTGAGTGGAAATTCAAAATCAATACTGGGAAGAGGGCAATAAGGAGTTTATAGTGGTGATAATTGGGGGTTCGGTTATATTCTATCGCACGGGGAGTTGAAGTTGCGAGTGTGGAGAGCGGATGGAGTTCAATTCAGTGATGACCAAGGAGACTAGCAAGTGGCTCTTGATGGGGGATGGACGGAAGGTAACAGTGAAAGGATTTGTTGGGTATTGTCAGTAATGGATTCAGTCAAGCGAAAATACTGTCCAGTTTATATTTAAATGGAAATGAAAGTAAAGGCAAAATCAGCGGTGAAGGTTGTTCAGCATGAATTAGGTATGAGGTAAAATTTGGTTGAGATGATCCGAGCAAGTTCGTAAGCGCATCGATATGAAATTAAATGTGATTTATTTGGATATTCTGCAAATGGAAATCACGGTGAGTAAATCTCACTCACCTTTCATTTAAAATTATTTTTATTAGTTAAAAATAATTGTTGTTGCTTGTTTGAATGTTGTTTGGTTAATTTAAATATATTAATTATTTAGGGTTGACTATTATATATATATATTGGTTTGGTGATTGGATTGATTCCCGCAGTATCATTAGCGGATGACCCTACGCCCACATATATAAGTGGATCCCCTTCTATACCGCGATATCCTGCCTCGAAGCAGGATGTGTATTATTTATGTTGACTAACGTCTGTGGATGCAGGAAAAACAGGTTGGAGGAATCCAACTGGATCCCTCAAAAATATATTATATGTTTGTTTGTTTGCTTGATTTCATATATATTCATATATGACGTGTTAAAAATCAAATGATTGAAAATTGGATGATTTGATTGTTTTAAATATCACTGGGCTAAGTGTTAATTTATAAAAATACCCTGATGGGGTATTTGAGATTTTAAAGTGAAATTCTATTTTAGAAAAATAGAATTTGAATTTTTAAATAGATTTGAAATATAAACTTGTTTTGGAAAATAAAACAAGTGGTTCCTTTATAAACAAAGTTTATAAATAGTTCTTTTATAAACTAAGTTTATAAATGATGTGAACAGAATTATCATTGGATAATTCAGAAATAGAAATACAAGTGTGAAATTGAAAAGGGAAATCTATTTTCCAAAACTAGAAATATCAATTTCAAAAGAAATCGAAATCGAGACTTGTTTAAGAACAAATAAATAAATTCAAATGTTGAATTTAAATATAGGAATTCAAATGGAAATTTAATATAGAAAATTTAAATAGAACTTGAAATAGAATTTCAAAAAGGGATTGAAATAGAATTTCAAAACGGAATTTGAAATAGAATTTGAATATGGGATTCAAATAGAGTTAAAATAGAATTTGAATTCAAAAGGGATTAAAATAGAATTTGAATTCAAAAGGGAATGAAATAGAATTTGAATTCAAAGGAATTGAAATAGAATTTGAATTCATAGGAATTAAAATAGAATTTGAATTTAAAGGAATTCAAATAGAATTTGAATTCAAAGGAATTCAAATGGATTTGAATAAAGAAAGTTCAAATGAAATTGAAAATATAGAAATTCAATTGGAATTTGAATATAGAAATTTAAATAGATGTTAAATATAGAAAATTTAAAGAAAATTCAAATATATAATTTGAATATAGAAAGGTAAATAGAACTTGGATAAGGGAATTTGAAATAGAATTTGAATAAGAGGATTTAAATAGAATTTGAATAATAAAATTAAATTGGAGTTTGAATATTTGAAATTTAAATAGAATAAATATGGAATTTGAATTCAAAAAGAATTAAATAGGGAATTCGAATGGAGAATTCAAAAGAAGTCAAATGGAATTTAAACTAAAGAAATTTGAATATTGCATTCAAATGGAATTTTAAACTATGGAATTTGAATATAGAGTTCAAATGGAATTTTAAACTATGGAATTTGAATATATAATTCAAATGGAATTTAAATATATGGGATTTAAATATAGGATTCAAATTGAAATGAAATTTGAAATTTGAATATTAGAATTCAAACAGAAATGAAATGGAGTTTGAATATTAGAATTCGAGTAGAGTTAAAATGGAGTCGAATTCATTTTAACGAAGTTTAAAAGTTTTTATTTATAAATATAATTCAAATGAACTCGCCGCAGCGCTGCAGTTCGTAAATTGGCGATTCGAACTTCAATTGAGTGTACAGAACTCAATTGAAGTCGGAATTCTTTGAAACAAGAAACGTCAGGACCGATTTGATAATAGTTTTCAAATAGTGGAGAAAAATCTGGATTTCGTCGAATAGATTTTGAGTTACGTCAAAATCAAATTTTTAGAAAAACAGCGCCAGAACCATTATAAAACCATAACGGTCTATTTAAATAAATTAAAGGATTTTAAGCAAATAAAATCCGAATTTCTATTTAGAAAAATCCCTATTTGAGTATAAAATATATCGGAACTCAAGTGAAGTAATGAATTGATTTTTGAAACAGAAATCAGATTTTTGATTTCTGAATAGAATTAACTAATTTGAATAGAAATTAGTCAATGAGATTTTGAATGGATATTGGACTTTGAATAAGTGAATTCGATTTGAAAATTTATATTCGAAATCGGAAAGGAAACTAGAATTGAAATTGAAAATTTAATTTGGTTATAAGCAAGTTAAATATTTTGTTTGAACATGTTATGTTCAAACAAAGAAGTGAAATAGGCAAAATAGCTAATTAAAGATAAATGAGCGAAACGGAATTCAAACGATGGGATTACGTTGAATTGAATTGAAAACAGGTGATCATGTGTTAGACAGGTATGGGATGAAGTGTATGAAGATTTTAATTTATGTGCTCGACAAAAAGGTACATGTTTAAATTCATATATGAGATTTTATGCGCCGTATCGACAAGCCACTTGGCTTTTTCTTTTTCTTTTGGATTGCTGAGGGCCATGGGAGGCTATTTGAAATATCCCGATGCTCCCGGTACAAGGGAGGTTATGGCAAATTTTTCCGAAAATTTAAGGTGTTAGAATATTTTTAAGGTAATTTGATAGTTGGAAATCAACGTATCGATATATAGGAATCGATAAGGAAACGGATTTAAAAATAGAATGTTGTAAACAAAAAAGGAAATCTATAGATTAGAAATAGAAAGCGAACCATATACATGTTTTAAAAATGAATAATTGGTTTGTATAGTGTGTTTATTCGAGGTAAGTGGTTTTGTTTGTTTTGAAGTTAATGATGTTTTCAGTTAAGGTCTGGGAGGTAATTTTACCCCAACTTGATTGATTTCATTTTTAATTGATAAATAGCAAGATCCAATCTCGAAGGGTAGTGTTGAATAATAGTTAGTTGAATAAAATATTTTGGGTTGTTGTAACGATGTTTTACACAGCATTCATTTTAACCCAAGTGATGGAATTTTGGAAATATAAAAGTAAATATTTCTTGAGTATAATTAAAGTAGTCGAGAAAAAGATAAGTGATTGAAATTGCTTCAATTTCAAATAGAATATATTTTCTTAGTTTAAGAAAATAAAGGAAGGCGATATTCGGAAATGTTTTCTAAATCGTGTAAAAGGCCAATATGGGCATAGAAAATATTTGGTTAACAAATATTGATAAGCAAATGGAAAGGGTGATTTAATTAATGAATAGTAATCAAGGGGCCCAGTGATTGTTTGATTGTTTTGAATGGATGGTTGTTTTTCTTCGATAGTTAAATAACCGACTATCGAAGTGTTTGCCAATATCGTTGTCAATATGGAAAGACCGGTTGGATTATTATCCATGAACCACACTGTATTGGCAGTAGCGTAGTGAATCAGATTATATGAAGATAATTGAAGATGGAGTGAAATGCAAGGGCTTTTTCTATTAACAGAAATTGTGCCTTCGGTTTCGTTCAGTCCCAGAACGAACGTAAAAGGACAAATGTCTGACAAAGTATTTCCAATGATCAAATGGGTTGGTCTGTATAAATATATATGGTTGCAACGGATTTATTCCCTTATCATAACATCCAGAATATTTGTGCAAATCAATTGGTGATTAACGGATCTAACAATGTGGCATTCAAAGTAATTGTGCTATCAATGAATGGAAAGTAATCGTAGCCTCAGGCCTCAACAACCGGGAAATGACAAAAATCGGGCAGGCAGTATGGCTATGTGGGTCGCTCCCATTAGGATGTATAATCACCTATCTAGAGATTCATTTAATTCCTTATTCTATTCGATGTAGTCCCATTCGGGAAATGGTTGCTGATCCCAACCGTTGGTGATATACATTAGATACACTCAAGCGAAATGAGTGGTCGGTCATGTGTGGGTCGGGATGCAAGATGTTCTTGTTGAACCCCAGAGTATCGCCTCCAGAGTACATTGATCGGAAGGTGGTTCCATACCTTTTCATGTTGGAAATCAAATATCCAGTAAACGCCATGCGGATTTTGATTTTATACTATGTATGTGGAGCGTGAGATGCAAGTGTTCCGCTATTTGGTTATTTATTTGATTTAGACAGTATTATAATATCACTGGATTTTGTATCAAAGTGTTTTGGTTTATAGTAATGTAAAAACCGTCCACATTTATGTGTGGGCTAGTCATACTATTATCTTTTCTTTTGAAAGAATTTTGAAAGTTAAACAAATGGTTGGAGTTTACTCACACCAGTTCCATGACTGACCCAGAGTTTATTTTGCTTGTTTTCCCTAAACTCTTGGGTGCCCAAATTTGCACGGGCAGTCAAGTAGTCGGGATTTTTTTCAGATTCACTTGGAAGAGCTGGAAGCAGGAGGCTTCACTAGTTAGCTATAGACTATCATATATTCCGCTGTGAACCATGTTTGTATCTGGAAACAGGTGTTTATAATTGTTCCAGGAATAAATGTTGTGCTCTGATGATGATATGTATATAAAGTTACGGATTTGTATTTCAAAAGGTTATGTTATATAATATATTTTATTCGTTCCGCTGTGAGATATGTTTTTCTTTGTTTTCTTCTATTCTAACATTTCTTTCTTTCTATTTCTCATCCTCTAACTTCTTTCTAATAAAGATTCGTATTTCTGTGCAATTTGGGTTGGACGTGTGGTGTTATTAATCAACTCAAATAGTACGGATTTGCGGATCGTTACAAGTGATGATAGGTTAATTTATAGGGTTAGAATTAAACCATAATTTCTCTGATTTCACATACGTGGCTTGACTAATTTGTCTCATGTTTCCCCCTTTTGAAATAATCGATTTAATTTATGAAATTTGATCCCTTGATTTGCTCGATACACATAGATGATATACTGGATTTGATTGAGGCCTTTATTTAATCTAGCAAATTTTTTTCCCCTTTTGATATTCTCGGCTATGAAATTCCAAAAGAAATCTACTTTCCCATTTTAAAACCAATTTAAAAAATTGCCTTAAAATCATACTGTGATTTTTTATGAGACTGTCTAGACAAAAATGAAATGATGTTTTCTTGCCCCGTTGTAAATTTGTCCATTGCATGATTTATTGAAATATGATTTGTTGCCCAAAAAGAAATGAATTTCTGAATTGATTCATTTCTTTTCTAGTTATCTGGAAATAAATTTGGTTGCCTCTTTTTAAAATAGAATGTTGCCTTGATTGGCTCGATTTTGGCCCCTTTGCATAAATCCTGCTCTGTCTTGTTCAATACTAGAAAGAATGAATTGATTTTGTCCCCTTCACAATTTCTGTTTTTTTCTTGCCAAATATAGAAACTGCCTTGAAGGTAAACATTGGTGCTTCCTCCATAAAAATTGAGAAATGAAATCTGAAAATAATTATTGTCTACACATTCTTTCCATGTCAAACGTTAACTACATTACTGAACTGATCCATCTCCATTTATATGTACACTGCTTTCATAGCTTGATCCATTCTTGTACCTGCAGCATTCTGACCTGAAAGTGTTGCTATATGTATGATGAATCCATTTGTAATCTTCTTTGGGCCGATACTTGTGTGTAGTCAGATTTGTGTAAATCCATTTGTTGTGCATTCACATCTTTGCTATCTTGATTGTGCACACTCATTCCTGCTCAACCACTTGTATATGTTTGTACATTGAATTGTATTCTGCTATCACCATGTATACATGCAACTGCTGCTGTTTTGAACTAGGCTTCTGTTTGTTGTAGCTCCATTCTTTATTTGTGCATGTTCATGTATGCTTCTCTAGTCTAAACCCACGTTTGAGTTGCCTCTATCTTTGACATTGCCAATGTTTGCAACTTTTGTTCACCTGACATGCTTGTTGTTTGTATCCTCTTGCTTGTATGGCTCGACCCTTGTTTAAATGTTGTATTGACCATTATTGAAATTGATGCTTCGCTGCTACATGTTCCATACTTGAACTGTCCATGATCGCTTCCATTCTTGAGTGTTGTTTTGATGTAAAGTGATTTGCCATGTCAACACACTTGATTTTAAGTGATCTTGTCATGTTTGCCAACTATTTTTGCTGATTTTAAAAGGAAGGTGATCTGTCATTATAAATCACTTGATTTTGAGTGATCTTGCCATGCTTGCCCATGTGTCTTGAGCTGATTTGCCAACTGTCTTGATCTCGACCATTTCCATGTATATGTTGAGTTGTTTTCACGTGTATACTAAGTCGAGATGGTCCACCTGGCTACTCCTCAGTTGCACGCTGTATTTTGATTGGCGAGGCAGTGCACACGTGTGTATATATGCACGTGTGTATATGCAGTCGATCAAACCAGTTTTCATGTCCCTGTATTATATATAAACTGGCTGCCTTGTGGTATTTACAGTGTTTCACTATGAATACATAAGCTGTCTATACACAGACAAATCAGATCAAGTCATGAAAAATGATGAGAAACGCACCAGAAATCTAAGGCAAATAAAATTTTAAAAATAAAATTTATATTCGCATATGTTCAGTTTAAATTCTATTGTAGTGTACTGTGTGTGTATTTCATTGTGACAGGTAAGCAGATGATGATTGGACTGGCAGAGAGCTGTGAAGATAGGAGACTAGACAATATCAGTGAATGAGTATATGAGTCAGTAAAAGTGTCTGTATATGAAAATGAAATGTAATTGTGTCAAATAATGTACAGAGTGTGAGTGTTGTGGTGAGGAGCTTTGTATATAAAGAAATTGATTGAAATAGACTGTATTGTATTTCTGAGATGTACAAATTGTGGAGTTGTAAATCTGTACTGTTTAAATATTGAAATAAAATATTATATTTAATTAGAATACTCTTTGAATATTTAAATTCGTGTACAATAATATTTTGTTTAAACATAAATATTATATTCCTGTCTGTGATGTATATATGAAACTGTACAATACAAATACATTTATAATTTTATATATATATATGGTTGTTATCATCAAACAAAAATCATATAATTGTGTATACAACACCGTTATATACAACAAAACAAACACTAGAGGGGGGTGGATAGTGTTTGTGAGAATTTAAACAAAATCTAAAACTTATATGAACTGCAGGACAAATCAAACACCACAAATACAATCACAAACACATATTCACAAATATATAGAAATAAAATGCAGAAAAGGAAAGAATAAACCGGCCTATATACTAGTTCGGATTTCTCCTACGTCCAATCCCTCACAAAGCTGGCTTGCGCTTAGTTTTATTACTGTTCCAATAATCAAGTACAACCTCATTGATTTCATGGCTATAAGGGATACCACCGATTACCACTTCCCTGGTTTCACGGCTACAAGGGAACCACTGATTTCTACTTCCTTGGTCTCACGGCTACAAGGAACACACTGATTCCTTCTTTACTCAACCGAAGCAATTGCAAACAGCCCTATAACTCTTTAATAGCACTTGATTCAGAGAGAGATGAGTAGAGAGTGTAGAGAGAAGAAGGTTGATCAAAATGGAATTGAATTCGGCAGAGTATAGGTGTAGAAATCATAAAAATGATTGAG
This sequence comes from Allium sativum, assembly GCA_030737875.1. NCBI lineage: Eukaryota > Viridiplantae > Streptophyta > Magnoliopsida > Asparagales > Amaryllidaceae > Allium > Allium sativum. The sequence continues at coordinate 565,924,196 of CM060923.1, read as the reverse complement.
AATAATTATATAATGAAAGAGAGTAAAAGTGAGTAGAAGATATGTTTAAAAAATAGAATTCAAGCCCTTTTTATAGTGTGTGAAAGGTTGCAACGTTTCTAAAACGTTTCAAATAGTGAAATGACATTTCCTTTCAAATTTGAATTTCTGACAGTTATATGTTGACATATTGTTTTCTACATGTTGACATACTCTAGTATATTTTTGAATTTTAAAACATTTTCAGGTGTTTTGATCTAAATATAATTCTAGACATTCTTGAAAAAAAATCTAGTGTTGTAAATTAATATTATAAAGTAGAAAAACATATGACAACATAAATTTAACTATATAAACATATTTATAAAATTATAAGGTTTTAAACAATATAAATATAAAGTATAAAAAACATAAATATATAAAACTTAAGTTTGAAAAACAAAGATAAAGAAAAATAGAAAAGACAAAAAAAATAGAATAGAGAGAATTGAGGATAGAAAATAGAATTTGAAAATCAGAGTTTGAAAATCAGAATTTGAATATTGAACGTGGAGTGCTATTTAGAGTCTTACATAATATAGACTATATAACTATGTTAATATTGAAATATTGAACTCTTGAAATCTTGAATACTCATGAGTCTTGAAATTTGTCTGAATTCAGAATCTTTATATTTAAACTGTACAGGCTTCAGTAATATTTCCTGTATATAATTCTTGCATATTTCTATATTAATATATATATATATATATTCTATACAAAAAGTGTTAGTATATATTTTATAATCAATGATAATTGAAACAAGGATGTTGTGATCAAAACTCCATTCTCCAACAGTCTCCCTCTTTTTGATGATGACAACCTTAATTTATAAAATATCACACCTGTATATACCCGTTGATGATGATCCTTCTAATACTCCCCTGTTTGTAAGAATCTTATAAAACTTTGTCTATATTTTATAGTTTCTTCCCCTTTGGCATTATCAAAAAGAAACCATAAAGGTACTCCCCCAAAATTATATAACTCTCCTGAATAGAACTTAAGTAACTCACCCAATAAAGATACTCCCCCTTAATCTATTAACTAATCCTAAGTAGAATACTTCCCCTTAATCTATTCAAACCTATAATATGATGATTAAATATAAACCAATCCAAGTATTTATAATTACACATGTCTGTTTGATACAAACTAAACCAAGTCAAATCACACCAACAGAATTCATACAATATGTCTTAGAATATTTAAACAAATCAATCAAATTGAACCAAATAACTAAACATTTCTTGGAAATTTAACCCATTCATTTTGACCAGCAATTGGGTTCTTCTTGATCTCCTTTCACTCTTCTTTAGTGTTATACAATTTTTGGTTGTTTTCATTTCTGAAATGAGGAGAGATATTCCAATGAATCACATCAAAGTGTTTTTCTTGATAATCAACCATCCTCATTTGAATCAACTCTAGTTTGCGCTGATTACGTAACACTATGGAGGGAGTTTTCTTGAAATATTTCAAAGAATCATCAAGATTTTCATTTATGTTATGAATAGGATTGCCATTGATTTGATGAGAAATGAACAAAGAAAAAGGAGTAATGGAATAATGAATTTTTCTAGAAGAAATAGACATAAATAGGGTCTAGAATTCATTGGATTTTGAATGGACATGAGTAGTTATTTTAATTTAAAATTTGAAACAATTTATAAAATTGTCGGTTATATGTTGACATACACTTTTGCTATGTCGACATACTATAGGGTTATTAAAAAGTTTGAAATTTTGAATTCTTTTAAACTATTATATTATAATTAGTTTTATGATTTTTTAGAAACATAAAGATGATTTTTATCATAAATAAAACTCCATTCATTACATGATAGAAAGCAAATACATCCAACTAATTAAGACATACTTTAAATACGAGATTCGAAAGCAAGTACAAGGAAATATATAAAGATAGATTAAACTAGATAGCCTAGTTTTCGGATGATGATGAGGAAGATGGAATTTCAAGCTTTTTTCCTATCTTGACCACGAATTGGGATATTTTGGAAAGCCTCTTGTTATGCTTCTTTTGACTGTTGACAATTTTCACTTGATTCTGAACAATCGTATCTTTGTAAATATACTTAGAAGATGGATACTCAATACTTTCCATAGAAGCTTCTTCTTCTTCGATTTCATTTGGTTCTTTCTTGTTTCATTCGAGCTTGTTTTGCTTCAAATGTCTCATAAGGTTTGAAGGTGGGAGGAATTTACATGAGATGAATATTTGATGCGTCAAACAATTTTCTAGGCGCAAATTCTTCTCCATGAAGATCAACATTAAAGTATTTGTAAATACGAGTGAGATAAACAACATAGTAGAGAGTGTTTTCTCTTGTAGATAAATCTATGGGCTTTATTTCATATAGCATCATTTCGGCCCAATTTATGACATATTCACCCATAATAGCAAAAAGAGCCTTTTGGACTTTGAGTTTTGGACTGGTGAAATTTCTGGAAAGGGGAGTGATGGTATGTTGAAGGAGAAGGTTGAGAATCCTTGCTTTTGGCCAAAAGAAGCGATTTCTGAATTCCATTGGAGCACAATCAAATATATCGTGAAATGTTTCCAAATCGGTTTCGTTGATAGCAAAATTTGAGAAATCCGAGCCCGCGCTTCTACAATATAGAATAGTGCCTAAGAGTTCGGCATAGAGAACAATTTAAGTGCCTTTAACACTACTCCAAATTTGATTCTCGTTTCCTTTGTAAAATCCACAATTGAGATTTGCATAGAACATCTTAACGAGCTAAGGATAACATACTTCTGTTGTATATGACGTAGTTGTATACACAATTATATGAGTTTTGTTTGATGATAACAACCAAATAAATATTATTTTTAATGCGTTTGTTACTGTACTATTCTATATGTATATATACATTACAGACAGGAATATAATATTTATATTTAAACAGAATACGATTGTACATATATTCATACAGTATTTTATTTAAATTAAATATTATATTTCAAACATTCAAACAGTACAACTATTTATAACTCCACTATTTACAATTCACCTAACATGAAATTGTAATATTGAAAGAATTCAAATAAAAATAGACAGATTGAATTGAACACAATAAAATAATATTTCATTTCAATCAAATCTGTTTATTACATATAACAGTACAATTTTATTCGCATCTATAATTGTTTTCATACACACAAATTCCTCATTACATACATCACTCATCACTCAGTATATTTACATATACACACAAACTAACACTCTGTCCTCAGTCTTTTGAATCTACACGTACCCCATTCAATTCACCATGTGCGTACCTGTCACATACAGAAGAACACACACAGTAGACTGCAACAAAAATAAAATTAAATACAAACAAATAAAATTTTATTTTTAAATTTTATTTTCCTCAGAATTACGGTGTGTTTCTAATCATTTTTCTACACTTGGTTTGATATGCAATGACAGGAAAAATTGTCTGATGGTTGCATGTACACACATGTACAAATATACACGTGTGCACTGCCGCGCCAATCAAAAATCAACGAGTAACCGAGGAGTACACACAAGGAACTTCTCGACTCAGTGCAAATCAGTGTGCAAATGGTCGAATCAACATTGCAGCTCAAGGGTCAAGCAACTTGGTGAAGTTCAGATCAGCCCAAAACTAAGAGATTAAAATCATGGTAGTATACATAAAATGGTTAAGACTGTGCATACATGGCAACGTCAACATGGCAGCTTAATCAAGACAGTATATAAATGCATAGACAAGTAATGCATAACATGGGTGATGAACATAAATGCATCAGCACAGCAAATAAATTTCAAGGAGCTCGACTATGTACACAAAATACATGAAAAATTGATGTAGCAGCATGAGGAACCACAAGAAGTACATGTTCAAACAAGCAAAGAATGGGACAGTCTTTGGACATGGCATGTACAACATGTTTCTCAAGTAGTGGAGCAATCAATATACAAGTAAACAGTTTCAAATACATGTACACATGTTCTCATGATCAACCAGCATGGAACAAGGAGTTCAAACTCATATGCACAAAAGTCAGGTGGTGATAAAGTTCAAAAGTAAGCAAGCAACAACAATTGTATATACTCAACTACAAGTGCAAAAACAAAATGGTTTTAAGCAGTTCGACAAGTAAAGTTTCATGTTCAAGTAGAAACCGAGGGAAAGACAAAGTTAAAGTAATGTTCAACATACATGCCGAATGCCAAGACCCCAGATTTGAAAGTTCAGTGTCAATTCAAGGTTATAGCATTAGAAGTTAAATACTATACGACATTTTTTTATGAATCAATTCAAGGCAAAAATTCAAAGTACATTTTTCATATGGTCAACTGTGATGAACAGGTTTTGGAGCATAACAGCAACGTTCGAGCTAAAACAAGACACACCAAAGGTTTTAAATCAAATGAAGCTACACAACAAAAACTGTGCAACATGTATGGTAAGTCAACATGGAAGTGCAATGGGACATGGTACAACTACAAGTTAGGAAACAGAGCAGTGATCAAGATAAAATTACATGGTTCAAAGTGTCGAGCAAGTTACAAACAACTGCACTAGTTAAAAGCAAACTTCCAGGTTTATATGCATAAGGTCAAAGTGCAAAGCAGCTACAAACTGACACTGATACAAGTGTTGGAGCATCAAAGAAAATGCATATGAAGCATATAGATCGAAAAATTTCAAAGCAAAGTATATTTCAAAATTGCGTAATGTAAAGGAAAGGTGCAGGAAAAATGGTCAAGGTTGAAATCCACAAAAACGTTGAATTTGACAGTACAAAATGTTCAAGTAAGATAATCACAAAGTAGCACAGTGCAACAGTTTGTTCAAATAATTCGTGATAAATATAGCATCAGAACCAATATGTGACTATACAAAGCAAATGGGAGCAAGCATGTGCAAATGGACAGTGGCACTTACAAGATCATGGTGCAATGGCTAAAACGGTTTAAACGTGTTCATATTTAGGTGCTTCAAGACAATGGCGTGTTTAAGTTTAAAAGGCGAGATTGAAATTTTTAAAGAGAAAGAAAAATTGAAGTTCCAGAATAATATATACGACCAAGTTTAAAATCAAAGAAATCACAGAAGACTAAATCAAAAAATCTTCACGCAAGGTGTTATTTCCAGAAAGTTTGGACATTTTTTAAACATCAAGGATTAATTCAAATCACCAGATCAGTTGCAAGAAAGCCATTTCAAAAAACCCCAAAATTAACGAACATATATCATGACCTAGTCTCAGAATTGAAATCAGAGGTAATATCGGATTTTTAATCCTATTTAAGCACCAATCCTCATCGGCAGAATCCCATCCAAGTTCAAGTAAAATTAAAAGCATAAATTCAAATCTAAAATTATACCAGATTATCAACAAGTGCTTGTATCAAATAGAAGTGCTTCATCTTGTATATGCAACACTGAAAATTCGAAAGCATCACACGAGAGTGTTGCAGCTTCTAATCCAAGAAGAATCGAAACACTAAATCAACAAATTTCCAAATCGTGAAGAGACGAGCACCAGAGATCGATCAAGAACATCAACAAGATTTCAAGCATCAGAAAGCCATCGCGATTTTGGGATTTGAAGAAACGTTAGGAGCATAGCCGCCGCCATTTTATTTCTCAAAAGGAAAGGGATCAGTTAATGAGCTATGGTGCAACCAAAAGGATAAGGGTGGCCGACCAAGTTTATATCAAAGACTAAGGGATTTTTATTTAGAAGGGTTTTTATAAAACAAAACTAGGGTTTTTTTTAAACTAGGGTCTCTATTTTAACTATTTAAATTTGTTTTTATTGTTTTAAACTTTGTAATCAGTCTAGAATTTTCAAGTTTGTCTCTAAAACTAGGGAGAAGAATTACGGGATTTGTAATTCGGGGAAATCTGTTTTCGGGGATAGAAACCAGTGTAGGGTTTTGAGGGTAGCGTTAAGAACAGTTGAGAAAGAATGTCGCGAGTTTACTGGGGATTGTAAGCGTAGTGATTGTTTTAACTCCTAGTAGAAACCTCTGGGGAATGCAGCAATAGGTAGGGTTTTGGCGAAGTTGGGTATATCTGTGTGTTATTTATTTTCCGCATTTATTCTGATTATTATCTGTGCTGTTATTATTTAATTACTCTGTGAAAACCTGCGATAAACCCTATTCACCACCCTCTAGAGTTAATTTAGATCCTATAAGTGGTATCAAAGTAGGTATTTATTTTATTTTATTTTAACTCTGGAGTCATGAATCTGTCTAATAGTGCTTTTTCTGAGGGTCAGTCCATTGCTAGGCCGCCAATGCTTAATGGAACTGATTATGCATATTGGAAATCTAGGATGAAAACTTATTTGAGTTCAGCCAATTATGATGTATGGGATATTATTGAAACGGATTATAGATCTCCCACTATTATTGTTAGTGGTGTTGAAATTCCTAAAACAAAAGACAGGTGGGATGCTAATGATAAAAAATTATTTTCAACTAATGCCAAAGCAATGAATGCTTTAATTTGTGCTCTTGATAAAACTGAATTTAATCAAATTTCTCATTGTGAAACTGCACAGGAAATATGGCATACGTTGGAGGTCACACACGAAGATACATCTCAAGTGAAGGAATCTCGTCTCAATCTACTCAGCAACGAATATGAAAATATATCTATGCAAAAAAACGAAGATATAAAAGAGATGTATGGACAGTTCTCATCACAAGTCTACAATGCAAAAGCACTTAGCAAAAATTATACCGAAGTGGAATTGACCAGAAAAATATTGAGAGTGCTACCGATGAATTTTGAAGCTAAGGTGACGACGATTCAAGAATCAAAATATTTAAATAAAATAAGCATGGAAGAGTTGATCGGAAATCTGATTACTTACGAGATGGAGTTAAAAGCAAGAGAAGAGCGAAAGAATTCTGAATCAAAGAAAAAGACGATCCCTCTTAATAATACTGTTGAAAGTGATGATGAAGATTCCGCTGAAGAGCTAGCCATGGTTTTGAGAAAGTGGGCCAGAGGAAATTACAAGCCATAAAAGAAGAAAACTATCAAATCCGAAAGTTCAGAAAGTTCAGATGATGAAGTGTTTTGCTACATTGCAGGAAACCCGTACATATCAAACCAAATTGCCCAAAGCCTAAAAATGAAAAGAGGAAGAAGTTCAGAAGGAAGAAGAAGGCTTTTACTGCAACATAGGATGATGAGGAAGGAGAGGTAGTTTATGAAAGTGAAGAAGAGGAAGCTAATTTGTGTCTTATGGCACAATCTGATTTGGAAAGTAGTGAAGACGATTCAAGGGAGGTATCGAATTTTACTTATAAAGATTTAATTTTAATGTGTCAAGATCTCACAAAAACCGTTAATTCTCTTGAACTAAAAGTTAAGAAATTGAATCCTGATAGGTTAAAACTAGTTCAAGAAAATAACCATTTAGAAAGAGAACTTGAAAAGGTTAAGAATTCACCGTTTTTAGAATGCGAAAAATGCCAATTTTTGAGTAATGATGCTTTGAAAACTGATTTTGAATTACTTAAAAGTGAAAACCAGAATTTGAAAAACAAAAATCGCGATTTTGAGAAGGGGATTGAAAAGTTTAAAGAATCTAAAAAACTTGATTTTGAAAGAGAAAACAATTTGAAATTGAAATTTCTAATTGTTCCATTTTATTGAATTGTTTGAAGTTCCTTAACCATAGATTCAGAGTTGGATATTCATTGGATCACATCGACTATGGTAAGTCAGGTATGATTTCTAAACTAGTATTTTTATTCCATTTTAGTTTATTTTCTTTTTAGTTTTTAGTTCTTTTACTTGGCTGATTTTGAAATCAATCGTTATTGACTATTGAATTTCTTAGATTATAAAAAAAATTGATTTTTTTCTCAAGAGATTTCAAATAATTATCTTCAGATTTGATCGTTGAATGTTTTTTTGTGCTTGTCAAAAAATTCTCTGAAAAAAATTCAATTGTGATTCTTGCTTTAAAAATGATCTTGTGCTGCTCTAATAAGGTAGTTGATTTGATTGAATACCTTGGCGATTGGACGATAAATTGAAAAATCAGTGATTAAATATCTTTAAATTCCATAGACAATTTGAATTAAATATATAAGTAATTTTTTAAAATTGTCTAGGAGCACTCAGTTGTAAAAATATTAGATAATTTTACAATATACTGATTGATTTTTGAAACTGATTTTTCAAACATGCATTGATATTTTCAAAAACTCCTCTTGAAATTGATATTTTCAATTTTAATATTATTTTTGATTATTTATTCAAAATTTGAAATTATTGATTAATTTGAACCGTTTTGTGACTCATCAAAATTATTAATAGAATTATGAATTTGTGCTTGGTTGTGACTATGGTATAATTCATAACTAGAGGAGATGTTATTTTAAATCTCATGATGATTGGACAGATTTTATAATATCTTTGAATTAGAGCTTATTTCACGACCATATTTTATATCTACCATATTTCTGTCATTCATCATGGTTTTATTTAATTTGGGGAGTTCTAATTATTCTTGGAATTAAAAATAAAATAAAAATAAATAAATAATTTATCCTCGGTATTCACACCCATTTAAAAGTTCTCGCGGTTATGCATGGGTGAATTACCTTAATTTCTGTGTTCTTCCATTCTCACTTAAAAGACCTTTGGGCCGTGCATGGATGGAACTCATTAGAGAGGATAAAGTTAAGTTACTAGTAACACCATTTAAAAGACCTTTGGGCTATGTGTGGTTAGCAAGTGCTTAACACATTTTTTTGAGCATATTTAAAATCTTTAAAACTCATATTCAAATATTCAATTTTTATTGAACTCTCCTCATTCTATAAAATCCATCGTAAATCCATTCATTCTAAAAGTGAAATTTGATTCTGATTTAAAGATTATTATGATTTTTTGTTTGATTAAATGGGATTTGTGATATATATTCTCTTTATGAATTTGAATTTATATTTATGGTCTAAATTTGGCACTATTTCGATTTCTATTATCCTTTTGATGATAACAAAAGGGGGAGAATGATGAAGATTTTGATTGACGAGTATTTAATTCAAAAATATTTTAAGATTGGAAATTAAATATCTAGAGGGAGAAAGGTCAATTGGATTTCATCATTCATATTTTCCACATATATAGGGGAGCTAATAAATAGGTGGAGTTCAATATTCATTGTCAAACACATTAATTGTGCATAAATCTTTTATTCGTTTGTCATCATCAAAAGGGGGACATTGTTGTATATGACGTAGTTGTATACACAATTATATGATTTTTGTTTGATGATAACAACCAAATAAATATAATTTTAAATGTGTTTGTTACTGTACTGTTCTATATTTATACATCACAGACAGAAATATAATATTTATATTTAAATAAAATATGACCATACAGATATTCATATATTCATACAGTATTTTATTTAAATTAAATATTATATTTCAAACAGTACAACTATTTATAACTACACTATTTACAATTCACTTTAAAATGTATGAATATCTCTGACATGACACATCACACATGAAATTGTACTATTGAAAGAAATCAAATAAAAATAGAAAGATTGAATTGAACACAATAAAATAATATTTCAATTCAATCTAATCTGTTTATTACATATAACAGTATAGTTTTATTCACATCTATAATTGTTTTCATACACACAAATTCCTCATTACATACATCACTCATCACTCAGTATATTTACATATACACACAAACTGACACTCTGTCCTCAGTCTTCTGAATCTACACGTACTCCAATTCAATTCACCATGTGCGTACCTGTCACATACAGACGAACATACATACAGTAGACTGCAACAAAAATAAAAATAAATACAAACAAATAAAATTTTATTTTTAAATTTCATTTTCCCCAGAGTCACGGTGTGTTTCTCATCATTTTTCTAGACATGGTCTGATATGCAGCGACAGGAAAAATTGTCTGATGGGTGCATGTAAGCACGTGTGTAAATATACACATGCGCACTGCCGCGCCAATCAAAACTCAACGAGCAACTGAGGAGTATCCACAAGGACCTTCTCGACTCGGTGCAAATCAATGTGCAAATGGTCGAATCAATATTGCAGCTCAAGGGTTATGCAACATGGTGAAGTTCAGATCAGCCCAAAACTAAGAGATCACAATCATGGCAGTATACATAAAATGGTGAAGACTGTGCATACATGGCAACATCAACACGGTAGCTTAATCAAGACAGTATATAAATGCACAGACAAATAACGCATAACATGGGTGATGAACATAAATGCATCAGCACAGCAAATAGATTTCATGGAGCTCGACTATGTACACAAAATATATGAAAAGTTGGTGTAGCAGCATGAGGAACCACAACAAGTACATGTTCAAACAAACAAAGAATGGGACAGTCTTTGGACATGGCATGTACAACATGTTTCTCAAGTAATGGAGCAATCAATATACAAGTAAATAGTTTCAAATACATATACACATGTTCTCATGATCAACTAGCATGGAACAAGGAGTTCAAACTCATGTGCGCAAAAGTCAAGTGGTGACAAAGTTCAAAGGAAAGCAAGCAACAACAATTGTATATACTCAACTACAAGTGCATAAACTAAATGTTTTTAAGAAGTTTGACAAGCATAGTGTCATGTTCAAGTAGAAACCGAGGGAAAGACAAAGTTAAAGTAATGTTCGACATACATGCTGAATGCCAAGACCCTAGATTTAAAAGTTCAGTGTCAATTCAAGGTTATAGCATCAGAAGTTAAATAATATATGGCATTTTTTTTATGAATCAATTCAAGGCAAAAATTCAAAGTACATTTTTCATATGGTCAACTGTGATGAACAAGTTTTGGAGCGTAACAGCAATGTTCGAGCTTAAACAGGACACAGTAAAGGGTTTAAATCAAATGAAGCTACACAACTAAAACTGTGCAACATGTATGGTAAGTCAACATGGAAGTGCAATGGGACATGGTATAACTACAAGTCAGGAAACAGAGTAGTCTTTAAGATAAAATTGCATGGTTCAAAGTGTCGAACAAGTTACAAACAGGTGCACTAGTTAAAAGCAAACTTCCAGGTTCATATGCATAAGGTCAAAGTGAAAAGCAGCTACAAACTGACACTGATACAAGTGTTGGAGCATCAAACAAAATGCATATGAAGCATATATATCGAAAAAGTTCAAAGCAAAGTATAGTTCAAAATTATGTAATATAAAGTAAAGGTGCAGGAAAAATGGTCAAGGCTGAAATCCACAATGACCATGAATTTGACAGTACAAAATGTTCAAGTAAGATAATCACAAAGTAGCACAGTGCAACAGATTGTTCAAATAAGTCGTCATAAATATAGCATCAGAACCTATATGTGACTGTACAAAGCAAATGGGAGCAAGCATGTGCAAATGGACAGTGGCACTTACAAGATCATGGTGCAATAGCTAAAATGGCTTAAACGTGTTCATATTTAGGTGCTTCAAGGCAATGGAGTGTTCAAGTCTAAAAGGCCAGATTGAAATTTTTAAAGAGAAAGAAAAATCAAAGTTCTAGAATAATATATAAGGCCAAGTTTAAAATCAAAGTAATCACAGAACACTAAATCAAAAAAATCTTCACGCAAGGTATTATTTCTAGAAATTTGGACATTTTCTAAACATCAAGGATCAATTCAAATCGCCAGAGCAGTCGCAAGAAAGCCATTTCAAAAAACCCCAAAATTTTCGAACATATATCATCACCTAGTATCAGCATTGAAATCAGAGATAATATCGGATTTTTAATCCTATTTAAACACCAATCCTCATTGGCAGAATCCCATCCAAGTTCAGGTAAAATTAAAAGCATATATTCAAATCTAAAATCATACCAGATTATCAACAAGTTCTTGGATCAAATAGAAGTGCTTCATCTCGTATAAGCAACGCTAAAAATTCAAAAGCATCACACAAGAGTGCGGCAGCTTCTAATCCAAGAAGAATCGAAACCCTAAATCAACAAATTTCCAAATTGTGAGGAGAGGAGCACCAGAGATCGATCAAGAACATCAACGAGATTTCAAGTATCAGAAAGCCATCGTGATTTTTGGATTTGAAGAAACCTTAGGAGCATAGCCGCTGCCATTTTATTTCTCAAAAGGAAAGGGATCGGATTAATGAACTATGGTGCAACCAAAAGGGTAAGGGTGGCTAGCCAAGTTTATATCAAAGACTAAGGGATTTTTATTTAGAAGGGTTTTTATAAAACAAAACTAGGGTTTTGTTTTAAATTATGGTCTCTATTTTAATTATTTTAATTTGTTTTTATTGTTTTCAACTTTGTAATCAGTCAAGAGTTTTCTAGTTTATCTCTATAACTAGGGAGACGAATTACGGGATTTGTAATTTGGGGAAATCTGGTTTCAGGGATAAAAACTAGTGCAGGGTTTGAGCGTACGGTTAAGAACAGTTGGGAGCGAGTGTCGCGAGTTTACAGGGGATTATAATTGTAGAGATTATTTTAACACCTACTAGAAACCTTGGGGAATGCAGCAGTAGGCAAGGTTCTGGCGAAGCTAGGTATATTTGTGTGTTATTTATTTTCCGCGATTATTCTGATTATTTTCTGTGCTGTTATTATTTAATTACTCTGTGAAAATCTGCGACAAACCCTATTCACACCCCCCCCCCCTCTAGGGTTTATTTTGATCCTACAACTTTGTTGTTATCACGAGAGTCAATTAGACTTAATACTTCATTGTGTTCGAAAAGAGAGGCGAGATCATAAGAGGGAAAGTCGCTAAAGACGTCGAAAGCACCCGTGTTAACTTTAGCATTTGCTAAATAGTTACCGTAGGTTTTTATGGCCTCTTTGTCATTATGAAGATAGCCTTTAATGGTTTTGGTTATTTTAAATTCTTTAGATGAACTTGAGAAAGCCATTGAATTGATAATTTTGAAGAGAATAGATATGAAAAACATAGTTTTGAGTTGTGAATGAAAGGTAGAAATGATATATGTATATATAGAAATTGAATGGATATGAATTGAGTGGACATGAATTGAATGGATATGAATTAAATAGGCACAACTTTTCAGTATGAAATGACACCTTTTTAGTCCTCGGGAGTTGGTGAAAAGATTGGAGGGAAGTTTGAAAGTTTGAACATTTGAAATTCAAAAATTTGAATTTCAAACTGGTCAGATATGCCGACATGGACATTTCTTTATGCCGACATACTTGCTAATTTCAAAGGAAATTGGATTTTTGTTTTTTAAAATTTATATAATCGATTTATATTTCAGTTTTGGTGATTCCTGAAATAATTCTAATCCTAATAAACACCCAAATAATTTATTTTATTAATTTATTGGTTATTTAATGTTATATTAATATTTTGAATTTCAAAATTCAATCTTAAAATTTGAAATTCAATTTTTTTTTAAGTTTTAAACAAACAAAGCAACCATTTTACCAAATAAAATTAAAAATTAATTAATGCATACCCGGTTTTTAGATCCTTCTCTTCATGATTTTCTGAACTCTGAATTGTCGTAAAGCGTATATTCATATTTTCGGTTTCTAGTTCTTCATCACTTGATGATGAATCTAAATCATCTAATGTTGCTGCGTATGCTTTCTTTCTTTTTCTTGATGAATTGTTATTGTCCATTTGTTGAGTCGATTTGTCTAGATATGGACACATTTTCTTTATATGGCCTGGTTTGTTGCGGTTAAAACATCGACCATCATTAATTTTTGAATTTCCTTGAGTTTAACTCTTCATTCTATAGTTTAGAAATCTTATAAAATGATTTTTCATAAGTGTTGTTTCTTCATCATCTTCACTATTCGAGCCAGAATCATTTGTTAATGCTCTAAATGCAATAGATTTCTTATCAATTGATCTGTTTTCTTTTGTTTTCTTTAATTTGACTTCATAAGACATCAAATTTCCGATTAGCACCTCAATCTTCATTTCATTGACATCATTGGCTTCTTCAATAGACAAAGTTTTCTAATCCCAATCTGGAGTTAATGAATTAAATATTTTTCTAACTTGATCTGCTTTAGAACAAGTTTTTCCAAGTCTTTTTAACAAATGCACTATCTCTTGAAATCTGCAATACATATCTGAAATAGACTCATTCTCGCTCATTTTGAATAATTCAAACTGATTAACTAACATTGCTATTTTAGTTTATTTGATTTAACTAGTTCCTTCATGTGTAACTTGTAAAGTTCTCCAAATTTCATAAGCAGTTTTACATACTGGTATTATATTAAACTCATTCCTGTATAATGTACAAAATAACATATTCATGGCTTTAGAATTGCTTTGTGCAGCAGCCTTCTGTTCATTTCTCCATTGTGCAAATGTAGTTGTGGGTTCAACATAATCATTTTGTGTACTATTCCATGTATTTAAACCTACTGACTATAAATAAATTTTCATTCTACATGCTGAATATTAATAATTACTACCATTAAACAATGGTGGTCTTACAGTGGATTAACCCTCTGTAAAAGAACTATTATTGCTACCAGTGTTGGTTGCCATTATCAATATTTTCAAAAATCAGATTATGAACTTTTTGAAAGACCTTGCTCTGATACCAATTGTTTGGGATTGCGGAAAGGATCGTTAAGGCAAAACAAACACTAGAGGCGGGTGAATAGTGTTATGAGAATTTAAACAAAATCTAAAACTTATGTGAACTACAGGATAAATCAAACACCATAAAAACAATCATAAACACAGATTCACAAATAAATAGAAATAAAATGCAGAAAAGGAAAGAACACACCGGATTTTATACTGGTTCGGATTGCTCCTACGTCCAGTCCTGCACAACGCTGGATTGCGCAGGGTTTTATTACGATTCCAATAGTCAAATACAACCTTCTTGATTTCACGGCTATAAGGGTTACCACTGATTACTACTTCATTGGTTTTATGACAACAACGAAACCACTGATTCCTACGTCCTTGGTTTCAAGCTATAAGGAACACACTGATTCCTACTTTACTCAACCCAAGCAACTACAAACAATCCTATAACTCTTCAATAGCTCTTGATTTAGAGAGAAATGAGAAGAGAATGTAGAGAATGTAGGATCTAAATTAACCCTAGAGGGGGGTGAATAGGGTTTATCGTAGATTTTCGCAAAGTAATTAAATAATAATATCACAGATAATATTCAGAATAAATACGGAAAAAAATAACACATAGATATAACGCGCTTCGGCAAAACCCTACCTACTGCTGCATTCCCCAAGGTTTCTACTAGGAGTTAAAACAATCTCTACGCTTACAATCCCTAGTAAACTCACGACACTCGCTTCCAACTGTTCTTAACCCTACGCTCAAAACCCTGCACTGGTTTCTATCCACGAAACCAGATTTCCCTGAATTAAAAATCCCGTAATTCGTCTCCCTAATTTTGGAGACAAACTAGAAAACTACAACTCGATTACAAATTGAAATTAAATATGAATAAATATAAAAACAAATTTAAAACAAAGCTAAACCCTAGTTTTAAATTTAAAAAAAAAAACCTAAGTCCTATTCTCTTTTATAACTTCTTGGTCGACCCACCTTTTCATTTGATTGCATCATATTTCATTTTTGCCTGATCCCTTTTTTATTTTCTCTGAAGAAATGGCGGCTGGCGATTTTGTGAGACTTTCTTCTTCTTTTCAAATCATGACTTTGATCTTTCTCCTTGAGATGAATTCGCGATCCTTTGTATGTTGTTGCTCTTCTCGTCATCGATTTGATTTCTGAATTATCGAAACTTGGTAAGATTCTTGATTTTAATTCTCTGGTTTCTCTGGTAATATGCTTGGTTTCGATTGTTATCCTTCCAGTGATGAACCGGTGCATATTTACAGAGTTAATTAGAAAACTCTAGAACCTATCTCTGATTTCAATTTAATGATTCGGTCTTGATATGTTCAGGATATATGCAAGAATTTTGGGGCTTTTTGAAATATTTGAATTAGAAATCTTCAACCTTTATTTGATACTTGCGTGTCACTTCATTGCTTTGAATTAGTCCTTAAAAAAATCCCATATATATTTTTGGATCTCGATTTAATATCTCTCGACTTTGAAACGATGTTATTCTTTGATAAACTACTGCCTTAGATTAACTGCTTCATAAAAATATGAACAGAATTTAAAGAACAGATATTTCTCTTGAACTAGCCTTTATCTCGAATTGAACAGACATTACACTGTATGGAACAGTTGCTTCTCTCGACCTATTCGAACAAATACTGCACTTCAACTTGCCATTTCCATGTGGACTTTAAAAACTACTGCACTGGCTTTTGTGTATATTTTTAAGCTGTTGTATCAAAATTAATTTAGCTTGAAACTGTCACCTTAAAACTGCAATGTCGTTTCGTTCTTGTTACGCTATAAATGTGACTGTTTATATTGTTATACTTGTGGCCTCCTTGTTGTTGATGTATTCCAGTTTGCTCTTCCCAAACTATTTTCACCCTTACATGCATGTTGTATTGTTTCATGCTTCCAATACTTATATTAGTTGCCTTGTAATTCTGTTGCATGTATCTTGGCCATTATAAATTTGTGCATCATCTTCGTTTGTATGCTTGATAAAAACTGATAAGAATAGATGCTATACTTATGATTTTACTTGTGCTTGTTTATTTTCATCATTACCCTACTCTTGCCTGAATTCATGTCTATTGACATGCTTGTTAGCTTGTTGCACCCTTGTCCGGCCATGTTATTCTTTGCTCCTTGCTATCCATCAGTTGATTATGCTTGCTCCTCTTGAACTTCCCTGTCTTGAATTTTAAACAAAAGTTTTACTTGAAAATTTTGAACAGAAGCTTCATGTGGTCTTGCCATCTTACCATGACCTATAAACTTTGGCACTTTCACTGTATTCCATTTTGTCCATGCCATAAACCTGAACTGTTGCATCGCTTTAGAACTGAGATGTTTATCCTATGCTGCATGTAACGACCCATATTTTTATGGATAATAATTAATTAATTTAATTATTTAAATAGTGATTCAGAGAATTGAAATGGCCATTAAATTAAATTGTATTGATTATTTAATTAACATAAATAATAGAATAATATATTTAATTCTGAAATAATCAGAATTAGTTGAATTGGCAATACTGTGTGAGTTGGACAATTCAAATTACATAATTCAGTTTAGAATTGAATTATATTAACAAAATTATTTAAAATAACGTCAGTTGAATGTATAATTATATTATAATTATAATTGAGCTCAAAAAGGCGCGGAAGTTCGTGATTTGGCGATTCGAACTTTAAATGAACATACAGAATCCGTTTTAAGCCGGATTTATGTGAAACAAGAAACATTCGGAGCTGGTGGAGTATATTTTTCTAATAGAATAGAAAAACCGAGATTTCGTCATGTAGATTTTGAGTTATGTCCAAATCAAATTTTAGAAAAGTCGATATGGAATTCCTTTATAAACTATAATGAATTATTTATATTTTAAAAAGGGATTTCATTTTAAATCGAATATCGATTTATATAGGGATTTGAAATATCGAGTTAGAAATTCATATAGGAATATTCTAAAGCTGTATGATATTCTATGGTGAATATATATGATAATATAAAATTATTTACATTTAATTTAATTATTTTTGAATATATTTATTTATTTAAATGAGTTATTTAGAGCTTTAAAAATAGCCAGTTTTGCAAACAACCTCCGTTTTCGATGAAACTAATTTTGTTGGATTTGTAACATTAAATTATTGTTAGATTCCAAGTTTCGTGATTTTTGGAGTCATTATGTAGCCGTACGGATTTTTAAAGTGAAAAACAGTAAGTATTTGATGGTTAAAAATACGTTGTGTGAGCAAAGGGAGTCAGAATTCGATGAAACCAGTTTCGTTGGGTCTGTAATGTCGAACATAAGGTGTATGCCGATTTTCATGATTTTTGGATATGATATATGATCATAGGGATTTTAAAGGATAAATAAAATCGGCGGTTCATTAAAATTGAATATAAAATTCAAATATAAAAAGATTAAAATCTTTCTATAAATAACCTACACTAATTCTAAACCTAATTTCATTTCACTTCTTCTGGTCAACAAAAATCCGCCGTTTGAATTCTTCTTTCGGTAAACATTTTCCATCTTCAAAAATTCTTTTAAAACCAAATAAAATTTCTAAAATTATAATTTATATATGTATGGACTTAGGAAAGCATTCGCATCATCTTGGTATCCATTTTATACAACTCACACCATTTCTGGATTCGAAGAAATAAAGCTGCGCAAGCTAGGGTCCAAATAACGTCATGATACAAGCATCGATTGGCAAATTAATGTTCATATTGGTGTTTAGGAGGTTGAGCAGCTTTGATTGTGTTTTATTTTGGTACTTCCGTGATGATTTTTGTTCGATGGTTTGCTGTGAGGGCGGGTTGAAGTCTAGAGTCGCGGAACAGGAGGGCGGTGCGAGTTGGGGGTAACTTATGTGAGGAGGAAGTGATTTTGAAGAAGAAGATTTTGGTTATTTTAGTTTGATTTGTAGTGGTGGAATAAAGGAGGAAATGGTAATTACTTTTACTGCTGGTTTTCGAAGGAATGAGGAGCGGAGGGACTACAGAGATAGGGGAAGCTCATTCGAAAAGAGAAATTTTGGTTGTGTTCTTTTCGAGGACGATTGTTTGTCGAAGGTACGGTGGATCTTAACACCTGCGTTAATCGCTGAGTGTTGAGGAGCTGGAAATCGCGTTCTAACCTAGAGATGGAAGAAGAGTGGTTCGCGGGTTCGGGTGTTCAAGTGAGAGCGGGCCAAGGGTTTTAAAGTATAAGCCCATATTTGTTTTAAATAATGAAAAAGGGGCTTTAAAAATTAAAAGGGCTAGAGCTCGTGAGTTTTTGTATGTTAGTATGTGGGTATGCTGGGCCATTAAGCTGCGTGAGAAGCATTACTGGAAGGCATCGGAAGTTTTCTCGGGGAAGAAGGAAATGTTTGGGCCGGATGGATTTGTATTGGGTCAGATATGAATAGTAATCCCATTTATTAAATCTAATTAAGTTAATTTAATTCATATTAAGGGTTATAATAACTATAAGTATTTCGTTTATAACTAGAATTCGACGAAACAAACTATGCTGGATTCACCGCGGTGAAATCAACATTTTCGAACTACCATGATCGAGTACTAAGCTAAGTGGAATTTCAGGGAAAAAGTTAATGTCTGTTCATTTTAAATGAAAACAAAGGAGAATCGTCAACTGCGATCAATGTGAGTAAAACTCACTAACTCTATCCATTTTATATTTTTATAAACGTTTTTTAGAATTGATAAAAATGATTGAATGTTCTCTGTGATAGTTGTTTGAATGATTGCTAGTTAATTGTTTGAAAATGTAGATATAGTTATAAATATAAATCGTTAGTTTAATATTGATTCTGTTTATCAGAATAGTTCATATTGAAATGAAATCAATGTTAATTATATTGTTTAACATCTGTGGATGCAGGGATACAGGTCGGAGGAATCCAACTGGATTCCTCAACATTTATTTTACTGTTTTTCATATATGGTGATATATGATGTGATATATAATCCGTTGTTGATGATGTGTGTTAGAATGATATTGATTGTTGTTATTTGGTATTTCAAATACCATAAGAAATACCAGAATGTGAAAAGGGAATTTTCAAAGTGTATATTGAAAATAATATATTTATAAAATCAAAGGATTTTATAAACCTGACTATTTATAAAGATTTCATGAAAGGAAATATTCAATGATGAATTGAAAAGAAATATATATTTGTTAAATAAATAGAATTGAAAAGGAATATTTATTTGTTAAATAAATAGAATTGGAAAGGAATATTTATTTGGGAAATAAATAGAATTGAAAAGGAATATTTATTTGTTAAATAAATTGAATTGAAAAGGAATATTTATTTAGGATATAAATAGAATTGAAAAGGAATATTTATTTGGGAAATAAATAGAATTGAAAAGGAATATTTATTTGGGAAATAAATAGAAGATAAAAGGAATATTTATTTAGAAAATAAATAAGATATCATAAAAGGAAATATTTGTAAAGTAAGTAGGATTATAAATAGAAAAATGGGTTATTCGAATAGAATTAGTCGAGTATCAGTTATTCGAATTGATTTAATTAGTTATAGTTAATCGATTAGAGTTAATCAATTAGAGTTAATCCAATAGAGTAATTAAGTAGAGTTAATCGAATTAGAATTTATCGATTAATGTAAATCGAATATAGTTATTCGAAGAGAGATTATCGAATATTAGTTATTCGAAGTGAGATTATCAAATATTATTTATTCGAAGTGAGATTATCGAATATTAGTTATTCGAAGTGAGTTAATTGAATATTAGTTATTCGAAGTGAGTTAATCGAATATTGGTTATTCATGAGGAGTTAATCGAATATTGGTTATTCGAAAGAGAGTTAATCGAATATAGTTTATTCGAAAGGAGAAATCGACTATAGTTTATTCGTAAGGAGTTAATCGAATATTGATTATTCGAAAGGCGTTAATCGAATATTGGTAAATCGAAAGAGAGTTAATCGAATATAGTTTATTCGAAAGGAGAAATCGAATATAGTTTATTCGAAAGGAATTAATTGAATATAGTTTATTCGAAAAGGAGTTATCGAATAGAGATTATTCTAAAGAGTGTTATACGTTGAAATTCGATTATTTCGAATTCGGGAAAGTACCATTCACTTTCCGTTTTTAATCAAGAACTATTTATTTGGTTATAAATTGTCTAGTTAGTTACTTAGTTAAATTAAGGAATAAAAGTTATATTTCGAAGTTAGATGTTTCGGAAGTAGGGATTATTACGCTATAGTTATAATCAGTGTTTTCAACAAAGAAGTGGATTCGTAAACAGAATCCGAAAGTTTCATAAGGAAGTTTGTTAAAGATTTAGAAAATGAACTGGATCTATTTCGAAGTTAGAAATGTTGTTCAGTTAAGGTCTAAGAGGTGGTTATACCCCAACCTGATTGGCTTCATTTTTAACCAAGGAATGGTTAAGGTTCATAGTGAAAGTTGGTTAAGTGAAATTAGTTAATCAGTGTAATGTTTGGAGTTTGCATGACGATGTTTTATTTAAACAGCTGTTTAAATCCAAATGTAGGAGTTTTGGTAATGTTTTCCAAATAAGAATCAGAAATGTTTTCTAATATAGAAAATAAGCAATGGAAAGGTTTTCTAATGTTAATAACGTATATTGTCTAAATTTAGAAAATAAGAAATGTTTGATATATGGAAACAAGAGATAAAAAATGAACTAAAGAGATAAATGTTAAATGATGATTGATCGATAAAATTTCCATCTGGAAATAATATCGATGTTTGCGCATTTGTTTTTCTTTAATAGTTAACTTCACCGACTATCAAAGTTTTTGACCATTTTTCCGTCGTCAATACGGAGAGACCGGGATCAGATTCATGACCTGAAAACCACTCTGTATGGGCATTAGCGTTGCGAATTAAATATGATGAAGAAAATTGAAAACGGAGCTATGCAAGGGCTATTCTGACGATCTTCGGTAGAAATTGCCTAAGATGGATTTACAGAATAGTGCCTTTAGTTTGTCCAGTCCCAGGACGACCTATATGGAAGAATGTCTAACAGAGTATATTTAATAGACCGCGTAAGTTGATCTCTTCAAACATATATACGTTTGGTGGCGGAGGAATTCGTTTCTCTTAGCTATATACCTGTAGTATTTTTGGGGAAATCAATTTGTGATTTGGCGGGTATGACGATATGACATTCAAAGTGAATAATTGTGTGATCTATCAGAGATAAGCGTGGCCTCTAGCCTCACAACCGGGAAATGACAAAAATCGGGTAGGCAGTATGGCTAAGTGGTTGGCTGCCAATTAGGTTGTATTATTACCTATCTAGAGAAATTCATTTCATTCTTTAATCTATTCGACGTTGTCCCATTAGGGAAATGGTTGCGAAATGAGTGGTCGGTCATGTGTGACCGGGTTGCAAGATATTCTTGTTGAACCCAGGGTATTCCTCTCTAGATGTACACTATCGAAAGGTGGTTCCATACCTTGTCATAGTTGGAAATCCATTATCCAATAAGTGCTCGCGGTTTTGATTTTATACTATATATGTGAAATGTGAGATGAAAGCGTTCTGCAAGATGATTATTATATTGTGGTTGATATACACTATTATAATATCAAAAGAGTTTTGATATAAAAGATCATTGTTTCTTTCAAAATGATTTGAAAGTTAAATCGAATTGATTTGGATTCTCATAAGGGAACAACCCATTCCGTTATAGGCGTGGTCTTATGAGATATCATTTAATTGCTCAAACTGTTTTAAATTGTTTTACTCACACCAGTTCCATGACTGACCCAGAGTTTGTTTTGTTTTCCCTAAACTCTTGGGTGCCCAATTTTTTACGGGCAGTCAAGTAGACAGGATTTTTCAGATATACTTGGAAAGCTTGGAGCAGGAGGCTTCAGGATTATATAGCTATAGTTATTTCCGTTGTGTTGTAAGTGTTATACTCTGATAATGTTATTGTATACATATACTGATTTTATTTCAAAATTTTGTATCTATTATATGTTGTTCGTTCCGCTGTGAGATTTGTATTTACTCTGACGTTGTATGTTCTTCTTCTTCTTCTTCTATTCTAAGTTTATATCTTATCTATTCTCCCCCTCTATTTTCTTTCTATTAGTTTTCTGGTTTTCAGTGCAATTTGGGTTAGACTTGTGTCATTTGGTCAGCTCAAATGGTACCGAAATTTCGGGACACTATAGCGGTATCAGTGCTTAAGGTTAAGTAATTACCTTGGCTCTGTGGCATGACTGCGTAGAGATAGGGTTAGTAATACCCTAGATTGATTTGAGAGTATATATACGAGTGAACATATTTGTTATTTGATATAAAATCGTTTTATTTTGTGGAGATTTATTGGTTGAGTTATTTATGAGATTTGGTCGATCAGTTTGATCCACTGTATCAGTAGGAATTTCTGAACACTTGAATACGAAGAACTGACACAGTACGTTTTGAAAATATGGGTGAATGAAATAATTTTACCCAAATTATATTTTGATATAAAGTAAGTACATAGTATTGTAAATATTATAAATGTATTGGATGTGTGGTTATTATTATAATCAAATAAGATTATAATTGGAATGGTTATATATATAACCAATAAGAATTCATATAAGTGAAATATATGAATTCGAATTGAATTAAATCTGAATTTAAATAAGGAATGGAATTAAAATCCTAGAAATTTGAATATGTGTTTGTTGGATTAAGTGTATGAGATATTAAAACCCTGGGAGATTTTAAATTGTTTTAAAGCATTTTAAATGGTATGTTGAAAAGAATTTCAACATGGAAGTGTTTGGATATGGTTTTGAAAGTGATACAGTATTGAACTCACTTTGATCGCTGGAAAATAGATTCTGATTATGATCATGACATCATCGGTGTTCGTTTTCGAGTTCTAAGTGACGGATTACTACCAAAGATTTTGGTTTGAATTGTTTTGACAAAAACAAGTTGTTTTGAATACTGAAAAGGAAAGTTTGACTTTTGAGAAAAGCAAAGCTGTTTAAAACTCTCAAGAAGAGACTGTTTGAATTAAAAAAAAAATTAAAAAAAAATTGTGGAAGTAAATTGGAATTGAATTGAAAACCAATTTGGTGGAAATTGAATTGAAAACCAATTTACTGCAAATTGAATTGGATTAGAATGGTATCGAACAAATTAGATTTATGAGATAGGAATTTGAAACGATATTGGGTTGATGAGTTAAGAATTTGGGATTAAGGATAGAACTTGAGTTCCAAATGAAATTTAGTTTGGATATAAGCGAATAACTGTGTTGAACAGATATTGATTTGAAAATTGGTTGAGATGACATTGGTATATGTTGAATTGATAACAGGTAAAAGTGACAGAGTTGATATACCCGAGAAAAAGGTACAAGTTTATATTCAAATTGAGTATGAGATTTATGAGCCGAATTAGCAAACTGGTTGGCTGTTTGATTTTCTTTTGGGTTGGAGATGGCCTAGAGAGGGGAGTGGTAGTTGTATCGATTGACCAGTACGAAGGAGGTGCTAGCAAATTTTATTGGAAATTTAAGGTGTTAGAAAATTTTCATGATTTTTGAAAATTTTAGTTGGTAAGAATAAATTGATAATTTAATTAAAATTTATTTGTTCAGTTGAAACTGAAGTTAAAGAGGTAAACAAATAATTTTTACTTAATCGGGGGAGTTTGTTTTCTACCCTAGCAATTTCGAGGACGAAATTATTTTAAGGGGGGAAGAATGTAACGACCCGTATTTTTATGGATAATAATTAATTAATTTAATTATTTAAATAGTGATTCAGAGAATTTAAATGGTCGTTAAATTAAATTATATGGATTATTTAATTAATATAAATAATAGAATAATATATTTAATTCTGAAATAATCAGAATTAGCTGAAATGGCAATACTGTGTGAATTGGACAATTCAAATTATATAATTCAGTTCAGAATTGAATTATATTAACGAAGTTATTTAAAATAATGTTAGTTGAACATATAATTATATTATAATTATAATCGAGCTTGAAATGGCGCGGCAGTTCATGATTTGAAAATCCGAACTTTAAATGAATATACAGAATCCGTTTTAAGTCGGATTTCTATGAAACAAGAAACATTCGGAGCTAGTGAAGTATATTTTTCTAATAGAAGACAAAAATTGAGATTTCATCGTGTAGATTTTGACTTATGTCCAAATCAAATTTTGGAAAAGTCGTTATGGAATTCCTTTACAAATTATAACGATTTATTTTAATTTTGAAAAGGGATTTCATTATAAATCGAATATCGATTTATATCGGGATTTGAAAAATCGAGCTAGAAATTCATATAGGAATATTCAAAAGTTGTATGATATTCTATGGTGAATATATATGATAATATAAATTTATTTATATTTAATTTAATTGTTTTTAAATATATTTATATATTTAAATGGGTTATTTAGAGCTTTAAAAATAACTAGTTTTGCAAACGACCTCCGTTTTCGACGAAGCTAATTTTGTTGGATCCGTAATATTAAATTATTGTTAGATTCCAATTTTTGTGATTTTTGGAGTCAGTACGTAGCCGTACGAATTTTTAAACTGAAAAACAGTTAGTATTTTGATGGATAAAAATACATTGTGTGAGCAAACGGAGTCGGAATTCGACGAAACCAGTTTCTTTGGGTCCGTAATGTCGAACAGAAGGTGTATGCTCATTTTCATGATTTTTGGATATGATATATGATCATAGGGATTTTAAAGGATAAATAAAATCAGTTGTTCATTAAAATTGAATATAAAATTCGAATATAAAAATATTAAAATCCTTCTATAAATAACCTACACTAATTTTCATTTCAGTTCTTCTGGTCTACAAAAATCCACCGCTTGAATTCTTCTTTCAGTAAACATTTTCCATCTTCAAAAATTCTATTAAAACCAAATAAAATTGCTAAAATTATAATTTATATATGTATGGACTCAGGAAAGCATTCGCATCAGCCTGGTATCCATTTTATACAACTCGCACCATTTCTGGATTCAAAGAACTACAGCTGCGCGAGCTAGGGTCCAAGTAACCTCATGATACAAGCATCGATTAGCAAATTAATTTTCATATTGGTGTTTAGAAGGTTGAGGAGCTTTGATTTTGTTTTATTTTGGTACTTTCGTGATGATTTTTGTTCGACGGTTCGCCGTCAGGGTAGGTTGAAGTATAGAGTCGTGGAACAGGAGGGCGGTGCGAGTTGGGGATAAGTTATATGAGGAGGAAGAGTTTTTGAAGAGGAAGATTTTGGTTATTTTAGTTTGATTTGTAGTGGTGGAATGAAGGAGGAAATGGTGATTGCTTTTGCTACTGGTTTTCGAAGGAATGAGGAACGGAGGGACTACAGAGATCGGGGAAGCTCATTAGAAGAGAGGAATTTTGGTTGTGTTCTTTTTGAGGATGATGGTTTGTCGAAGGTACGGTGGAGCTTAACACCTGCATTAATGGCTGGGTATTGAGGAGATGAAAATCGCGTTCTAACCTGGAGATGGAAGAAGACTGGTTCGGGCGTTCAGGTGTTCAAGTGAGAGCGGGCCAAGGGTTTTAAAGTTTAAGCCCAGATTTGTTTTAAATAATGAAAAAAGGATTTTAAAAATGAAAAGGGCTGGAGCTCGTGAGTTTTGTTATGTTAGTATGTTGGTGTGCTGGGCCATTAAGTTGCGTGAGAAGCATTACTATAAGGCATCGGAAGTTGTCTCGGGGAATAAGGAAATGTTTGGGCTGGATGGATTTGTATTGGGTCCTATATGAATAGTAACCCATTTATTAAATCTAATTAAGTTAATTTAATTCGTAGTAAGGGTTATAACAGCTATAAGTATTTTGTTTGTAACTAGAATTCGACGAAACAAACTACGCTGGATTCACCGCGGTGAAATCAACATTTTTGAACTACAATGATCGAGTACTGAGCTAAGTGGAATTTCAGGGAAAAAGTTAATGTCTGTTCATTTTAAATGAAAACAAAGGAGAATCGTCAACTGCGATCAATGTGAGTAAAACTCACTAACTCTGTCCAGTTTATATTTTTATAAACGAATTTTAGAATTGATAAAAATGATTGAATGTTGTGTATAATAGTTGTTTGAATGATTGCTAGTTAATTGTTTGAAAATGTAGATATTGTTATAAATATAAATTGTTAGTTTAATATTGATTCTGTTTATCAAAATAGTTCATATTGAAATAAAATCGATGTTAATTATATTGTTTAACATCTTTGGATGTAGGGAAACAGGTCGGAGGAATCCAACTGGATTCCTCAACATTTATGTTACTGTTTTTCATATATGGTGATATATGATGTGATATATAATCCATTGTTGATGATGTGCGTTAGAATGATATTGATCATTGTTATTTGGTATTTTAAATACCATAAGAAATACCGGAATGTGAAAAGGGATTTTTCAATGTGTATAGTGAAAATAATATATTTATAAAATCAAAGGATTTTATAAACCGAACTATTTATAAAATCAAAAGATTTCATGAAAGGAAATATTCAATGATGAATTGGAAAGAAATATTTATTTGTTAAATAAATATAATTGAAAAGGAATATTTATTTGTTAAATAAATAGAATTGAAATGGAATATTTATTTGGGAAATAAATAGAATTGAAAAGGAATATTTATTTGGGAAATAAATAGAAAGATAAAAGGAATATTTATTTAGAAAATAAATAAGATATCATAAAAGGAAATATTTGGAAAGTAAGTAGGATTATGAGATGACCCCATACCCCGTACTGACGGCGGCAAGGGTAATCCTTGGAATATAACACATAAACAGATAATAGCAGAACAGAATTAAATAAATACACCAGATAATGCACAATAGAATATACTGGATAAACGTAATCATTAGAGTTACACAGTATACAGAATCATACTTAGTACAAATACAGTTCAGCTATACATAAATGTCTACAGCGGAAAACAAACATAATATGTACAATAGGAGCTGAACAGCATAAAAAGAGATAAATAATAGAATCCATCTTCTGCTCCAGCTATCCAGAGAAAGCCAGCTATAACCTGAATACAAGGCTGCCCGTGTAGAAAAAGGGGCACCCGAGTTTGAAAGTGAAACAAACTACGAGTCAGTCATGGGACTGGTATGAGAAATCTACTCATCACATTTGAAATAAGGCTAATCACAGGACCACGCCACTTTCGTGGAACGGGTTTACTCCATTGGATTGCCAGTGCTTTAAAACAAATCATTCTTTTAAACATCGCAATGCTTTTTACAAAAATGAAGCCATTATAAGACTCAGTTCCCATCACACAATGCAACGCAAACCGGATGATAGAGTTTTTACCTTATAATGGCCAAGATATGCTTGATACGAATAAAACAAAAGCATTTGATATTATTACTAGTGTTTGTTTGTTTCAAAAACAATTTCAAATCATAACTATCAATCATAGATGGCATGGGTACCATATATCATGTCGCCATATATATATATACAATCAAATCCGCACGATGTCGTATTTGGAAATTGGATTTCCGTCCTGAACTAGGCAAAAGATAGTCCTTACCGAATTCGAGACAATCTAGCCCATGTCTCAGGGTCAGAGCTCGAGTGACCCTTTGGAGCGACAGAGCCGGTCCACCGATGTGGATTAAAATTCCTGAACACTACGTTTCCCCGCCCTATGGGGCGTAAATGAGCCAACGAATGACTCCATCAGTCCCGGATCGACCGATATATCCGAGGCGCCTCGCAATCCATCATCCACATAAGTAAAATGTCAGGCCGTGTAAAAACACCGACACAACTCCTAGTTAGAAGGAAACGCATGACCTCCCTGAGGTCCTTCTCCCGTTTCTGGTTCATACCGGGGTGTGAGGCTAGCAAATTCACGTTATACACAAAGCTACGCCACACAGGTGGTGCTTTGATCATCACCACAAGACTTTGCTTTTCAACAGAAGCCCTGATCATTTGCCACTTAGGCATGCCACACTAGTAATTCATGCCATGCGACTAATGTCCATCGATATACAACCTCTGAGCTCGTGCGTTTCAGAGAAGGGCGTTAAGCAAAAGAATAAATTCTCTGCCGCCAAATAGATGTATATTTAATAGAGATCAATCAACACAGAATAAAATCCAATGTCGGACACACAGTCCATTTGCAAGTCCGTTCTGGGTCTGAACGAAACCGGAGGCACTATATACCTCGCAAAGCCATCGACCACCACGTACGTCTGGACGATCACCACTCATTATCCATATTTCGGGATGCCTCCCTATCAGGACCTCGGTTACCATCCAAACGAGGTGAAGATCTCCGGTCTTCGACCACCGTCTTCATCTACGATTTCTTATCGTCGATTCGGTTATTCAGAATGGGATAAACCCGGTCTTTCTGAGCAACTCGCGTATATAATAAACAAGTGCAACACTAACATACACACGCATCATTTCAATTCATTAGTCACTAACCGTCAATTAGTAAGAGAACGATTTCCCAAATATTAACCCCGAAGGCCGAAACCAACATCAGATCAACATCCAAGAAACCATTCGACTTAGCCAACCTTCAGTTAGTTTCTAAATTTCACGTCCATATCGGTTATAATATTTTATAACGATTTATCGCTATTTTTATTTATTTTAAAATAGCCAATTTACTCAAAACGACGCTTCGGGCCATAACGCGGCCCTGGCGCTGTTTTTCTTCATATTTGATTTACACATATCTGAAAATCTAACCATTGGATCTTCACAAAATTTACATCATTAGAAAGATCTTTTCAAAACGAATCCAATGGTTCCGGTTTTGGGAAAATCCAACGGTCGGATCTCCCGGTACAATCGTTTGAAGTTTCGATTTCAAAATACGAACTGCAACGTCGTTATTCGATTAAATATAATTATATTTATATATATATATATATATATATATATATATATATATATATAATCAATTCTGGCGCTGTTTTTCTTCAGATTTGAATTAAACATTCCAGACAATCCAACCGTTGGATTTTAAAAAAGTTGGTGCCGTTGGAAAGATATTTCCAAAGCGAACCCAACGGTTGCGTTTTCGGGAAAATCCGATGGTCGGATCTCCCGCACTAATCGTTTGAAATCACGGTTTCAAAATACGAACTGCAGCTTCGTTATTCGATATATTTTAATTCTATTTATATATATATATATATATATATATATCGATCCTTCGATTTCAAAGCTATATTCTTTTCATACATTTGATAAAAATTATATTTTTATCTGACTGTCTTCTATTTCAAAACTTCACTATTTTTACCAATTCATGTATATAATAAAAATGTTATTTTTAATGTAAAACAATTTATTTCAAAACTCGACTATTTTATATAGTTAATATAGGTGATAAAAATAGGATTTTTATTATAAAACAATTTCTTTCAAAACAAGATTATTTTATATAGTTCATATCGATGATAAAAATTGGATTTTTATTATAAAAAAAGTTCTTTCAAAATATGTATACCATTCAACACATGAATTTCAATTCAACGAATGAAGTTCGATTCAACACATGAAGGTTTTCTATAGTTTATATAAATAGATAAAAAGGTGATTTTTATATTTAAAACACATGAATTTCAATTCAACGAATGAATATCGATTCAACACATGAAGGTTTTCTATACAACGAATAAATATAGTTTCAACAAATGAAAATAATTCTAACACATGAATATTATTCAAAATTTCGGCAGCATAACGGCAGGGTAGTTAAAACCGGGACCGTCCCTAGTATGGCTCCTCGCTCTACCTTAAAGCCTCGCAGCTTTTGACAATGGGGAATCATGCATCTAGTTCGCACGCAGGCGGCATGTATATTTATTTCATTTCCACAAACTAATCCTATGTGGTTTCAACCAAATATTTCCCAACCACAAACGGTTATTTTTCAACCACAATCAATCAATATCAACCACAAACAATTCCAATCAACCATTCGCTATCAATCAATTTTCACACCAATCACAACCAATAAATATCGTCCATGGTTTGTGGACGAGGGGCGTGTGTATATATATATATATATACATTTATATATTTATATATATAGTATTTCACTTCTATTTCAACACATATATAATTTTTACAACGCATATACAACTTATATATCGAACGTACAACTTATACAACGCTTATACAAGAGGTGTACAACGCTTATATAACTCATACATCGACTATATAATTTATACATCGTCGTTTTCCATATCGTTTATAAATTAGAAATCTCACATTGGGTTCCACTCCACCAAAAATAGCAGAAGGCTCAGAAAAATATGCGGTGTCTTCTAAAATGTAGAAGGCGTCCACACGAGTCCACTGTCTCTTATTTCACTGAATTTCGTCAACACACGAAAAAGATATGATTTTTCAAATTTTGCAATGGTTTAAAGGTGTTAAAACAGTTGAAAATAAACAAGGCCGTACCTCAGCTGTTTCGTTCAAAACTAGGTTTGGATTTTTCTTCGAATCCGTGTAGCTATTCGTCGATCAGCCTTCGCAGCGTCGAATGGGGAGGAGAGGCGCACGTGCGCAGGGGGGTGCGGTGGCGCTCGATGGTCGGAGGAAGCGGCGGCGGCGGTATCAATACCTGAACTTTCGAAGCTCGATTCTCCCTCTACACTCAACGAAAAATCACACAACTTATATGGATTTGAAGGTGGAAGAAAACTCTACAAAATCTTCCAAAGGAGCATGCGGTTTTATTGCGTGGATTGATCAGAAAATGAACGAGAAAGGAAGAAGGGCTAATCGGCGTCGATCTGGAGGGTTTTCGGGGAGAGAGAAAAGTGATTAGCCAATAGGTTTTTTTATTAATTTATATATTTTTAAATTTCTAAAATACCCTCTTTCACCTACGAACACCAATTCAAACCCAATGACTGTCGTCCCTAGTGTTTTACCCCCATTCCGAACACAATGGGATATTTTTCATAGGAACATTCGACTGTTTCAGTCAGTTTTCATTCAATTTAAAATATATAACATTCAATATTCGATTTGAACGTACATTTTAATTTGCCAGGGCCACAAACTGATTCGAAAAATTCCAGAAAAATAAATCTGGCTATGTTTTGATGATATGGTCCCAACAAAACTAGTTTCGTCGAATTCTGAGACCGTTTGCAAAAAGGCCCATTTCCGGTCGATCCAATTTAAGTGTAATTGACCAAAACATGTTTTCCTTTGCCACGCTCACATACTAGCTTCAAAAATTATGAAATTTGAAACCTAGTAATAACTTCACATCTCGGATCCAACAAAAGTGGTTTCGTCGAATTCCGAGGTCGTTTGCCAAAAGGCCAATTTCACGGGCTATATAAATTCCATAGCGACCTTTCTGAAAATTCATTTGGCCATAACTTTTGCTTCCCGCTATGAAACTTCGATTTTTCAGATTCGTTAGGAAGGCATTCACTAACAGATTTAAATATTTTTGGTTTCACTCAAATCCGTTTTGTTTTGCACCCGGTACAGTCAGTCAAAGTTTGAATTCAAATTTTGAAACTACCGCGCCATTTCAGGCCTTGTTTATAATTAGAATTAATTATATTTGTTTTCAAACTTCAATTCAAACTCACTTTTCATTTCTATTATTTAAAATATTTATTTTAAATATTTAAAATCCATTATTTTAGCCAATTTAAAATTTTTAAATTGGTTCAGATTTTCCGGGTCGTTACAATCTCCCCCACTTAAAACTTTTCATCCCCGAAAAGGAACAAAGTCGAAAGCGGTTTGATTAATCAACTCTACATTCAATCTGGCTTCCATTCTCCAACTTTTCAGTTTCTGAGAATTTTCAAATTCTTCAAAAATTTGGCTAACACCCGGGATTTTCGAAAAGTTTCGCCATAACCTCCTTTGTACGGGGAGAGGTTTGGAAATTTATTGGGCCGTATTAGGTACCCAATAAATCCTAATAAGCATACACATATTTATAGTGATATATTCTGGTGTTACAGGGGAGCGTGTATTGATAATTACTCCAGAGAATAAATTCTCGTCACCCTGTCAAAGCCTGAGGCAGTGTGTATTTTAATTGCTCCAGAGGATAAATCCTCGCCACCTCATCCCGTGTAGGAAATAAATAGTCCATGTGTCATATCTAATAACTAGAGAGACGTGATTATTGTCAACTCTAGACCCGTGTGGGTTTTTTATTAATCTGGAAATTTTATCGTTACAATTTAAATAGTCCATATCAGTAATCAGTTAAACCTGTAAAATATAGTCATCGCCATATAAGCCTCTCGCTCGTATGGTAAGTCTTCCACCTTGTCACACAAGCACCAAATGCTTATGTGGTATATGATGAAGTACGCCTATCTTCAGAAGTATGTCATGTAATGTAGTTCAAAATTAATTGTTACTATCCTATGGCGACGTTTATTATTACACACAGAATAATCAGCATTCCGCATCCAATGGCATTCACAAGAGTTGATATAATAATATTTGGCATCCAACTCATTTAGGTTTACCTATTTGTCGGGCACGCAAATAAAATCTTTACTCAACAGCTATCCAATTACCTGTTCAAACATATATAATGCACATGTATATATTTCTATCTATTTTCTAATCAGTTCATTGTGTGAGTTAATCGAATAAATCCTACCATTCATTCTCTTATTAATTAAATTAACTATCGCTTCAATAATTTAATTAATCTAATTTACTATCCCACAACACAAACAACCATCAAATTATTTTTAACTTTTCAAAAACATACTAATCAATTTCTACACTCTTTCAAAATCATTCAGACTATAGAATTAAAAGTGCACATCCATGGAAAGAAAATAACAACAGAGTAGAGAACTAATTGGTAACGCAAAGTATGGTAAATGTATCTTGCACCGGAGTCAATCAGAGATATCCGATCGGCATCTAGGATAGGCTTTCTGAATGCTCTCCTCAGTTTCCCAAGTATAATCTCGTGGATCTCCACTCCATGGCACTTTGACTAAGTGAACTTTCTTGTTCCTCAGCTCTTTGGTTTCTTTGCCGATGATCTTGAGCGGCTCTCTTCTCACAGCCAATTCTGAAGTAATTTCAATATCCTGTTGAGCTGCTTCTTCCACGATCAAGTCTGGATCGTGAACGTGCTTTCGAAGTTGAGATATGTGAAATACGTCATGAACTCTAGGCAACCAATCTGGCAATTTAACCCTATAAGCGAGAGTTCCGATCCGTTCCAGAATAGGAAACGGACCAATGAATTTGGGCGCCAACTTCCCAGTTTTACCGAACCGGATAACTCCTCTCATCGGCGATACTTTCAAATATACATAGTCGCCAACAGAAAATGATATATCTCTTCTTGTCCTATCGGCATAGCTCTTTTGTCGGCTTTGAGCGGCCAGTAATCGTTTCTTAATAAAATCGACTTTGTCGGCAGCTTCTCGGATCATATCGGGTCCCAATACAAGTCTATTACCGGGTTCGACCCAACAAGCAGGAGATCGGTACGGTCTACCATATAATGCTTCGAATGGCGACATTGTCAGGCTCGCCTGGTAGCTGTTATTATATGAGAATTCAGCCAAATGCATATGGTCTTCCCATGATCCACCGAAATCTAGAACACAAGCCTGCAATAGCTCTTCTAAAATACGATTCACCTGCTCAGTCTGACCGTCTGTCTGAGGATGATAAGCGGTGCTCTAGTTCAGCTTCGTTCCCAGCTCGACTTGAAATGCCTCCCAGAATTTGCTAGTGAATATTGGATCTCTATCGCTCACTATATTGATCGGCACTCCGTGTAGTCTAACAATTTCCTTGAAGTAAATCTGCGCCAGACTCTGAGCAGTTCTATTTGATCTGACAGATATGAAATGGGCGGTCTTCGTGAAGCGATCTACGATCACCCAAATACTGTCATTTCCTTTTATGGTTCTGGGCAAACCATCAATGAAGTCCATGGAAATATGTTCCCACTTCCAGCCTGGAACGTCCAGCGGTTGTAATAATCCAGCAAGTTTTTGTTGGTCGCTTTTGACTAGCTGGCAAGTAGGGCATCGACTAACATATAAAGAAGTGTCCCTCTTCATCGACTTCCACCAGAAAGTGCATTTGATGTCATTATACATTTTTCTTACTCCCGAATGGATACTAAGTTTTGACTTGTGGCATTCATCCAGCACTTCCTTTCGGAGCTCAGGAATGTTAGGAACACAAATTCGACCTTTCAGCCTTAGAATCCCCTCATTATCAACTTGGAAACTCGAGGGTTCGCCCTTTTGAATTATCTCCCTGGTCTTCTGAATGAAGTGATCATCCTTTTGAATAATGGATATTTTGTCAATTAAGGAAGTCATAATAATAAAGATGGCGATCATTACATTCTTTCGACTCAACGCATCGGCCACGACATTGGCTTTCCCTGGAGTGTATATAATCTCAAAGTCATATGCTGCAAGGAACTCTAGCCAACGTTGCTACCTCAGATTCAAGTCCTTCTGGGTGAACAGATACTTTAACGACTGGTGATCTATAAACAGTTCAAATCTCTCACCCAGAAGATAATGTCTCCAGATTTTCAAAGCGAATACTATAGCCAATAACTCAAGATCATGAGTGACGTAGTTTTTCTCGTGCGGCTTCAACTGACGGCTAGCATACGCAATCACTTGACCTCTTTGCATTAACACTGCGCCAAGGCCTTCTCTAGAAGCATCAGTCCAGACTTTTAAATCCTGATTGCCATTGATGATGGTTAACACTGGAGCTGTCGTTAATCTTAACTTTAGATCTTCAAAAGCCTCTTTACATTCTGAAGTCCATTTGAATTTAGAGTGCTTCTTTGTAAGCTTCGTTAAATGACCAGATGTCTTCGACAAGTTTTTAACGAACTTCCGGTAATAACTAGCCAATCCGAGAAAACTGCGGACTTCTGTAGGAGTGCTGGGCTGTTTCCAATTATGGATAGCTATGATTTTGCTTGGATCCACAGCAATTCCTTCTTTCGATACGACGTGGCCCAGAAATTTCACTTCATCTTGCCAGAATATACATTTGGATAGTTTGGCTTTTAATACAATCCTTCTGAGGATTTCCAGAACCTGTTCCAAATGCTTTTCATGTTCGGCCTTTGATTTAGAGAAGATTAGAATATCGTCAATGAAAACCAGAACAAATTTATTCAAAACCCCTCTGAACACTCTATTCATCAAATCGACGAAGTATGCTGGAGCGTTACATAAGCCGAACGGCATTACTAACCACTCATAGAATAGGTCTGGACCTCTGAGTGCTGTCATAGGAACACATTCTTCGGCAATACGAAGTTGATGGAAACCTGTAGCTAGGTCCATTCGTGAAAATACTTGTGCGCCATTTAATCGATCCAACAAATCATCAATCTGCGGCAATGGATATTTATTCTTTATTGTCTGTTTGTTCAGATCACGATAATCCACACATAGATGTGGAGTACCATCATATTTTGGGACAAACACCACTGCTGCACCCCAATCAGAGAAACTAGGCCTGATCAGACCCTTCCATACTAACTGTCGTGTTTGATTGTCAAGTTCTTCTATCTCCTTCAAGGACATTCTTCGAATAGCGTGAACTACCGGCCTTGCATTTGGAATTAAAGCAATTTTGAAATCAGTTTCTCTCTGCGGGGGTAAGCGAACAACTTCTTCGAACACATCCGCATAGTTCTTGACGACAGGAATGTCTTTGATGAGGTCAGGAATATTCTCTGTGACTTCAGGGATATTTTCTATTTGAACAGGAGAAACATCCAAAGCTGCCCAGAAGTCCTTTCTATTTGAATTCGGTCCTTCACATGGTATGGTTATATAATTCCCTGATTGGGCCTTTGCCTTAACCACTCTCTCGGTGCATCTAACCTTTGCCTCATATCTGGTTAGCCAATCCAATCCCAGAATAAGATCGAATTCATTAAAATTCATGACGATAGAGATGGTAGGGAATTTATAGCAGGAAAAAGAGACAGGCACCCCACAAACCCAACTGAGATCGATGGAACACCCAACTGGATTTTGGACAGTCATTGGTACTTTGAGCTTCTTCAATTTCAAATCCAACTTCTTGACTTCACTCTTTGCAATAAAGCTTCGCGACGCACCTGTATCAAACAGTACTTTAACTGGAATGTTCTTAACATTGAGCGTGCCTTCTAAAACATCAGACCTTTCCTGAGCAGACGAAGATGCAGGTACTTCTACCACTTCATTTACATGTACTGCTTCAGGTTTTCTGAATAGCAGGCAGGCCTTTGAAAGATGACCGGTCTGATGGCATTGACTGCACTTTCTATTTTCTTGAAACTTCTTACTGGATTTAGATTCACTCTTTATTCGCTTCTCCGAGGGTTTGCAATTTCCCTGAAAATTCCCTGGCTTATGGCAGTTATTGTATATGGCAGTCGTTGCTGGTTCTTTTTCAGATCTGGCCCTTTTTCGATTGATTTTAGGCTCCTTACTGACCTCAGACATCGTACTGGCCTCAGGACGACCAGTTTCAGACTCAACTTTATTGCTAGAGATGACCTCCTCTTCGTAGCGTAACATGCCTTTCTTGTCTAGATCTTCGTACTGGTAAGCCATGTAAATCATTTCTGAAAAAGGAAGCTTCACGTTCCTCATTACACTATTCTGATATTTTCTTTTAAGCCCGTTGATAAATCTCAAATTCTTCCTCTTCGGATTTTCAATTAGATGAGGGGCAAAGTGAGAAAGTTCATTGAATTTCTTATGATATTCGGGAATGGTCATATCTCCTTGTATCAAATAAGAAAATTCATCACATAGTCGTTCAATCACTTCAGGAGGAGTAAACCTTTCCAGGAAAATCACTTTGAATCTATCCCAGGTGATATCACCTTCTGGATTATCTTTAATAACTGAAACCCACCAGAACAAAGCTTCGTCTTTGAGTGCCCAGGAGGCCAGTAATCTTTTCTGATCATCCCTCAGCTTTAATCCTTCAAAGATTTTCTCAGCCGAACGAATCCATGCTTGTGTTCTCATAATAGATTCTTCGCCCGAGAACGGCTTTCCACCCAGATTTCTATATTTCATAAATAGGGCTTCAATATCCGGGTCAGTATTACTTCTTCTGTTTCTGGCACTCATTTTCTAGTTCTTCTACAAATAGCAGATCAAGAGTCAGGTCAACAGAAAAGATATTTCAAAATATAAAGACAAATACTTGAATGTAAATGCGTCTATCTAGGTGTTATTTCATTCTGCTACTCATACGAGGATATTACTGATCCTATCTGTAATGAGTTACCCGTCCTAGAACGCTACTGGTTCTATTTCTGACGAGTTCGTTAATATGTTATATTCCAGAACTAAGCTTAACCAAAGCTCTGATACCAAATGAGACGACCCCAAACCCCGTACTGACGGCGGTAAGGGTAATCCTTGGAATATAACACATAAACAGACAATAACAGAACATAATTAAATAAATACACCAGATAATTCACAATAGAATATACTGGATAAACGTAATCATCAGAGTTACACAGTATACAGGATCATACTTAGTACAAATACAGTTCAGCTATACATAAATGTCTATAGCGGAAAACAAACATAATATGTACAATAGGAGCTGAACAGCGTAAAAAGAGATAAATAATAGAATCCATCTTTAGCTCCAGCTATCCAGAGAAAGCCAGCTAAAACCTGAATACAAGGCTGCCCGTGTAGAAAAAGGGGCACCCGAGTTTGAAAGTGAAACAAACTACGAGTCAGTCATGGAACTGGTATGAGAAATCTACTCAACACATTTGAAATAAGGCTAATCACAGGACCACGCCACTTTCGTGGAACGGGTTTACTCCATTGGATTGCCAGTGCTTTAAAACAAATCATTCTTTTAAACATCGCAATCCTTTTTATAAAAATGAAGCCATTATAAGACTCAGTTCCCATCACACAATGCAATGCAAACCGGAGGATAGAGTTTTTACCTTATAATGGCCAAGATATGCTTGATACGAATAAAACAAAAGCATTTGATATAATTACTAGTGTTTTCTTGTTTCAAAAACAATTTCAAATCATAACTATCAATCATAGACGGCATGGGTACCATATATCATGTCACCATATATATATACAATCAAAATCACATGATGTCGAATTTGGAAATTGGATTTCCATCCAGAACCAAGGCAAAAGATAGTCCTTACCGAATTCGAGACAATCTAGCCCATATCTCAGGGTCAGAGCTCGAGTGACCCTTTGGAGCGATAGGGCCGGTCCACCGATGTGGATTAAAATTCCTGAACACTACGTTTCCCCGCCCTATGGGGCGTAAATGAGCCAACGAATGACTCCATCGGTCCCGGATCGACTGATATATCCGAGGAGCCTCGCAATCCATCATCCACATAAGTAAAATGTCAGGCCGTGTAAAAACACCGACACAACTCCTAGTTAGAAGGAAACGCATGCCCTCCCTGAGGTCCTTCTCCCGTTTCAGGTTCATACCGGGGTGTGAGGCTCGCGAATTCACGTTATACACAAAGCTACGCCACACAGGCGGTGCTTTGATTATAACCACAAGACTTTGCTTTTCAACAGAAGCCCTGATCATTTGCTACTTGGGCATGCCACACTAGCAATTCATACCATGCAACTGATGTCCATCGATACACAACGTATGAGCTCGTGCGTTTCAGAGAAGGGCGTTAAGCAAAAGAATAAATTCTCCGCCGCCAAACAGATGTATACTTAATAGAGATCAATCAACACAGAATAAACTCCAATGTCGGACACACAGTCCATTTACAAGTCCGTTCTGGGTCTGAACGAAACCGGAGGCACTATAAACCTCGCAAACCCATCGACCACCACGTACTTCTGGACGATCACCACTCATTATCCATATTTCGGGATGCCTCCCAATCAGGACCTCGGTTACCATCCAAACAAGGTGAAGATCTCCGGTCTTCGACCACCGTCTTCATCTTCGATTTCTTATCATCGATTCAGTTATTCAGAATGGGATAAACCCGGTCTTTCTGAGCAACTCGCGTATATAATAAACAAGTGCAACACTAACATACACACGCATCATTTCAATTCATCAGTCACTAACCGTCAATTAGTAAGAGAACGATTTCCCAAATATTAACCCCGAAGGCTGAAACCAACATCAGATCAACACCTAGGAAACCATTCGACTTAGCCAACCTTCAGTTAGTTTCTAAATTTCACGTCCATATCGTTTATAATATTTTATAATGATTTATCGCTATTTTTATTTATTTTAAAATAGCCAGTTTATTCAAAACGGCGCTTCGGGCCATAACGCAGCCGTGGCGCTGTTTTTTTTCTTATTTGATTTACACATATCTGAAAATCTACCGTTGGATCTTCACAAAATTTACATCATTAGAAAGATTTTTCAAAACGAATCCAACGGTTCCGGTTTTGGGAAAATCCGACGGTCGGATCTCCCAGTACAATCGTTTGAAGTTTCGATTTCAAAATACGAACTGCAGCGTTGTTATTCGATTAAATATAATTATATTTATATATATAAATATAATCGATTCTGGCGCTGTTTTTCTTCAGATTTGAATTAAACATTACAGACAATCCAACCGTTGGATTTTTACAAAGTTGGAGTCGTTGGAAAGATATTTCCAAAGCGAACCCAACGGTTACGGTTTCGGGAAAATTCGATGGTCGGATCTCCCGCACTAATCATTTGAAACCACGGTTTCAAAATACGAACTGCAGCTTCGTTATTCGATATATTTTAATTCTATTTATATATATATATATATATCGATCCTTCGATTTCAAAGCTATATTCTTTTCATACATTTGATAAAAATTATATTTTTATCTAACTTTCTTCTATTTCAACACTTCACTATTTTTACCAATTCATGTATATAATAAAAATGTGATTTTAATGTAAAACAATTTATTTCAAAACTCGACTATTTTATATAGTTAATATAGGTGATAAAAATAGGATTTTTATTATAAAACAATTTCTTTCAAAACAAGATTATTTTATATAGTTCATATCGATGATAAAAATTGGATTTTTATTATAAAACAAGTTCTTTCAAAATATGGATACCATTCAACACATGAATTTCAATGCAACGAATGAATTTCGATTCAACACATGAAGGTTTTCTATAGTTTATATAAATAGATAAAAAGGTGATTTTTATATTTAGAACACGAATACCATTCAACACATGAATTTCAATTCAACGAATGAATATCGATTCAACACATGAAGGTTTTCTATACAACAAATAAA
The DNA here is from genome assembly GCA_030737875.1 of Allium sativum. Lineage (NCBI taxonomy): Eukaryota > Viridiplantae > Streptophyta > Magnoliopsida > Asparagales > Amaryllidaceae > Allium > Allium sativum. Next base: position 565,883,175 of record CM060923.1, on the reverse strand, counting down.
TATGGTTTCAACAAATGAAAATAATTCTAACACATGAATATTATTCAAAATTTCGGCAGCATAACGGCAGGGTAGTTAAAACCGGGACCGTCCCTAGTACGGCTCCTCGCTCTACCTTTAAGCCTCATAGCTTTTGACAATGGTGAATCATGCATCTAGTTCGCACGCAGGCGGAATGTATATTTATTTCATTTCCACAAACTAATCCTATGTGGTTTCAACCAAATATTTCTCAACCACAAACGGGTATTTTTTAACCACAATCAATCAATATCAACCACAAACAATTCCATTCAACCATTCGCTATCAATCAATTTTCACACCAATCACAACCAATAAATATCGTCCATAGTTTGTGGATGAGGGGCGTATATATATATATATATATATATATATATATATATATATATATATATATATAGTATTTCACTTCTATTTCAACACATATATAATTTTTACAATGCGTATACAACTTATATATCGAACGCATAATTTATACAACGCTTATACAAGAGGTGTACAACGCTTATATAACTCATACATCGACTATATAATTTATACATCGTCGTTTTCCATATCGTTTATAAATTAGAAATCTCACATTGGGTTCCACTCCACCAAAAATAGCAGAAGGCTCAGAAAAATATGCGGTCTCTTATAAAATGTAGAAGGCGTCCACATGAGTCCACTGTCTCTTGTTTCACTGAATTTCGTCAACACACGAAAAAGTTATGATTTTTCAAATTTTGCAACGATTTAAAGGTGTTAAAACAGTTGAAAATAAACAAGGCCGTACCTCAGCTGTTTCGTTCAAAACTAGGTTTGGATTTTTCTTCGAATCCGTGTAGCTATTCGTCGATCAGCCTTCGCAGCGTCGAAGGGGGAGGAGAGGCGCACGTGCGTCGGGGGATGTGGCGGCGCTCGATGGTCGGAGGAAGCGGTGGCGGCGGTTTCAATACCCGAACTTTCGAAGCTCGATTCTCCCTCTACACTCAACGAAAAATCACACAACTTATATGGATCTGAAGGTGGAAGAAAACTCTACAAAATCTTCCAAAGGAGCATGCGGTTTTATTGCGTGGATTGATTAGAAAATGAACGAGAAAGGAAGAATGGCTAATCGGCGTCGATCTGGAGGGTTTTGGGGGAGAGAGAAAAGTGATTAGCCAATAGGGTTTTTTTATTAATTTATTTATTTTTAAATTTCTAAAATACTCTCTTTCACCTACGAACACCAATTCAAACCCAACGACTGTCGTCCCTAGCGTTTTACCCCTATTGCGAACACAATGGGATATGTTTCGTAGGCCCATTCGATTGTTTCTGTCAGTTTTCATTCAATTTAAAATATATAACATTCAATATTCGATTTGAACGTACATTTTAATTTTCCAGGGCCACAAACTGATTCGAAGAAATCCAGAAAAATAAATCTGGCTATGTTTTGACGATACGGTCCCAACAAAACTAGTTTCGTCGAATTCTGAGACCGTTTGCAAAAAGGCCCATTTCTGGTCGATCCAATTTAACTATAATTGACCAAAACACGTTTACCTTTGCCATGCTCACATACTAGCTTCAAAAATTATGAAATTTGAAACCTAGCAATAACTTCACATCCCGAAGTCGAATTCCGAGGTCGTTTGCAAAATGGCCAATTTCACGGGCTATATAAATTCCATAGCGACCTTTCTGAAAATTCATTTGGCCATAACTTTTGCTTCCCGCTATGAAACTTCGATTTTTCAGATTCATTAGAAAGGTATTCACTAACAGATTTAAATATTTTTGGTTTCACTCATATCCGTTTTGTTTTGCATCCGGTACAATCAGTTAAAGTTTGAATTCAAATTTTGAAACTACCGCGCCATTTCAGGCCTTGTTTATAATTAGAATTAATTATATTCATTTTCAAACGTCGATTCAAACTCACTTTTCATTGCTATTATTTTAAATATTTAAAATCCATTATTTTAGCCAATTTAAAAAATTTAAATTGGTTCAGATTTTCCGGGTCGTTACAGATTATAAATAGAAAAAGGGGTTGTTCGAATAGAATTAGTCGAGTATGAGTTATTCGAATTGAGTTAATCAATTAGAGTTAATCAATTATAATTAATCGACTAGAGTTAATTAATTAGAGTTAATCCAATAGAGTAATTAAATAGAGTTAATCGAATTAGAATTTATCGATTAGAGTTAATTAGTTATAGTAAATTGAATATAGTTATCAGAAGAGAGCTTATCGAATATTAGTTATTCGAAGTGAGATTATCGAATATTAGTTATTCTAAGTGAGTTAATCGAATATTTGTTATTAGAAGTGAGATTATCGAATATTAGTTATTCGAAGTGAGTTAATTGAATATTAGTTATTTGAAGTGAGTTAATCGAATATTGGTTATTCGAAAGGAGTTAATCGAATATTGGTTATTCGAACGAGAGTTAATCGAATATAGTTTATTCGAAAGGAGAAATCGAATATAGTTTATTCGAAAGGAGTTAATCGAATATTGGTTATTCGAAAGGAGTTGGTGGAATATTGGTTATTTGAAAGAGAGTTAATCGAATATAGTTTATTCGAAAGGATAAATCGAATATAGTTTACTCAAAAGGAGTTAATCGAATATAGTTTATTTGAAAAGGAGTTATCAAATAGAGATTATTCGAAAGAGACTTTTACGTTGAAATTCGATTATATCGAATTCGGGAAAGTACTATTCACTTTCCATTTTTAATCAAGATCTATTTATTTGGTTATAAATTGTTTAGTTAGTTATTCAGTTAAATTAAGGAATGAAAGATATATTTTGAAGTTAGATATTTTAGAAGTAGGGATTATAACGCTATAGTTATAATCAGTGTTTTCAATAAAGAAAATGATTCATAAATAGAATCCGAGAGTTTCATAAGGAAGTTTGTTAAAGATTTAGAAAGTGAACTGTATCTATTTCGAAGTTAGAAATGTTGTTTGATTAAGGTCTGAGAGGTAGTTATACCCTAACTTGAATGGCTTGTTTTTAACTAAGGAATGGTTAAGGTTCGGTAGTGAAGGTTGGTTAAGTAGAATTAGTTAATCAGTGTAATGTTTGGAGTTGGCATGACGATATTTTATTTAAACATCTGTTTAAATCCAAATGTTGGTGTTTTGGAAATGTTTTCCAAATAAGAATCGGAAATGCTTTCTTATATAGAAAAATAGAAACGGAAAGGTTTTCCAATGTTAATAACGTATATTGTCTAAATTTAGAAAATAAGAAATGTTGGATATATGGAAACAAGAGATGAAAAATGAACTAAAGGGATAAATTTTAAATGATGATTGATCGATAAAATTTCCATCTAGAAATAATATCATTGTTTGCAAATGTGTTTTTCTTTAATAGTTAACTTACCGACTATCGAAGTTTTTGACCATTTTTCCGTCGTCGATACGGAGAGACCGGGATCAGATTCATGACCTGAAAACCGCTCTGTATGGGAGTTAGCGTTGCGAATCAAATATGATGAAGAAAAATGAAAATGGAGTTATGCAAGGGCTGTTCTGACGATCCTAGTTAGAAATTGACTAAGATGGATTTACATAATAGTGCCTTTAGTTTGTCCAGTCCCAAGACGAGCTGTATGGAAGAATGTCTGACAGAGTATATTTAATAGGTCGCGTAAGTTGATCTCTTCAAACACATATACATTTGGTGGCAGGGGAATTCGTTTCTCTTAGCTGTATACCAGTTGTATTTTTGGGGAAATCAATTTGTGATTTGGCGGGTATGACGATGTGACATTCAAAGTGAATAATTGTGTGATATGTCAGAGATAAGCGTGGCCTCTAGCCTCACAATCGGGAAATGACAAAAATCGGGCAAGCAGCATGGCTAAGTGGTTGGCTGTCAATTAGGGTGTATTATCACCTATCTAGAGATATTCATTTCATTATTTAATCTATTCGATGCTGACCCTTTCGGGAAACGGTTGTTGATCCCAACAGTTGGTGATATACATTCGACACACTCAAGCGAAATGAGTGGTTGGTCATGTGTGGCCGGGTTGCAAGATGTTCTTGTTGAACCCAAGGTATTCTCTCTAGGTGTACACTATCGAAAGGTAGTTCCATACCTTTTCATAGTTGGAAATCCATTATCCAATAAGTGCTCGCTGTTTTGATTGTATACTATATATGTAAAATGTGACATGAAAGTGCTCTGCAAGATGATTATTATATTGTGGTTGATAGACACTATTATAATATCAAAAGAGTTTTGATATAAAAGATCATTGTTTCTTTCAAAAGGATTTGAAAGTTAAATCAAATTGATTTGGATTCTCATAAGGGAAAAACCCGTTCTGTTATGAGGTGTTGTCTTATGAGATATCGTTTAATTACTCAAATTATTTTAAATTGTTTTACTCACACCAGTCCCATGACTGACCTAGAGTTTATTTTGTTTTGTTTTCCCTAAAATCATGGGTGCCCAATTTTGTACGAGCAATCAAGTAGTTAGTATTTTTCAGATATACTTGGAAAGCTTGGAGCAGGAGGCTTTAGGATTATATAGCTATAGTTATTTCCGCTATGTTGTAAGTGTTATACTCTGAAAATGTTACTGTATATATATACTGATTTTATTTCAAAATTTTGTATCCATTATATGTTGTTCGTTCCGCTGTGAGATTCGTATTTACTCTGATGTTGTATGTTCTTCTTCTTCTTCTATTCTAAGTTTTTATCTTATCTATTCTCACCATCTGTTTTCATTCTATTAGTTTTCTGGTTTCTAGTGCAATTTGGGTTGGACTTGTGTTATTTGGTCAGCTCAAATGGTACCGAAATTTCGAGGCTCTACACTGCACTTGACACTGTCATATGAAATAGCACACTTTTGTTTGAATTCAGGAAAATATGGCTTGACCATGTCCATTTCCACTTTGTGCTCGACCATTGTGTTCATCCATGCTTTGTATATGCTGTTCCATTAATGTTGCACACATGAACATAACAATGTTGTTGTACGCTTGTTTTACTTGCACACTGTTGCACTCATATAGTCCATGCTGCTCCAATTTGAACCTGACTTGGTGCTCGGCTCTTTTGTATACTTGCATCACCATTGAATATATATTTTCGACCATTGTATTATTGTTGAACCTAAATGGTCATGCATACATGTGTATTACTGTTGAGTATGCTACTTTTATCATTGTTCACATTCACTTGTACATGATCTGAAATTTGAATTGATTCTGCACTTGTTCACTTCTCCTTGAATTTTTCTGGCTCTTTTTTTTTTATTTCAATGCTGCTTTGAAATTAACCATGTTTAGGCTGTACTTGTACATGTACCATGCTATCATTTGACTTGACACTTGGGCTATTTGAATATTTGTTTGAATTTCACTTTTGGCTCGACCATTTGCCCACTGATTTGCACTGAGTCGAGAAGGTCCATGTGGCTACTCCTCAGTTGCTCGCTGATTGGCAAGGCAGTGCACACGTGTATATTTATACACGTGTGTACATGCAGCAATCAGACAATTTTTCCTGTCTCTGCATATCAGACCAAGTCTAGAAAAATGATGAGAAACACACCGAAATTCTAAGGCAAATAAAATTTAAAAATAAATTTTTATTTGCTTGTATTTAATTTCATTTCTATTGCAGTGTACTGTGTGTGTGTGTTTCATGTGACAGGTATGTAGATGATGACTAGACCGACAGTGAAGATGCAGTGAACACAGAAGACATAAGACAATAACAGTGTCAATGTATGAGTTAATGAGAGTGTTTGTATATGTGAGTGTAAGTGTTGTAGAGAGGAGCTGAGTATGATATTGAATATATTGAAATGTATATCAGTGATGTATATACAAATAGTGGAGTTGTAAATCTGTACTATTTAAATATTGAAATAAAATATTCTTATTCAAATAAAATACTGTGTGAATATTTTAAATTTCTGTACAATTGTATTTTATTTAAATAGAAATATTATATTCCTGTCTATTGTATAGTATAATAGTATAGTTACAAACACATTCAATAATAAAATATATTTGGTTGTTATCATCAAACAAAAATCATATAATTGTGTATACAACACTGTTATATACAACAATCTCCTCTTTTTGATGATGACAAACAAATAAAATATTTTGAATGTTCGAACATGAAATATATTACTCCTCCTATTTGTATGCTCCCCCTACAACTGAACTCCCTATATATGTGGAAAATAATTGAAATTCAATTGACCATTTTGCCCCTAGATATTTAGTTTCCAATCTTAAAATATTTTTGGATTAAATACTCATCAATCAAAATCTTGACAATTCTCCCTCTTTTGTTATCATCAAATGGATAATAGAAATCGAAGCAGTGATGAATATAGACTAAAATATAAATTTAGATTAAGAGTGAGAGAGAATATATATCATAAAACCCATTTAATCAAATAAAAATCATAATAATCTTAAATCAGAAGCGAATTTCACTTTCAGAATGAATGGATTTACGATGGATTTTATAGAATGAGGAGAGTACAATAAAATTGAATATTTGAATATGAATTTTAAAGATTTTAAATAATCTCAAAAATATGTTAAGCACCTGCTAACCACGCATAGCCCAAAGGTCTTTTAAATGGGGTTAGTAGCAACTTAATTTTATCCTCTCTAATGAGTTCCATCCATGCACAACCCAAAGGTCTTTAAGTGAGACTGGAAGCACATAGAGATTAAGGGAATTCACCCATGCATAACCGCGAGGACTTTTAAATGGGAGTGAATACCAAGAATAAATTATTTATTTATTTTTATGTTTTTTTAATTCCAAGAATAATTAGAACTCCCCAAATTAAATAAAACCATGATGAATGACAGAAATAAGGTAGATATAGAAGATGGTCGTGAAATAAGCTCTAATTCAAAGATATTACAAAATTTGTCCAATCATCGTGAGATTTAAAATAACATCTGCTCTAGTTATGAATTATACCATAGTCAGAACTCATCACAAATTCATAAATCTATTAATAATTTTGACGAGTCACAAAACGATTCAAATCAATCAATAATTTCAATTTTTGAATAAATAATCAAAAGTAATTTTAAAATTGAAAATATCAATTTCAAGAGGAGTTTTTGAAGTTATCAATGCAAGTTTGAAAATCAGTTTCAAAAATCCATCAGTAGAATATGAAATTATCTAATATTTCTAATGTAGATTGTTCCTAGACAATTTTAAAACAAGTTATATATTTAATTCAAATTGTCTATGAAATTTAAAGATATTTAATTACTGATTTTTCAACTCGCCATCCAATCACCAAGGTATTCAAATGAATCAAATCAATTTCCTTATCAGAGCAGCACAAGATCATTTCCAAAGCAAGAATCATAGGTGAAATTTTCAGAGAATTTTTTGAACAAGAACAAGAAACTGTCAATGATCAAATTTGAAGATAATTATTTGAGATCACTTGAGAAAAAGTCAAATTTTTATAATCCAAGAAATTCAAAAATCAATAATGAATGATTTCAAAATCAACCAAGTAAAAAATAAAGAAAATAAAAGAAATAAAAACTAAAAAATGAAAATAAACTAAAAAGGAAAGAAACGAATTTAGAGATCATACCTAAGTTACCATAATCGATATGATTCAATGAATCTCCAACTCTGAATCTATGGCTAAGGAACTTCAAACAATTCAGTAAAATGGAACAAATTGAATTTTTATCTTTTAAACGCAATTGTTCCTTAGCCTATCCCCGGTACATAAATGATTATCGGACCAAGTGGTCTAACAAAAATTATTTTACCACTCTTATCTTCGTTTACACGTTTTGGTACCCAAACCCGTTTATATAACAATCCATTACTATCCACTAGCGTGCCCTTTTGGAACCCAAATTTGTTTAGATTTATTCAAATTCATTTTGTTATTTTTTGGAATCCAAATTCGTTTAATTGAATTGTTTCTAAACGAGTTTTCATATCGTTCATAATTTAAAAACCCTTTGAAATTATTTGAGTTCAAAATTTCAATTTGATCAATTTCAAAACCATTTAAAGGATTTTTAAAATCATTAGGATTTTATTTTTCAACTGGATCAAATCCAAGACCAAGTCCCTTTTTATTCTAAACAAAAAATTGATTTTTTAACAACATATTCAACGATTTCTCTCCTTTAGAAAATTTAGTCAAAGATGATTCAAGTCGTTGAATTTTAAATTTAAGATCCCTATTTTCTTTCATTACATTTGAACAATGATTAATACCGATTTTCCTCTTTTCAGCCTCAGTTTGTTTTAAAATCAAATTTTCATTTTCAAGTACTTTGATTTTAGCATTGGACTTAGAAATTTCAATTTCAAATTGTTTTCGCTTTTCGGAATCAAGATTTTCAGATTCTTTAAGATTTTCAATTTCCTTTTCAAAATCACAATTTTCGTTCTTTAAATTCACGTTTTGACTTTTAAGTAACTCAGAATTAGTTTTCAATTTCAAAGAATCGTTACTCAAAAATTGACATTTTTCGCATTATGAAAACGGTGAATTCTTAACTTTTTCAAGTTTTCTTTCTAAACTGTTATTTTCTTGAACTAGATTTAACCTATCAGATTTCAATTTCTTAACTTTTAGTTCGAGAGAATCAACGGTTTTTGTGAGATCGTGACACATTAAAATTAATTCTTTATAAGTAAAATTCGATACCTCACTTGAATCCTCTTCACTACTTTCCGGATCAAATCGTGCCATAAGACACAAATTAACTTCCTCTTCATCACTTTCAGAAACTTCTCCTCTATCCTTGTCATCCCATGTAGCAACAAAAGCCTTCTTCTTTCTTCTGAACTTCTTCTTTTCATTTTTAAGCTGTGGGCAATTTGGTTTGATATGTGCGGGTTTTTTGTAGTTATACCAAAAGACTTCATCGTCTGAACTTTCGGACTTGTTATTTTTTGAATTTTTCTTTGGTGGTTTGTAACTTCCTTTGGCCCACTTTCTCAAAACCATGGTTAGCTCTTCAGCGGGATCTTCATCATCACTTTCAACAGTATTATTTAGAGCGATCGTCTTTTTCTTTGACTCAGAATTCTTTCGTTCTTCTCTTGCTTTTAACTCCATCTCGTAAGTAATTAGATTTCCGATTAACTCTTCCATGCTTATTTTATTCAGATCTTTCGATTCTTGAATTTCCATCACCTTAGCTTCAAAGTTCATCGGTAGTACTCTCAATATTTTCTGATCAATTCCACTTCGGTATAGGTTTTGCCAAGAGCTTTTGCGTTGTAGACTAGTGATGAGAAGCGTCAATACATCTCTTTTAAATCTTTGTCTCTTTGCATAGAGAAATTTTCATATGCGTTGCTGACTGGAGCGAGACGAGATTCCCTTCACTTGAGATGTTCCTTCGTGTGTGACCTCCAACGTATGCCATATTTCCTGTGCAGTTTCACAATGAGAAATTCGATTAAATTCAGTTTTATCAAGAACACAGATTAAAGCATTCATCGCTTTGGCATTAGTTGAAAATAATTTTTTATCATTAGCATCCCACCTGTCTTTTGATCTTGGAATTTCAACACGATTAACAGTAACAGTAGAAGACTATAACCCATTTCAATACAATCCCACACATCATAATCGACTAAACTCAAATAAATTTTCATCCTAGCTTTCCAGTAGGCATAATCAGTTCCATTAAACATGGGTGGCCTAGCTATGGACTGACCCTTAGAAAAAGCGTTATTAGATAGATTCATGACTCTAGAGTTAAAATAAAAGAAAAAATACCTGCTCTGATACCACTGGTAGGATCTAAATTAACCCTAGAGGGGAGTGAATAAGTTTTATCACAGATTTTCGCAGAGTAATCAAAAAAATAACAGCATAGATAATAATCAAAATAAATGCAGAAAAAAAATAACACACAAATATACCCAGCTTCGGCAAAACCCTGCCTACTGCTGCATTCCCCAAGGTTTCTACTAGGAGTTAAAACAATCTCTATGCTTACAATCCCCTGTAAACTCGCCACACTTGCTCCCAACTGTTCTTAACGCTGCGCTCAAAACCCTGCACTGGTTTCTATCCTCGAAACCAGATTTCCCTGAATTACTATAACTCGATTACAATCCCTTAATTCGTCTCCCTGGTTTTAGAGACAAACTAGAAAACTATAACTCGATTACAAATTGAAATTAAAGACGAATAAATAAATAAAACAAAGCTAAAACAAAGCTAAACTCTAGTTTTAAATTTAAAAAAAAACTCTAAGTCCTATTCTCTTTTATAACTTCTTAGTCGGCCCTCCTTTTCATTTTGATTGCACCATATTTCATTTTTGCCCGATCCCTTTTTTATTGTCTCTGAAGAAATGGCGGCTGGTGATTTTGCTAGGGTTTCTTCTTCTTTTCAAATCGTGACTTTGATCTTTCTTCTTGAGATGAATTCATGATGCTCTGTATGTTGTTGCTCTTCTCGTTGCCGATTTGATTTCTGAATTATCGAAACTTGCTAAGATTCTTGATTTTAATTCTCTGGTTGCTCGGGTAATATGCTTCGTTTGGACTGTTATCCTGCCAGTGATGAATTGGTGCATATTTATAGAGTTAATTAGAAAACTCTAGAACCTATCTCTGATTTCAATTTAATGATTCGGTCTTGGTATAGTCAGGATATATACGAGAATTTTGAGGATTTTTCAAATCTTTGAATTTGTAAACATTTACTTTTATTTGATACTTGCGTGTGACTTCATTGCTTTGAATTAGTCCTTAGAAAAAATTCCATATATATTTTTGGATCTCGATTTAATATCTCTCGACTTTGAAACGATGTTATTCTTTGATAAACTGTTGCCTTAGATTTACTGCTTCATAAAAATATGAACGGAATTTAAAGAACAGATCTTTCTCTTGAACTAGCCTTTGTCTCGAATTGAACAGATATTACATTATGCGGAACAGTTGCTTCCCTTAACCTATTTGAGCAAATACTGCACTTGAACTTGCCATTTCCATGTGGACTTTACAAACTCTGCACTGGCTTTTGTGTCTGTTTTTAAGCTATTGTATCAAAATTAATTTAGCTTGAAACTGTCACCTTAAAACAGCAATGTCGTTTTGCTCTTGTTACACCATAAATGTGACTATTTGTATTGCTATACTTGTGGCCCCCTTGTTGTTGATGTATTCCAGTTTGCTCTTCCCAAACTGTTTTCACCCTTACATTCATGTTCTATTGTTTCAACCTGCCAATACTTATATTAGCTGCCTTGTAATTCTATTGCATGTATCTTGGCCATTATAGATTTGTGCATCATCTTCATTTGTATGCTTGATAAAAACTGATAAGAAAAAATGCTATACTTCTGATTTTACTTGTGCTTGTTTATTTTCATTATTACTCTGCTCTTGCCTGAATTCATGTCTTATTGACATGCTTGTAGTACTTGCTTCTTGCATAACCCCTTTGCTCCAGTGTAATAGCTTATTGCACCCTTGTCCGGCCATGTTATTCTTTGCTCCTTGCTATCCATCACTTAATTATGCTTGCTCCTCTTGAACTTCCCTGTCTTGAATATATAAAAAAAGCTTTACCTGAAAATTTTGAGCTGATACTTCATATGGTCTTGCCATTTTACCATGACCTATAAACTTTGGGACTTTCACTGTTTTTCATTTTGCCTATGCCATAAACCTGAACTGTTGCATCACTTTAGAACTGAGATGTTTATCATATGCTGCACTTCACACTGTCATATGAAATTGCACACTTTTGTTTGAATTCAGAAAATTTGGCTTGACCATGACCATTTCCACTTTGTGCTCGACCACTATGCTCATCCATGCTTTGTATATGTTGTCCCATTAATGTTGCATACATGAACATAACAATGTTGTTGTACCCTTGTTCCGCTTGCACACTATTGCACTCATGTAGTCCATGCAGCTCTAATTTGAACCTGACCTGGTGCTCGGCTCTTTTGTATACTTGCATCATCTTTGATTTTTTTTTCTGACCATTGTATTACTGTTGAACCTAAATGCTCATGCATGTGTATTACTGTTGAGTATGCTACTTTAATCATTGTTCACATTCACTTGTACGTGATCTGAAACAAATTTGAATTGATACTACACTTGTTCACTTCTCCTTGAATTTTTATGGCTATTTTTTTTTATTTCCTTGCTGCTTTGAAATGAACCATGTTTAGGTTGCACTTGTACATGTGCCATGCTATCATTTGACTCGACACTTGGGTTGTTTGAATATTTGTTTGACTTTCACTTTTGGCTCGACCATTTGCCCACTGATTTGCACTGAGTCGAGAAGGTCCACGTGGCTACTCCTCAGTTACTCGCTGATTGGCGAGGCAGTGCACACGTGTACATTTATACATGTGCGTACATGTAACCATCAGACAATTTTCTTGTCGCTCCATATCAGGCCAAGTATATAAAAATGATGAGAAACACACTGAAATTCTGAGGAAAATAAAATTTAAAAATAAATTTTTATTTGCTTGTATTTAATTTCATTTCTATTGCAGTGTACTGTGTGTGTGTTTCATGTGACAGGTAAGCAGATGATGACTGGACTGACAGCGAAGATGCAGTGAAAACTGAAGATAGAAGACAATAATAATGTCAATGTATGAGTTAATGAGAGTTTCTGTATATGTGAGTGTAAGTGTTGTAGAGAGGAGCTGAGTATAAAATTGAATATATTAAAATGTATATCAGTGATGTATATACAAATAGTGGAGTTGTAAATTTGTACTATTTAAATATTGAAATAAAATATTCCTATTCAAATAAAATACTGTGTGAATATTTAAATTTCTGTACAGTTGTATTTTATTTAAACAGAAATATTATATTCCACTCTGTTGTATAGTATACCAGTACAGTTACAAATACATTCAATAATAAAATATATTTGGTTGTTATCACCAAACAAAAATCATATAATTGTGCATACAACACTGTTATATACAACAGAGAGAAGAAGTTTGATCAAAATGGAATTGAATTTGGTAGAGTATAAGTGTAGAACTCATAAAAATGATTAAGAATAATTATATAATGAAACAGAGTGAAAGTGGAGAGGAAGATATGTTCAAAAAAAAAATCAAATTCAAGCCCTTTTTACAGTGTGTGAAAGGTTGCAACATTTCTGAAATGTTTCAAATAGTGAAAAGACACTTCCTTTCAAATTCGAATTTCGACGGTTATATGTCGACATAGTGTTTTCTATATGTCGACATACTCTAGTATATTTTTGAATTTTAAAACATTTTCAAGTGTTTTGATCTAAATATAATTCGGGAAATTCTTGAATAAAATCTAGCGTTGCAAATTAATATTATAAAGTAGAAACACATATGAAAACATAAATTCAACTATATAAACATATTTATAAAATTATAAGGTTTTAAACTATATAAATATAAAGTACAAAAACATAAATAAACTAAACTTAAGTTTGAAAAACAAAGATAAAGAAAAATAGAAAAGATAAAAAATAGAATAGAGAGAATAAAGGATAGAAAATAGAATTTGAAAAGCAGAATTTGAATATTGAACCTGGAGTGCTATTTAGAGTCTTATATAATCTAGACTCTATAACTATATTAATCTTGAACTCTTGAAATCTTGAGTACTCACGAATATTGAATTTTTTCTAAATTCTGAATCTCTATCATCTTTAAATTGTATAGTCTCCAGTAATATTTTCTATATATAATTCTTGCATTTGTGTGTGTGTGTATATATATATATGTATATTCTAGACAAAAAGTGTTAGTATATATTTTATAATCAATGATAATTGAAATAAGGTTGTTGTCATCTAAACTCCATTCTTCAACAAACTTAGCACGTTTAAGTTTATTAATAAGCCCACATAGGCAAACAATTATTTGAACCCCTTATATCTCATTGGAACGAACCCCCTTCAAGATTAGCTTACTATGTGACAAGTTTAACTTAACACATTTAAGTTCATTAATAAGCCCATTATAACCCTGTGTTATATTTGTAAGTTGTAATTATCATTTCTAATTAAATGTAGGAAAATTTTCGAAATAGGCTAATTTTTAAAACATATAGCAAATAGGCCAGTTTAAAAAGTATTAGTAGAAATAGGCTAATTTTTGCCACCTCAGCAATGAGGTGGCAATAGTTATAAAAAAATTAATCGGAGGCACACTTGACAAGTGTGCCCCTTAAAACCACAACGGGCGCACTTTTCAAGTGCGCCCGTTAAAATTATCACGGGCGCCCTTGTTAAGTGCGCCCATTAAAATTATATTGGGCGCACTTGTCAATTGCGCCCGTTATAATTTTTTCCAGCCCTACCATTTTCCTGCTATTCTCTGCTACTCTCTGTCATTCTGCTTTTTACTATTTCGGGAAAAAAGTACCAATTCGTACCATTCTTCCACTAGCTCCAAAAAACCCTAAAATCTACCAAAATTATCAAAACAAACCAGGTTTATTCATTGGGTTACTTCTATCAACTATTGCACATCAATTTGAAGGTATTGATTTAGTTTAAACTCAAACCCTATCTCAAATTCTTATGTTTCTCAATTTCATTCAAACCCTAGGTTTAGTTTTTTATGCTTTCTTATGTTACTAATATTTGTTTAACAATTAAGTATCCTTATGCCTTTCAAATTTTTCATTGTAGACTATGTCGGATTTTATTCCTATTATTTGCTATTTTGATGGGAAGTTGAACTTAAAAGAAAATAATAAGTCGGTGTATGTTGGTGGCAAACAAAAAGGTTCAAAGATCAAAAAAATTTGCTCCTACCATGAATTAAAAGAAACGGTGTATAAGGTTACAAAAATTGATTCACAAAAGTACGATGTACGATTAGTAAGCAAGTGGGTGACGAATTCTGGATCTTCTGCTATCTATGTAAATGATGATGATGATGTCGATGCAATGTTTTCAGTTAGTATGAAAGTTATTGAGTTATTCGTAATAAAAGAGCAGCTGAGACATTATGAAGAGGCAGTTAATACTAATTTAAACCAACATTCTACTCAAAATATTGGAACTATTCCGAGTTGTGCTCATCAAAGCAATCCAAGTCCAATATTTCCTCCATTCATGAATACAAAGTAAGTTTGTAAATTTTACATTTGAGTAGTTAAAATATATAGTTTTCTGATCTCATCCTTTTTTAAACAGTTTTACGGTGCATGCGGATGGTCCAAGCTCTAGACCGAAAAATGATGGTGCAGGTTGCGGCTCACCACATATTGATAGCATGCAAATTGCATCAATGGATAATGATATGGCATGGATGGAAAATATGGAAACTAACAATGATCCGCTTGAGTTTGGAATTGGTAATGTGATTGAAAACGAAAATTATGAAGCATCGTTGGTGCAAGAAGATGAAGATGATAACAATGGAAAAATGGAATTTGAGATACCTCTGACAGATGATATATGTAGTGCACAAATTATGGCAGCATCGTTGATTCAAAATGTAGCTCCTATTAGAGATGCATTTACTGCAGATTGTGTTGATTCGGGCTTTCACGTGGGAATGCAGTTTCAAACCAAGGAAGTGCTTATTCAACAACTTAGTGAGTGGTCTATAAAGAATTATGTCTCTTTTAAACCTATAAAATCCCGCAAAAAGAATACACTGCAATTTGTAATGTCGATAACAATTGCAAGTGGAGAATACATGCTATTGTCCTAAAAAAATCATTGACGGGAAGGTGGGAAATTAGGAAATATGAAGGCAATCATTCTTGTGTTAATATGGTCATCAATTCTAATCACAAGCAAGTGACAAGTAGATTTGTTGCTAACAAAATACTTCCGTTTGTGAAGTCAGATTTGAATACCACTCCCTCTGCGATTCAAGTTTTAATGTCGGAAACTTTTTTCATCAAAATATGCTACTTCAAGGCATATAGAGCATTGCGAAAAGCACTTGAGACAGTTTTAGGAGATTGGGAAACATCATATGCTGAGCTGCCACAATATTTAGCTACTATTAAAAAACATAATCCGGGAACTGTTTTTAAGATTGAAAACGAAAGAGTCACAAATGACAAAGTTCGTTTCAAAAGTGTTTTTTGGGCATTCGGTCCTTCTATTGATGGTTTTGTGCATTGTCGACCGTTACTTTGCATTGATGGCACACATCTACACGGCAAATATCAAGGTACATTGCCAGTCGCGACTGGAGTTGATGCAAATGATGGTATATTTCCATTAGCATATGCAATTGTAGACTCCGAATCAAAAGATAATTGGGAATGGTTTCTTAGATGCATGTACTATCTCGTACATAGTGTTCGCAATAGATGTTTGACTTTTATATCCGATCGAATGAAGGGCATCCCGGGAGCATTAGAAAATTGGCCTCAAGAGCGCCATCACCGCTTTTTTGCTAGGCATCTCAAAGCAAACTTTCAAGTTGCTGGATTTACTCAAAAAAAATTGGTAGACTTATTCTATTCATGTGCTTGTGCTACCGATGAGTTGCAGTACAAAGAATTAAGAGGCCACTTGAGAACCATTTCCCCAGATGCACAAGATTGGATTGAAAAGAGCTTACGAGGTGTAGAGAAAAATTGGGCTCTATGCAAGGATAACGGTGGACGATTTATGATGATGACAAAAAATGTATCCAAAAGTTTTAATGGAGTTCTACGAGGTGCTCGTGCTTTGCCGGTTAAGTCTTTAGTAGCACGAACGTTTTACCGTTTAAACGACTATTTCATGAAACGTCGTTCCGATGCCGAAGGATTTGAAATGCAAATGACTCCAAAAGTTGAAACTCTTTTAGCTAAAAGGGCAAAACAAGCACGACATTGCGGAATTGTTAGATTCAATCAAAACGAATGGCAAGTGAATGATCAATTTGGAAAAGCATTTACCGTGACTATACATGATAATGTGTGTACTTGCACCTGCAAAAATTGTCATGCTTGCATGTGATGGCCGCTTGTGCTCAAACCGTTGGAGGAGCGAATATATCGTACTATGAATTTTGTTCAGTGTGGTTTTCCGTGGAAAGATATAAAGCAAGTTACGCTCCAAGCTTCCATCCAATTCTCGATAGTAGATATTGGGATGCCTATCATGGTCCGACCATAATGCCTCCACCTACAAAAAGGAAGACGGGACGTCCGCGTTCGACAAGAATCAAAGGTATGATGGATAAAATGGGAGGAAGCAAACAAAATACTTGCAGCAAATGTGGTCAAAAAGGACACAACAGATCGACATGTCCGTCCAAATGATATTTTGTAAGAGAATATTTGGAGGTACGTCTTGATATTTTGTTTGAATAATTTGTAATGTAATGAACGATTTGTACTTTCAATTCAGTGAATGAATGAATGATTTGCATTTCAATAGTGAATGTTTGCATTTTACAAGATTATGAATTGTATTTGATTATATTTAATTCAAGTTTGCAAATTGAATTGTTCTGGAAGGGTAGCAGATGCATGCTACCAAGTCTCGGGAAGGTCTGGCAGGGTAGCAGATGCATGCTACCAAGTCTCGGGAAGGGCGCACCTGCAAGGTGCGCCCTGGTCAATTGTCACGGGCTCGCTTGTCAAGCGCACCCTTGAAATTTTGTTAGGGCGCGCTTGACAAGCGCGCCCTAGTAAATTTTCAAGGGCACGCTTGACAAGCGCGCCCTTGATAATTTGCAAGGGCGCGCTTGGGCTTGCCAAGCGCGCCCATTAATATTTTGCAAGGGTGCGCTTGCCAAGCGCACCCTCGTTATTTCAGGAGGGCACACCTGGCAGGTGCGCCCAAGCCGAGATGATACAGGCCCAACCTTCAGCTGGTTTACCCCTTCACTCCTCACTTTTTCCAATCCCCCTTTTACTCCAACATCCCTAAAAACTAAAAAATCCAAAAACCAAATTTCTAAGCTTTCAAATAATCGAATTCTCATAGGAAAATACATCAAATTACCTCAACAATGGAAGGATCTTCATCATCTCATGAAGTTAGAGGTAGATTATTAAACAATACTTTCTTATTTTTTGTTTGTGTTGCATACAATAGATTTGGTTTGATCATTACTTGTTCAACAATGGAGGGATCTTCATAATTTTACTTCTTGTTTGTGAATGAAAACCTAGCTAATTCATAGTTTAGTTATATGGTGAGTTAAATCCTAGCTAATTCCTAATTCATATGATTTAGTAAAAAAACATTTTTTTTTCTATAAATTGTTAAAACTAGTTCATTAGACACAAGCGTGTTGCATCCGGTTCACTATTTGTTAAAACTTGTTCGTTAAACACAAGTGTCTTGCATCCGATTCACATTTTGTTCACTACTTGTTCACATTTTTTCGCTACTTGTTCACATTTTGTTCACTACATTTTGTTCGCTACTTGTTCACAAGTGTCTTGCATCCGGTTCACATTTTATTCACTACTTGTTCACATTTTGTTCGCTACTTGTTCACATTTTGTTCGCTACTTGTTCACATTTTGTTCGCTACTTGTTCACAAGTGTCTTGCATCCGGTTCACTACTTGTTCACTACATGCATTGTTCTTATAGAGTTGGCACTGGGTCCTGTTGATGCAAGTGTGTTGTATCTTCAACATGAACATAGAAGCAATAATCCGGACTTGATGAAGGTATTTCAAAAACTCTAATGAATGAACTCACTAATTTTTCATTTCTCACGGAGTAGCTAATTATTTTCATCTCGTATTGAATTTGTAGAGCAACGAGCCAATTGATTGTCAAGATCATTCTAGTAAGTTGGGGTTGATTACAACAAATACACCTAGAGTTCAACTTGCGCTACAAAGAGCTAGATTTAGAGAAATATCCAGATTGGGGTTTTTTAAGATAGATCATGCACTTGTTACTTCATTGGTAGACAGGTGGAGACCGGAGACTTCCACATTCCATCCTCCTACTGGTGAAATTACTATCACGTTGCAAGATGTTAGCTGTCTTTTGGGCGTTGTAGTGGAAGGAAATCATGTAACTACTACACATCTCAGTAATTATGAAGATATTTGTTATGAGTGTTTGGGGGCGGTCCCAAATCGAAATGAGATAAGAGGTGCAACAGTTAAGTTGACTTGGCTTCGACGTACATTTCAAAACGAGCCATCAGAAGATGCGTCAGACGAAGAAGTTGAACGTCATGCGAGAGTTGTTATTCTACACTTGATATCTTGTCGTCTTTGTCCTGATCATTCGAAAGGACGATTCAATCTTTTTTGGCTATTATTTGTGAGAAATTTGGACGATTGTGCACGATATTCTTTGGGTAGTGCCATATTGACAACATTATACACTGAATTATCAAATGCTGCGCTCGGTAAATCCAAATCGATAGTCGGTTGTCTTTCTCTTCTACAGGTAAATATTAGAATGTATATTTATTAATGGCCACTTGTAATATGCAGTCCTTATCATATTTATGTTTTATATATTTTACAGCTTTGGTCATGGACACATCTTCCTATCGGTCGTCCAAACGTAACTTTATCTGCAAAGATCGATAGGCCGTTACCTTATAGTGCAAGGTAGTTTATGTACATTTACTTGATGTTCAACAATAGTGCTTACGCTTATGCTATATTATTTACATTTACATACTTTACGTACATTACTTTATATCGCAGGTGGTTTGGAAATAGGAGCTAGATTGAATCTCCAAAGCAGGTTCCCACTTACTATCGTGACCAACTTGACAGGCTAACAGACGAGGTTGTTGTATGGAATCCCTACACACAGGATGTGCTAGTTGATCTGCCTCATATATGTTTAAGTGGCATGCCTAGTTGGCTATGCAAGACACCGATCATATGCATGCAAACTGTTCAGTTGTATTATCCTGATCGAGTGATGTGACAATTTGGTCTTCAGCAACACATCCCTGAGCCTTGCGAACCTAAGCCAAATTTGGATTTTGCTGTCATTCAAAGGAATGATAGACATAACCGTATCGTTCGTCAAAATGTTCCTAGCACTCAACTTTCACAATACATGAGTTGGTATTGGACGATCACTCGAAGATTCATTCTCGCGGATCGGACTCAACATGAACGAGCATACACCGCTCGTGCACCGCTTGAGCGAGATGTCGTACGTCTTTTACTTTGCTTTACTGTTTCACTTTACTGATTTGAATCTTTAAATGTGCGATTATAAATAACAAAATTCGCAAGTCGGTGTGCTAGAGACGGTTAATAAAGAATTTGGGAATATTGGACGTGGTCGAGTACCGGAGCCCGACATTCAACCATGATGTATTAGCTTGAAGAAACTCATTGACGCATTACTCTTTAGGCATAAATTAGAACGCCCAGGAGAGCGAAGAACTAAAAGAAGGCATGATCCTTCTCAAGCTTCACTTCAACATGACCCAGCTCAATCGCAAGCGGCAGGACCTTCTCAACCTCCTCCTACTCAAGATTGAACTTCACCATGAACGTTTTATAGGTATCGTATTAGCGTATGTTTGTAAGCGAACCATGTCCACTTTGTATTTGTGATCGAATTCTATTTCAGTTCGTGTTTATGTTTGTAATCGAATTTTATTTAGACTTGTGTTTATGTTTGTAATAGAATATTAACGTTGTTTTTACGTATTTATGTTTGAAATTGATAGATATGTGTTTATGTTTTATTTGGGTTAGCGTATATTTGAAGTTGAATCAATAGAAAAGATCAAATCTGTATAAAAACTGTTGTGAAACAGAAGGGTGGATGAAGAGAGGCTGCTGGAAGCAGCAGATAGTATGGGCGCACCTTGCAGGTGCGCCTTAACAAAGTAACAAGGGCGCACTTGTCAAGTGCACCCTTGTTAATTATTAAGGGCGCACTTACCAAGTGCACCCTTGTTATTTTGTAAGGGCGCACTTGGCAAGCGCGCCCGCGGAAATTTTTTTATGCCTTGTAACACCCCACTCCCGCTATGATCACTCACTAAGGGAATGCCATAGCATCGGTGGAGTATTTTAGTGAATATAGAACAGAAAAATTACAACAAGACAGATATAAATAGTACTTGAAATTTTTAAAACATCATCTCATAACAGCGGAAGTAAAACATGTCTGGTTACATCATAAAACCATAATAAAGGTCAAGTACAATATCCATCAAAATAAAGGAATACATAATCCCACTCTCATACAATAGCCAAAACAGAAGAAAAGATAACTGGATAACTGGAGCTTTACATCTATCCGAGCTCCTCAAGACTGGAACAGCAATCCGATCAAGCTCCACTACTGCTAGGATCCACCACAGGACCTGAGGGTTGGGAAAAAGATAAAAACAACGGGGTCAGACATAAGTCTGAGCGAGTCCTATAACTTTAACAATACAATCGTTAAAGTAACCAGAGAAGATATGAACTGATATACGGTAACATATAGGGATAAATGGGTACCCTAAGCAGTCAACTGAACTATGATAAAGGATAAAGACGCATCTACCCTCCCTAAGGTAAATTACTAAACTGCACCACACCAGTCGTTTCTAACCTAAAGGTTGATCCCACCCAAGGACTTATAAAATTCACTAAATAGTACTTGCGTACCCCTAGGTGACCAAGTAGGCGCCACGGGGCCCTACAATCCACTAGGTGTACACACTACTTCCCCATTCGATCGGCTCCCTAACGTAGATACCCGTGCTGGCCCCACCGTGGGATGTATCATTCCCCAATGTGGCAACCTGATAAAACTAACGGTGCACGGCTTATATCTACTCGATGCAACAACGGCTTACCTACCAGCCCGGGCCCACTCACGCATATGAAGCCCGTTGGACTTGCGTTGCCACCGCTAACCCGTTTGCCTCTTACAGTCAAGCCCAGTATGCGTGTCCCGTCCTCGACATGGGTCGAGCCCACAAAGATACGTATGGGTTACTGGTTGAAATGGGCCTCCACAAGCTACCCACCTAAGCTTGTCCCTTTCTCTAGTATATCCCACTTAACCCTTTAATCATGTTTTAATTACATGTTTCATTTCGGTTAAGTATTCTAATCGTATTTTCTATTGCCACCCAAGGCAACCACTAGATTTTCTCATGCCACCCAAGGCACCCACTTAACCCCTCATGTCCCTCTACATGCTAATGTGGTTAAGTGTTTCTTAATTAATTAATTAAGAACGTAACCTTTGTAAAGACCTCTCACATTAGACTGTCTTTTATGACCGCTGGTTAAGCCGGTTGGGTCCGGGCAGCCTTATGTCATAACAGAGTCTAACCTCGTGTCTTTACATTAATTACGTATTTAGTTTGTGCCTAAGACCTCTCACATTGGGCTAACATTTGTAGCAACTGGTTAAGCCGGTTGGGTCTGGGCAGTTTTACGCTACAACTGAGTCCAACCTCGTGTCTTAGTCAATTAATTACACCTAATTAATCACCCTCATAATTTTATATTAATTATCCCTAATTAATCAAGTTTTCTTAACATGGGTAGACCTAACTTAATAGGTAAATTCCCATGGGGTAGACCTAACTCAATAGGTAAATTCCCAACACATAGTATGGGTACACCTAACCAAATAGGCAAATTCCCATACTATGTTTATTTATTTTGAGTTATGCATAATTATATTAATTTCACACAATCTTATTAACTTATGCATTTAATTACCCCATCGTTCCCACGTAATTTCGTTCATGATATAACACATATAAAAGGTGTCAACTTGCATATGAATGAACATGTTTCAAAGGTGCCATCTTGCATATTAACAAACACATAACTTGCATATGAACTTGCATAACATGTCACATAACTTGCATATAATATATCACATAACTTACATATTCATTTTGCATAACAAACTTGCATATTAGCTTATAGACTTGCATAGTGTGTCATCATGAACTTGCATATTAATAAACATGTAACTTGCATATTTACATACATGTAACTTGCACATAAATAAACATGTAACTTGCATATTTACATACATGTAACTTGCATATTAACAAACATGTAACTTGCATATTAACAAACATGTAACTTGCATATTAACAAACATGTAACTTGCATATTAACAAACATGTAACTTGCATATTAACAAACATGTAACTTGCATATTAACAAACATGTAACTTGCATATTAACAAACATGTAACTTGCATATTAACAAACATGTAACTTGCATATTTACATACATGTAACTTGCATAGCATATCACTATGAATTTGCATAACATGCATATGATTACATAGCCCACAACTTGCATATTTAGCATCATGCATAACATACATCATATTAAACTTGCATAAACTTACATACTCAACATGCATAAATATACATACTCAACATGCATAAACATAAAATTAATGCTAACATCATATCATGTGATTTCAAAGCTCATTAACCCACATACAAAACCATAAATCTCATCACATCTCATCTAATTAGTTTACCAAAAGATCATCAAAGTGATAGAAACTCACAACTAGCAACTTTGCACACCAAATAAAGAAGATTAAGATGCTAAGAAGAGATTAGAGGTTGATTAGAGAGTGATTAGCATGCAACCCTCTTCATAAAATTAGTGGAGGCCATGAGAGCTAGCATTTTGCCATAGTTTAGTTACTAGGTTTAATTATGAATGAATTAGGGTAGGGTTAGGGTCTTGTTTATAGGATTAGAAAGTGTTTTAGGCCCTTAGATTAACCCTAGATTAGATTAGGACCCTTAGATTTAGGAACCCTCTAGAACATAGCCCAAGACTCAGCCAAGACCAAACCTGGTGCACCCAGACCAGCAGGGCCGACACCCTGTGTCGACACCCCTGTCGACAGGGCTGTCGACACCCCTGTCGACACCCCTGTCGACATGGCTGTCGACACGGGGCTAGGCGGGAATTTTTCCCCCCTTTCCTCTTTTGGCTCCAAACTTGTTTTTCAAATCTGCTTTTTAAATTTAAACTTCCTAAAACTTCTTTGGGCCATAACCGGGCCATACGGACTCCGATTCTCGAAAACTCGGACTCTATTTCGCGTATTTTTCCGAGACGAACGCAATGACGCAGCCCGTTTCCCCTGGTTCTTTCATCTGAGATTAATTAAACTTTAATTACTAACTATTAGTGTTAATTGAAATTCGGGGTGTTACATTCTCCCCTACTTAAAGGATTTCGTCCTCGAAATCTCTAAGTTAAGAAGAACGTATCCTACCAACCAAACAACCATCTACTAAACCATCAACCACAAGCAACCATTATCCCTAGAAACTTCTAATGATGTATGAACATATGCGGAAAGTGTGTGTATATGTCCGTATACTAATGCAAAATCAGGCGGTCTACTGATTCAGTCGACCTCCTTAATGCAAACCATGATAGTGCCATGCATCCAATATGTATGCGAAACCCTATTGACACATACAAATTTCTACATGCGTGCACAACCATACACAAAAATGCATCATCCATATGATAACACAGCCATGATACATCCATCAATCTAACTACCACATCCATTTATGCAATATGCAACATGAAGTGACTGAGCCGATCTAGTGCCTAATGTGTGTGTATATGCATCCACGAGCAACCACTAGCAAACAATTGCATCCATATGCATCCATCAACCATAACATGTTTCAAACACATGTTTCAACCATAGGTTTTACCCTATCTAAAGGTCATAGGTACTAGCGAGAGGATATACTAAAGATAAGATAAGTACTAGACAAGCAATAAAGGAGAAGTTAAAAGACATACTCTCAAAAAGAAATGGATACAAAGAACGCATCTTTGCTTCCGTCTCCCAAGTAGCATTGCTTTCGTCATCTCCCCATTGCACTTTCACTAGCTGGACTTCTCTGTTCCTCAACTTCCTAGTTTCTGACCCAAGGATGCGAGTAGGAGCTCGTCGAATCGTCGCATCACGCTCTACCTCTACATCTCTAAGCAAGCTCGGCTCTACCACCTCCGCAGTCTCATGTAAGCACTTCCTCAGATGTGATACATGGAATACATCATGAACACCACTAAGTCTGTCGGGCAACTCCACCCTATATGCCATCCGTCCAATCCTTTCCTTAATAGGAAATGGTCCAACAAATCTTGGTGCTAACTTCCCAACGAACCCAAAGCGAACCACATTTCTTAATGGAGATACTTTGACAAAAACCATATCCCCAACCTCAAACTCAAGATCCGTCCTTCTCCGATCCGCATAAGATTTCTGTCTATCTTGCGCTGCTTTCATCCTTCTTCGAATTAAATCAATCTTCTCTGAAGTCTCTCTAACCATATCCGGCCCAAGCAAGATCTTATCCGTAGATTCCCACCAACATGTAGGAGATCGACAAGGCCTTCCATAAAGAGCTTCGAAAGGAGCCATACCAATACTGGACTGAAAGCTGTTATTATATGCGAACTCCACCAAAGGAAGATGTTCTTCCCATGTACCTCCAAAATCCAAGATACAAAGCCTCAAAAGATCTTCTAAGATACGGTTCACCCTCTCAGTCTGACCGTCCGTCTGAGGATGATATGCGGTGCTCAAACACAACTGAGTCCCTACCGCCTCTTGCAAACTTCTCCAAAACTCACTAGTGAAGATAGGATCTCGATCACTCACAATGCTGGATGGTACGCCATGCAATCTAACAATCTCTCTAACATAGACTGAAGCAAGCCATGGAGCGGTCCTCTTACTCTTCACGGGTATAAAATGGGCACTCTTGGTAAGTCTGTCTACCACAACCCAAATTCCCGTATTACCCTTCCTCGATCTCGGTAACCCATCGATGAAATCCATCGAGACACTATCCCACTTCCACTGCGGAATTTCCAATGGGTGTAGCAACCCACCGGGTTTCCTTTGCTCCGCTTTAACTTGTTGGCACACTAAGCATCTAGCCACATACTCGGCCACATCTTTCTTCATACCGGCCCAGAAGAAAACTCTCTTCATATCTTGGTACATTTTGTCTCCACCTGGATGAATAGTCATTCTTGAACGATGTGCATCATCCAAAATAGCCTTCTTCAAACCCTCATCTTGCGGTACACAAAGTCTACCGTCTCTATGCAACCATCCCTTATCATCTATGGTGTATCTACCCAAATGGCTGGACGACTCCCCCCTTATAAGCTTCTCTACCAACTCAACCAACTGTGGGTCGTCTCGCTGAGCCTCGCCAATCCGTCTCAAAAGAGTAGGTCTAACCTCCAAGGATGCCAACAAACCAGGTACAAAATCAACAGAAGGTCTGAAGTCAAACAAAGAAAGAAACTCCAAGCTTTGCCGTTCCATGAACAATGGACTCAAAGATAGCCTTTTCCTACTCAAGGCGTCCGCCACCACATTACCCTTGCCAGGGGTATATGCTATCTCGAAATCATAGGATGCTAAGAACTCCATCCACCTTTGCTGTCTTAAGTTTAAATCTTTCTGAGAGAATAAGTACTTCAATGATTTATGGTCGGTGAACAACTCGAATCTCTCACCAAGAAGATAATGGCGCCAAGACTTAAGTGCGAAAACAATCGCGGCCAACTCTAGATCATGGGTAGGGTAATTCTTCTCATGCACTCTCAATTGTCTCCCTCCATAGGCTATTACCCTTCCCTCCTGCATCAAGACTGCGCCTAATCCTGTCCCGCAAGCATCGGTATAAACAACAAACGGCTTACTCCCATCTGGAAGCACTAAAACTGGAGCGGTGGTCAAAGCTCTCTTTAACCGTCGGAAAGCATCATCACAATCTACATCCCATGAGAAAACCAGATTCTTTTTCGTCAAGCGGGTTAATGGGGCTGATATCTTCGCGAAGTCTTTGATGAACTTCCTATAATATCCTGCCAACCCCAAGAAACTTCTTACCTCGGTAGCATTTCTAGGAACTTTCCAATCCTGGATAGATACTATCTTTGCGGGATCCACAGCTATCCCTTCCTTAGAGACCACATGCCCTAAGAATCGCACTTCTCTTCTCCAAAAATGACATTTAGAGAATTTAGCTTTAAGACTATGCGCTCGAAGAGTCTCCAACACTTCCTTGAGATGTAAGACATGCTCTTCTTCATTCTTGGAAAAGACCAAGATGTCATCAACAAAAACTACTACAAACTTATTCAGATACTCTCTGAACACTCTACTCATGAGATCAACAAAGTATGCAGGGGCGTTTGTCAACCCAAATGGCATCACTAGCCACTCATAAAAACCATCCGGAGTCCGGAAAGCAGTCTTCTCTATACTGTCCTCCGCCACTCTCAACTGATGAAACCCTGTAGCTAAGTCCATCTGCGAAAATACTGACGCGCCAACCAACTGATCAAAGAGATCATCTATCCTTGGTTATGGGTGTCTATTCTTCTTCGTGAGCTTATTAAGTTCTCTATAATCCACACAAAGTCTGAGGGACCCATCCGCCTTCGTGGCAAACACTACTGGAGCTCCCCACTCCGATATACTTCGCCTTATGAACCCCTTCTCAAGCAACTCCCCTACTTGCTTATGAAGTTCTCTTCTCTCACGAGGAGCCATGTGGCGTACTGGCAAAGACACTGGTTTGGCATTATCCACCAAATAAATTCGGAAATCTATCTCCCGCTTCGGAGGCAAACCCTTTACTTCTTCAAACACATCCGGATATTCCCGGACTACTTTGACAGAACGCAAACTCTCGACCGAAGCATCGAGCGATTCAAGATAACTTAGCAAAACAGATTCCATGGGATTACAAGAGATCTCGAGAGTATTACCCAAGCGGGTCATAAGCCTGACAACTCTTCTTTCACAATCAAGAACGGCACCATTACTGGATAACCAGTCCATGCCCAAGATCAGCCCATAGCCCGTGAAGCCCAATACAAAAGCATCACATCTAAACTCAACGCTAAGTATAGAAATCTTCAAACCCAAACATATCATAGACAGATATATAGAGCCCCCAATTGGGTTTGAAACAACCAAGGGATCATCAACTAGACTGGTGTCTAAGTGCAGTGACTCAACTAACGATGATGAGATAAAAGAATGCGATGCGCCAGAGTCAAACAAAGTATGAACTGGATGATCAAACAGAAAAACCAGACTTTCAACGGAAATAGTTCTACCTCTCTGCTGAATCGGTGGAACTGAGAGAACCTGAACTTGCCCCCCTGACTGAGGTGGTGCTATAAGAGCTTGCACCTGGCCTCCTGAGGTAGACCCCGTCTTCTGCCCCTTCTTTGGGCAGTTTTTCACAAGATGCCCTGCTTCACCACAATGAAAGCAACCGGTCTTCTTCTTTTTGCGACAATCCTTACTAAGGTGTCCTGGTGTTCCACAATTGAAGCACTTCTTCTTCGTCTTCTTTTTGTCACCATTGCCTTTTCCGCCCTTGCCTTGTTGTTGTTGTTGCGGTTTCTTCTGATCCCCCTTTTTCTCTGGTGCCTTAGAATTCTTATCATCCTCATGCATAAGTGCCATATAGACAAGTTTCTCAAAGGTGGCCCCCATAGGAATGTGAGTCATAGCTATTCCTTGCAATGGTTCGTTCAAGCCTCTAACGAACCTCAAAGCCTTCTTCTCCGGTGTATTCACCAACTCTATGCCAAATCTCGCTAATTGATTGAATTTGTTGACATATTCTTTCACCGTGAGATTCCCTTGCTTCAAATTCAAGAACTTCTCCATAAACAGATTCTCTTCCGCCCTTGAGAGAAACTTAGCCCCAAACCTTTGCTTAAAATCTGCCCAAGAGTCAACCGGGCGTTCTCCATTAGTGACCTCCCACCAGAATGAGGCCTCTCCCTTCATTAACCAAGCCGCCAACTTGACTTTCTTTCCTTCTTCCACTTCAAAGATATCTAGCAACTCTTCCACTTCCTTAAGCCAATCTCTAGCCTCTACGAAAGTCTCTGAACCTAGAAAAGGTTTTCCTCCTATAGCCTTGAACTCCTTGCAAACCTTAGCAAAATTATCCACTCTAGGCTGAGGAGGAGGAGCGGTTGTCTCTGGTGTAGTAGCATTGGCCGGACCCGCAGCCGCGGCCCTAGCCTCTTGCAACCTCCTATACCATAGTGGTATAACTAAACCCTCCGGGATGTTAAGATCTTCAGCCATGCTGAAACGAAAGAGGAAAGATTCAAAAAGGAGATTCCGAAAGATAAAGATATGGCTATTGGGGATTATGCTTTTCTTTTTCAAAAACTTTTTCTCTTAGAAGACATGCTTTTGAAAATACTTTCTTCGAAAATACTCTTAGAAAATAGTTTTTCTCAAAAATTTTATCTGTTCTGGTAACCTTAAGCTCTGATACCACGTGTAACACCCCACTCCCGCTATGATCACTCACTAAGGGAATGCCATAGCATCGGTGGAGTATTTTAGTGAATATAGAACAGAAAAATTACAACAAGACAGATATAAATAGTACTTGAAATTTTTAAAACATCATCTCATAACAGCGGAAGTAAAACATGTCTGGTTACATCATAAAACCATAATAAAGGTCAAGTACAATATCCATCAAAATAAAGGAATACATAATCCCACTCTCATACAATAGCCAAAACAGAAGAAAAGATAACTGGATAACTGGAGCTTTACATCTATCCGAGCTCCTCAAGACTGGAACAGCAATCCGATCAAGCTCCACTACTGCTAGGATCCACCACAGGACCTGAGGGTTGGGAAAAAGATAAAAACAACGGGGTCAGACATAAGTCTGAGCGAGTCCTATAACTTTAACAATACAATCGTTAAAGTAACCAGAGAAGATATGAACTGATATACGGTAACATATAGGGATAAATGGGTACCCTAAGCAGTCAACTGAACTATGATAAAGGATAAAGACGCATCTACCCTCCCTAAGGTAAATTACTAAACTGCACCACACCAGTCGTTTCTAACCTAAAGGTTGATCCCACCCAAGGACTTATAAAATTCACTAAATAGTACTTGCGTACCCCTAGGTGACCAAGTAGGCGCCACGGGGCCCTACAATCCACTAGGTGTACACACTACTTCCCCATTCGATCGGCTCCCTAACGTAGATACCCGTGCTGGCCCCACCGTGGGATGTATCATTCCCCAATGTGGCAACCTGATAAAACTAACGGTGCACGGCTTATATCTACTCGATGCAACAACGGCTTACCTACCAGCCCGGGCCCACTCACGCATATGAAGCCCGTTGGACTTGCGTTGCCACCGCTAACCCGTTTGCCTCTTACAGTCAAGCCCAGTATGCGTGTCCCGTCCTCGACATGGGTCGAGCCCACAAAGATACGTATGGGTTACTGGTTGAAATGGGCCTCCACAAGCTACCCACCTAAGCTTGTCCCTTTCTCTAGTATATCCCACTTAACCCTTTAATCATGTTTTAATTACATGTTTCATTTCGGTTAAGTATTCTAATCGTATTTTCTATTGCCACCCAAGGCAACCACTAGATTTTCTCATGCCACCCAAGGCACCCACTTAACCCCTCATGTCCCTCTACATGCTAATGTGGTTAAGTGTTTCTTAATTAATTAATTAAGAACGTAACCTTTGTAAAGACCTCTCACATTAGACTGTCTTTTATGACCGCTGGTTAAGCCGGTTGGGTCCGGGCAGCCTTATGTCATAACAGAGTCTAACCTCGTGTCTTTACATTAATTACGTATTTAGTTTGTGCCTAAGACCTCTCACATTGGGCTAACATTTGTAGCAACTGGTTAAGCCGGTTGGGTCCGGGCAGTTTTACGCTACAACTGAGTCCAACCTCGTGTCTTAGTCAATTAATTACACCTAATTAATCACCCTCATAATTTTATATTAATTATCCCTAATTAATCAAGTTTTCTTAACATGGGTAGACCTAACTTAATAGGTAAATTCCCATGGGGTAGACCTAACTCAATAGGTAAATTCCCAACACATAGTATGGGTACACCTAACCAAATAGGCAAATTCCCATACTATGTTTATTTATTTTGAGTTATGCATAATTATATTAATTTCACACAATCTTATTAACTTATGCATTTAATTACCCCATCGTTCCCACGTAATTTCGTTCATGATATAACACATATAAAAGGTGTCAACTTGCATATGAATGAACATGTTTCAAAGGTGCCATCTTGCATATTAACAAACACATAACTTGCATATGAACTTGCATAACATGTCACATAACTTGCATATAATATATCACATAACTTACATATTCATTTTGCATAACAAACTTGCATATTAGCTTATAGACTTGCATAGTGTGTCATCATGAACTTGCATATTAATAAACATGTAACTTGCATATTTACATACATGTAACTTGCACATAAATAAACATGTAACTTGCATATTTACATACATGTAACTTGCATATTAACAAACATGTAACTTGCATATTAACAAACATGTAACTTGCATATTAACAAACATGTAACTTGCATATTAACAAACATGTAACTTGCATATTAACAAACATGTAACTTGCATATTAACAAACATGTAACTTGCATATTAACAAACATGTAACTTGCATATTTACATACATGTAACTTGCATAGCATATCACTATGAATTTGCATAACATGCATATGATTACATAGCCCACAACTTGCATATTTAGCATCATGCATAACATACATCATATTAAACTTGCATAAACTTACATACTCAACATGCATAAATATACATACTCAACATGCATAAACATAAAATTAATGCTAACATCATATCATGTGATTTCAAAGCTCATTAACCCACATACAAAACCATAAATCTCATCACATCTCATCTAATTAGTTTACCAAAAGATCATCAAAGTGATAGAAACTCACAACTAGCAACTTTGCACACCAAATAAAGAAGATTAAGATGCTAAGAAGAGATTAGAGGTTGATTAGAGAGTGATTAGCATGCAACCCTCTTCATAAAATTAGTGGAGGCCATGAGAGCTAGCATTTTGCCATAGTTTAGTTACTAGGTTTAATTATGAATGAATTAGGGTAGGGTTAGGGTCTTATTTATAGGATTAGAAAGTGTTTTAGGCCCTTAGATTAACCCTAGATTAGATTAGGACCCTTAGATTTAGGAACCCTCTAGAACATAGCCCAAGACTCAGCCAAGACCAAACCTGGTGCACCCAGACCAGCAGGGCCGACACCCTGTGTCGACACCCCTGTCGACAGGGCTGTCGACACCCCTGTCGACATGGCTGTCGACACGGGGCTAGGCGGGAATTTTTCCCCCCTTTCCTCTTTTGGCTCCAAACTTGTTTTTCAAATCTGCTTTTTAAATTTAAACTTCCTAAAACTTCTTTGGGCCATAACCGGGCCATACGGACTCCGATTCTCGAAAACTCGGACTCTATTTCGCGTATTTTTCCGAGACGAACGCAATGACGCAGCCCGTTTCCCCTGGTTCTTTCATCTGAGATTAATTAAACTTTAATTACTAACTATTAGTGTTAATTGAAATTCGGGGTGTTACATGCCTCCTGCCACCTCATTGGTGGCAAAAATTAGCCTATTTCTGCTAATACTTTTTAAACTGGCCTATTTGTGCTATATGTTTTAAAAATTAGCCTATTTTGAAAATTTATCCTTAAATGTAATCTTTTTATACAACCCTTCCCCAAGTCAGACAAGTCCAATGCACCATTGCTCATATGTTTTCCAGTTACAACTTACTTAACGTATAATTAAGTGTCATTCATTCCAATTAACATACTTTCCAAATTACAAATTAACATGTTTTCCAAATTTATGTCGAATTAACATGTTTTCCCGAATTAATGTCAAATTAAATGTTTTCCAAATTAATGTCAAATTAACATATTTTCCAAATTAATATCAAATTAACATGTTTTACAAACTAATGTCCAAAAAACTTGTTTTTCAAATTAATGTTAAATTAACATGTTTTCCAAATTAATGTCAAATTAATATGTTTTCCAAATTAATGTCAAATTAACATGTTTTCCAAACTAATGTCAAATTAACATGTTTTACAAATCAATGTCAAATTAGCATGCTTTCCGAATTAATTTCAAATTAAGTACAGTTTGTTCCAATTTACAAGTTTGTATATTCTTCCTTTAGAATTTACCATAATTTACAGTCCACAATTAATCGATTCTCAATATGCCATAAAGATCCCTTTTTTAACATTATCTTACATTATTCCAATTTTTACGCAAATTGGATAGAAAAAGGCCGAGGCTCTCGTTGGCCTTGGCTCAGCGTAAAAATAAAGGTAAGGGGAAAAATAGATACAGGCTCAGAAATAAACAAAACGAATAAATATGTGTTATAAGACCGTAAATACAATAATGAAATAAAAATGGGATAAAAAAGAAGATTTTTCTCGTAAAAAACTGAATAGGAATAATTAATAAACAACAAATAAAATGAACAATAACTTGTAAAAGATAAACTTATGAACACTATAATGGTCGAACTTTCAGATCCAACCTATTTTACTGTATTAATTTTTTTTATTTAGATCAGAAATCACTGTAACAACTATTGTATCTACTTTAACATTAACTTCGAAGAAATATGACAATCACAGTAATACTCACATTAGATTGGAGCAAATCCAATAAGCTATGGTAGATCCTCTCTATCTATGAATAACCCTAAAATTATGTGCAAAAGCAAGCCCTCAATACTCCATTAATATTATATTAGAGAAGAAGATTATTTGAGGGAGGTAGAGAAACAGAGTAGTGAAGAACAGGTTAGGTTTTGGAGGCTATTTATAATATAGTTAGATGTCCGGGTTTATTTATTTTTATCTCTTAGTTTATTGTATTTAATATTTATATTTTCGGCCATTAGATTTTAGGTTTCTAATCTAAACATAGAAGACATATCAGAAAGAATTATCCAGAAGCTGGAAAGCAGGATCGTCATCGGCCAGGCACAGTTTTGTGCCTGCTCTAGCTGGGTCGACCCGCCTTATACATGGGTCGACTCTTGGATTGACACAACTGTCGACCTAGTTAAGGGCTGGGACGCTCGTTAATTCTGGTTATTAATTAATTTTTCTAATTTGAATTTCAAACTTTGATTGATCATGACTTATTCATTTCTAGTCCTATTTATGCAAACTAAAAGTCTATCTGAATCCAAATTTTGTAACAGGCGCAACGGTGAAATCATTTTTGCTCACTTCTCAATTTTTCTAATTAACCTTTATTTTCCCAATTTATTCCTCATTTAATTTATTCATTAATTAATTATTGTTTGTTAAAAATTTGGGTTGTTACATTCTCCCTTACTTAAAGGATTTCGTCCTCAAAATCTCCAAGGCTAGAAGAATTTTGTGAATGATATCAATCATTATCTACACCCATCTACTCAACCATCAACCACTGGCATTCGATGTCCTTAGAATTTCTAATTCTTTATATGAACATATACAAAGGTGTTGTGTATATGTCGCTACGCTAATACGAAAATCAGGCAGTCTACATATTCATTTGGCCTCCTTAACGCAATTTATGTTTGTACCATGCATCTAATAGTATGCAAGAGAATCCTAATGATACATATAAAATCCTATATGTTGCAACCATTCACCAAAATGCAATATCCGAGTGATGATTCAGTCATATATATTTTTCATCCATTTTTAAAGTAAATTAAAATGCACACACATCCATATTTAAAATGCAAGTGTCCTAATTCAGTTGATCCCAAATTAGTGTATAGTGTGTGTATATGCATCCATTACATACACTAGCAAACACATGCATCCTCTTGCAACTATCAAACATAACATGTCTCAAACACATGTTTCAACCATATCTTACCATCTATAAGCTCAAATCCTAAGATCTACACTTCCCAAGGATATACTAGAAGGGCGTCCCTAATCAAAGAATGAAGCTACTAACAAAATATCAAAGAGGAAATACTTGTCAAAATAATACAGGTAAGAAACTTCTCTCGGTGTATTTCTTTCATCTCACTCATCTTATTAACTTCAAGGAGAAATTATTAAGTGAACTAATCCAAAAGCATGCATTATTCTTACAAGAAAAGTCACACTTTTCCTCCTTTCCATCATCAAATTTCAAGTCTTTACTTTACCCATCTTGTTCCTTGGTTCATTCAACATACATTGTCCAACCACATAAAGATTTACCTACAACCCCACTTTATATATATATATATATATATATATATATATATAATTTTCCAAAACCTTATTTTAAAAAAATCTTAATGAGGCAAGATTTTAGGTGAAAAAAAAAATCTTTTTGAAATATATATATATATATATATATATGAAATTCCCAAATTACAAATTTCATATCAAAACACATTAGTCTTTCAAAATTCACGTTTCTTAAAACTTTATACATACGGGTTTCAACTCAAGGTGGTTCCATAAGTTTTCATAAAATATCTCTTCGTTACACTTTTGCCTTGGAACACAATTATCCATTATAAATCTTTATATTCTCTTTATTCACTTATCCATGAACAAAACTTATCACTTGTCTTAATTCTATAGTCATATAAAGATTTAGTTGGGATTCCTAAAATCCACTTTTTTGTCCAAATGACAAAATCACGTCAAGCATCAAGTCTCAATAATATATCTTAGCAAATGGTGAATTCCTATTCAAATTTAAGATATAATCTTGGGTTGGTTTACAAAATATTCCTACTAATCTCACATGAACTTTCATACTTCTAAAAAGCCAAAAATTATTGATTATCTCAAAACTCAATAGATAATCAATATTTATATATATATATATTTTTCCTTATCTTAAAACCCTAATTCCTAGAAAGGAAGCAAATAACCAACAACTTACGGTTACTGAAATTTCAAACTACTCACATAGTAAGTAATGGTCCATCCCTTATAACAAATTAATGCTCGTTAATCCGAAATAACTACTCTTACAGGTTTTCTAACCAATGTTACTTTAATAAAATTGGTACTTAAGCATTAATCCTAAAAAGGCTTTCACATTCTGTCTTAGACCAACACAGTCTTTACTGTTCCCCCTATTACACAAGTCAATAACTAGGCATAGGTACAAGTTAGCCAAAATGGTACAGTAACTAGCTTAAAAATTCATTGGATGTTCGGTAAATAACCTTTGCTTCGATATTTTTTTCTATTACTCAGAACTTGTCGGAAGTCACAATCAAATAAATCTAATGTTGAAACTCATCCATTGACAACCTAATTTCATAGCAAGGAAGATTCCAGTCAAAACCATGAAACTCAATTCTCACTTACACCTGCAACACCGTGTGTTTTGGCCCAAAATGCTACAAGCTTAGCATTATCACAAATACAAATACAAATCTGAAAATCAATCTTTCTATCACTATTATATAGCACAAAGAGAACTGAATCGATACTTGCTAAAGATGCACTAAGGAAAATATGAATATCAACATGACGACCCTTCGATTCGCAAGAAGTGTCAAAAATTAGTCCATTGCATTACCTAGGCCGACCATTTTCTTCTTGCAGTCAAAATAGCTTCGAATTGGCAAATTAATCTCCAAATTTTTCCTACTTCAAAATGTTCGAATATAAGCACCACGATCAAACTCTACTACTAGTCCAATAATCTGGGATAACCAATTATATGGTTTTTCTATCTAGGCCCAAAATCAATCCATACCCGGAAACGCTCCTAAACATCTCCTAAATCAAGATTTTAGTTTTAACCTCGACTCACCAAAGATAATCAACCCGGTCCCTACAGGCTTTAGAAACTACTGCTGTGACTAAGTGCAAAACATGGTGCTATCACCACACCCTCGGGGATATACCATATCTGTAAAGGAACGCTCCATTAAGTCTACAATATAGATGCTCCACAAGACTCAACTTATCGTTGCTTTGGCCCCACATGGCCATCCCAACCAATAAATCAAAGGAAAAGGCAAAAAACAATCCTAAATAGAATAGGAAAAACAGAAAGAATTAAAGATAGATAACCTTCCTTCTTTCACCAATGCTTGCCTTCTATCCTTCTTCAACCTCTTTTGATCAACACTTGTCCCTATAATCCTTTTGGCATTAGTATACTCATGTTGATCTTTCACTTTCCATCCTTAAATTTATCTTTTTGGTAGTTCCCAAATTGTTTGGTTATTGAAAATGTACAAAAATATACTTCCATAGTTTGAGACAATCTAATTTATACAAACTCATAATTGTAAGATATTTCTTTTTAATTATCATTAACTTGGAGGATAGTGTGCAATACGGTAAAATACCTATTTCGCACCAATCCATTCATTCTTGCAATGATGTTTTCTATGTAAATTTCAAACCTAATTATAGAAATACATCCCTTTTTCATAACCAATCAATCTAAGCTATTCTTATCTTCCAAACTATCCTTTTATATTCATGATTAACCATTTTTAATATTTGTCAAGCAGCAAGTTCCTTTCTAACATCGACCTTTTCTAAATACTAAGCTAAACGGATTTGTCCACTAATCAAATTTTCAACCTATAAAGGAAATCTTAGATAGAATGCCTTATTAACTCAAGTAAAAAGTTAAAGATTTGGAAAGAGTCAAAGGAAGTTTGTAACTAACTATAGGGGATATTTCAAAAGTACCTTTTGACTTCTAAAAAAATATGCGGTTTCTTTTGAAAATATTTTCTTTTAAAACAAAATTATAATGATCTTGGTAACCTTAGGCTCTGATACCAAATGTAACACCCCACATTCTTTAAAGTCACCGATATGAGGATTTCATTAAGAAATTATGGAGCATTGTAGATATAAAGACATAAAACATCACAAAGACTAAAATTTCACAAGATAAAAAATAATAAATTTGCAGTGGAAGAAGAAGCTTTCATACAAAATCGTCTTTGTTTCAACTAACCAAATAGTTATTATATGTCATATCTCAAAATTTCAGTCAAAAACAACATCAGAGTAAAACAATATTAGTTCCCTAAATAGTCAGAAAGATACAACCTAAATTTGGAAAGAGAACAGGAAGTAATCCATCTTTTGCAGAAATCATTCACGATAAAATCAACAAAGAAATCTAAATTATACACTTTCTCCCTATTAACCTGGGGGAAAGAAAAGATAGAAAGAAAAGAAAGAGGCCAAACATAAAGTCTGGTGACCTGCCATGATTACCAGCTCAACTACTAAGTTAAGGAAGGCAGATGAATAGTGGTTCTAGTGTCATAAAAGGTAAGCATCTATACATATCTAAAGGTGAACAATAACTGATATGAACTGATAATAAGGATTGGCTATTCTTAAGAAAAAGACAATGGCTATATCAAGTAGATTGACTATTTTGCACTTTTACATATTCAGACAGAAATAAGTAATTAGGAAGGAATTCCCTAATGCTACCCATCAATCATCTTTCTAGATGTGAAGAACCTATATCAATCATGGCAGTCGGGGTTGTCAATCCCAAAACCCATCAACTATAAGACACAGCATTAATCACAGGCGTTACAGTGTCTTATCTTCCATGTTCATAATGATGCATGCTCGCCATTCCACTAAAATACCCCCGTACACACATCGTTTTGAACATCTTACTATCCAGATCAGTAAAATGTGTCCTAGGCTCTACCAGTGCAAGGCCTCGAATGATAACCACATGGATACTGCTTGATATGGGTTCCACACAAGCAAGTAATAAATAAGATTTCTATTAGCCCCTTATATCCCATTATAACGGATACCTTCAAGATTAGCTTATTAATGAGACAGTGTAACTTAGAAGATGTTTAAGTTCATTAATAAAACCACACAAGCAAGCAAGTATTTGAGCCCCTTATATATCATTGGAACGGTGTCCCTTTAAGATTAGCTTGTTAATCTGACAAGTTTAACTTCACACATTTAAGTTCATTAATAAGCCCAATATAACCCCGTGTTATATTTCTAGGTGGTATTTGTCATTTTAAATTAAATGTAATATTTTTATAAAACCCTACCCCAAGTTATAAAAGTCCAATGCACCAATGCTCAAGTGTTTTCCAGATACAAGTTACTTAATTTATAATATGTGTCATTCATTCAAATTAACATGTTTTTCAAATTATAAATTAACATGTTTTCCAAATTAATGTCGAATTAACACGTTTTCCCAAACTAATGTCAAATTAACATGTTTTCGAAATTAATGTCAAATTAACATGTTTTCCAAATTAATGTGGAATTAATATGTTTTCCAAATTAATGTCAAAATAACATGTTATCCAAATTAATGTCAAATTAGCATGTTTTCAAATTAATGTCAAATTAACATGTTTTCAAAATTAATGCCAAATTAACATGTTTTCAAAATTAATGCCAAAATAACATTTTTCCTAATTAATGCCAAATTAACATGTTTTCCAAATTAATGCCAAATTAAAATGTTTTCCAAATTAATGTCAAATTAACATGTTTTCCAAATTAATGTCAAATTAACATGTTGTCCTAATTAATCTTAAATTAAGTACAATTTATTCCAATTCACAAGTTTGTGTATTCTTCCTTTAGAATTTAACCCAATTTATAGTCTACAACTAACCATTTCTCAGTGTGCCTGAAAGATCCCTTTTTAAAAATATCTAATATTATTCCATTATTTTACACAAATTACACAAAAAAAGGCCTAGGCTCTCGTTAGTCAAGGCTCAGCGCAAAAACAAAAGCAAAAAAAATAGGCTTAGAAATAAAAAAAATGAATAAATATGCATTATAAGATTTAAAAAAAAGACGATAGAAAGGGGATAAAGAAGAAGATTTTACTTGTAAACAAATGAACAGGAATAATTAATAGACATCAAATGAAATGAACAATAACTTTTAAAAGACAAACTTATAAACACTGTAATTGTCAAACTATCAAATCCAAATCTATTTTACTGTCTTAATCCTTTTTATTTAGATCTGAAATGACTGTAACAACTATCATATATACTTTGACATTAACATGGAAGAAATCTGATAATCACAGTAATACTCACATAAAATTAGAGCAAATCCAATAAGCTATGGTAGATCCACTCTATTTATGAATATCCCCAGAAATATGTATGGAACCAATCCCCCAATACTCCATTAATATTATATTTGAGAAGAATATTACTTGAGGGTAATGGAGTAGTGAAGATTAGGTTAGGTTTTGGAGGCTATTTATAATAGAATTACGTATACCTATTCAGATTTTATGTCCAGGTTCATTGTATTTTACGTTTATATTTTAGGCAATTAGATTTAATCTAAACCATAGAATACACATCAGCAATACATCAAAATGAATTATCCAGAATTAGCAAAGCAGGCTCAACATCGGCCAAGCACAGGTTCATGCGTGGCTCTGGCTAGGTCGACCTGCCTTATACATGGGTCGAACCATGTGCCGACCCCTAGGTTGACACAGATTTTTACCCAGTTAAGGGTTGGATCGTCCATTAGTTCTGGTTATTAAATATATTTTTTCAATTTGAATTTAAAACTTTGATTGATCAGAACTTATTCATTTCTCATCCGATTTATGCAAACTAACAATCTATCTTAATTAGAAGTTTGCAACAGGCCCAACAGTGAAATTTGTTTGATCACTCTTAATATTTTTCTGATTAGTATTTATTTTCTCAGTGTATTCCTCAATTAATTTATTTAATAATTAATTATTGTTTATTAAAAATTTGAGTTTTTACAAGCTCCTTATGTACGTGGTTCATATGCAGCTTCTAGATTACAATTGGTTATGGACAAGTGGAATGGCGATAGCGATTTTGGAAAATGGTAATGGAAGACGGAAGCGGTTCTTAGGCGGAGTCGGGTTCATCGGGTACTGTTGGATACATATTTATTGCCGGTAGACATCTCGGATGTGAGAGAGAGGAAATGAAAGAGTGGGCATTAACTACACTTCAACTTGCTACGGGCAAAATGTTATCTTTGAAATTAGAGGTGAGACAATCGCTAAAGGAATTTGGGAAAAGTTGGATGAGTTGTATATGGAGAAGTCACTCACAAATTGATTGATCTTATTGCGAACTTTCTTACCTATAAGATGAAGGAGTAACTTCGCTAAAGTCACACTTGAATGTGTTTGATGATTTATTAATGAAGATGAAGGCAATAGATTTGAAGGTTGAGTAAGAGTAGAAGGCGATGATATTATTGTGTTCATTGCCTGACCGTTATACGGGTTTCTAAAATAGTTTGATCTATAGCCGGGATACATTGGCCTTTGATGATGTTAAGACGAATCTTCTTAGTGAGGAATTGCGAGACCAGACGAAGGAGCCGAGCAATGGAAATAGTTATGCAAGAAATGGTCATGGTTTGTTTGTGGAAAAGAAGAAATATGAGAATAAGGGAAATCGAGGGCGCTCTAACTCTACAAGATAGAGAGGAAAGTCCAAGGAAAGAAATAGCAAGTGCTTTATTTGTAAGAAACTTAGTCATTGGAAGAATGAGTGTATATACAAGGGGAAGGGGAAGAAGGAAGTAGAATCTTCATCACTTGCGGTGGAGAGAGGTGTTGGTGAGGGAGCTATAGATGTTTTATCGTCTGTAGCATTGAATGTTTCGGGCAGCGAATGGGTGGTTGATTCAGGTGCTTCATATCACATGACGCCAATACGAATTGTTTTTCTTCTTATACTAATTAAGTAGGGAACTCAATTTTTATGGGGAATGGTGTTGTTTGTAAGTTGAAGGGCATTGGTTTCGTGCAAATTCAAATGTTCGATGGAGTCGTTCTTACTCTCACTAACGTGCATTATGTTTTGGGACTACAAAAGTCACTTATCTCTTTGGGACAGCTGGATTCTTTAGAATGCAAGATTACTATTGAGAGTGATAGCTTGAGTGTTTCGAAGGGTGCACTTGTGGTTATGAAGGATGCTAGAACTCATGGTGTATATTTGCTTCAAAAAGTGACTGTAGAAGGTGAAACTTGTGTTGGTGTCGATAGTTCTCGTGGCTTAGA
The DNA here is from genome assembly GCA_030737875.1 of Allium sativum. Classification (NCBI taxonomy): domain Eukaryota; kingdom Viridiplantae; phylum Streptophyta; class Magnoliopsida; order Asparagales; family Amaryllidaceae; genus Allium; species Allium sativum. Next base: position 565,841,237 of record CM060923.1, on the reverse strand, counting down.
TATGACACGATTGTGGCATTTGAGATTGGGTCATATCTTGGATAAAAGTTTGGATGTTCTTCATAGAAAGAAGATGAGTGATGGAGAGATTTTCAACGAACTGGAGTTTTGCGAGTAATGTGTCATGGGGAAGCAAACTATAGTGTCATTCGGTGAAGGGAAACATGATTCAAGAGGGATTCTTGAGTATGTGCACATGGATGTTTATGGACATGCAACTGTAGCTTCTTTGGGAGGAGCAAGATATTATATTTCTTTCATAGATGATTTATCTTGGAAAGTTCGAGTGTATGTTATGAAGGTCAAGTCGGAGGCATTTGTTAAGTTCAAAGAATGGAGACTCTTGTTGAGAATGAGAGTGGTCGGTCTTTGAAGGTTCTTAGTTCCAACAATTGGTGAGAATATATTTTCAAAGATTTTCAAAAATATTACAAGCATTATGGTATTCAAAGGCAATTTACTATACCTAGGGATCCGCAATCTAATGGAGTGGCGGAAAGAATGAACCGAACTCACTTGGAGAAAGCTCGGTACTTGAGATTGACATCCGGTTTGTCTAAGGGATTTTAGGCTGAAGCTTTGTCAATCGCAGTGCATATTATTGATCAAATTCTATGTTCAGCTATTGATAACAAATTCCAAAGGAAGTGTGGAAGGGAAAGAGCATTGGCTTGGGTTAACTTCGTGTATTTTTTTGTCCAGTTTATGTGCATGATCTAGGGAGTAATAAGCTTGCGCTTAAAGCTTTCAAGGGGATTTTGCTTGGCTATACAAATGGAGTTAAAGGCTAATAGATTTGGAATCCAGAAACGAAGAAGGTTTTGAATTCTCTTCATGTTACTTTTGATGAGTCGGCTATGTTCAAGGAGAATGAGGGCTCAATGGAAGTTCTGGATTTGGTTCATGGTGAATCAGAGGAGAAAGAAATTATTCCCGCTTTCAAGCCTAGAGAGAGTAGAGTAGTTGGGGGTGCTTGCAAAGTGGATGTGGTTGATGTCACATCACATAGTCCACAGGTTCCTCTAGTAGTGTTGGTGATGTGCACGATTCTAGAGAAGATTCGGTTCAAGGTGAAGCTGAAGGAAAACCGGGTGATGGAATTGCTACTCGGGTTAGTCGTTGTGCGCCTATAAGGCCACCCAAAGGAAATGGTGATTGGACCTATCTTAGCTTCTGTGAGAATTTAGACTATGCTCTTTATGTAGTCCAAGATGATCTGATGGACCTTTATGACGTCGTGGGTTCGATTGATAGCTAGAAGTGGATTTGAGCCATGGAGGAAAAGATGCAATCACTGATGAAGAACCAGATTTGGGATTTGGTTCCACTTCCTAGAGGAAACCATGCTAAGGGTGCAAATGGATATACAAGGTGAAGGATGATGGAAGATATAAAGCTAGGCTAGTGGCTAAGGGATTTGCGCAAAGGAAGGGAAAGGAGTTTGATGAGATATTTGCATCGCTTGTGAGACATACTTCTATCCAGATATTACTTGCTATAGTTGCTATTCATCACTTGGAGTTGGAGCATCTGGATGTGAAAACCGTCGTCTTGCGTGGTGACTTGGATGAAGACATCTACATGGAGCAAATGAAAGGGTTTATTGTAGATGGTAAGTCAAAATTAGTTTGTAAGTTGATGAAATCACTATATGGTTTGAAGCAACCACTTAGGCAGTGGTACAAGAGATTTGATCATTTTATGCATGAAAGTGGTTTTGAGAGAAGCATCAAGGATGCTTGTGTTTATTTCAAGAAGTTGAAAAATGACTGTTGGGTGTATTTACTCTTGTATGAGGACGATATGCTCATTGCTTCAAAGGACAAGGAAGAAATCAATGATTTGAAATTGAGATTAAAAGTGGAATTCAAAATGAAAGACCTTGGAGAAGAAAATAAGATTTTGGGCATGGAAATCAAAAGGGATCAAAAGCGTTTTGAGTTAAAGTTGAGTTAAAAGGGATACATTAGAAAAGTGCCTTGCAGTTTAGCATGGAGGATTCAAAGGCGTCAAATACACCTTTACCTTCACATGTAAAGCATCCGAGTAAGGGATCACCTATCGAGGAGAAAGACAAGACTTATATGGCAAAGGTGACATATGCTAGTGCGGTTGGTAGTTTGATGCATGTCATGGTGTGTACAAGGCTTGAAATTGCAAATGCCATCAGGATGGTTAGTCAGTATATGGAGAATCTGTGGAAATCACATTAGGAAGCAGTAAAGCTTATTTTGAGATACTTGAAAGGTACAACATCTCATGGTCTTGTTTTTTGGTTAATAGGGAGAAGAGTTGCAAGTTGTTGGTTAATATGATTCGTACTACGCCGGTGATAGGTATCAGATAAAGTCAACTTCCGGATATGTCTTCACTCTTGGTGGTACAGCCATAAGTTAGAGGTCGAGATTGCAAACCATAATTGCTTTACCCACTACGGAGGAGGAGTTGATAACCGTGGTGGAAGCGGAAAAGGAAACACTCTATTTGAAGTGATTGCTATGTGACTTGGGTTTTGAACATGACAGTGTCAATGTTCAATATGATAGCCAAAGTGCTATTCATTTTGCAGAGAATTTGATGTTTAGCTCATGGACCAAGAATATTGAAGTGAGAGAGTCATTAATAGTAGCCATGGATGAGGACAAGCAAGTATGCATTGCCTTCGGAAAGTGCACACAAAAAATAATGCAGTGGATATGTTCACTAAGGCATTACAGATTGGGAAGTTCGAGCATTTCTTGAGCTTAATTTTCTTGAAGATGTGCTAGGTGCCATGAGGTGGCACGGTTGAGGGAGAAGCTTGGTTTTAGATGCATAAGAGTATCCATGAGAAGTTGGGGTTCTATCTTCTTGGTATGTGCTCGTTTCACTCTAGAGTATGTTTGTCTTATAGTGTGACTGGTCTTAGATTTGGATGTTTTCAACACTACGTTGGCGGGTGGGGGATTTTCCTGAACTCATTGGTGGAGTGCAATGGGAAGTGGCTATACCAGAGTTAATTGGGAAAACATTCAAGCTTGTTTAGTAGAAGGTAAAGGATAGTTTGGTACCATCGGTGTTGGAGTTGGAGATGAATATTGTACAAAGGTGGAATCTTGAATTTTGTGGCACTATATAGGCTAGAATTGAAGTGGTCGAAAGTAGCTTAATAATGGAGAAGACGGTTCCCAAATCGGAGTCGTAGGAGGAAGTTATGGGCAAAAAGGTGCAGTCTGTTTCAGCAAGAAGGGTGTCAAACGTCCGAGCAATTGCGACAGACGTCTGAGCTGGAACAAGAAAATTTCTTGATAGTTGCGACCAACGTCTGTTATTGTGGACAAGCGTCTGTGCTGAAGCACTGAATGGTGACTGACGTCTGAGCAAGATGATGGACATTTGAGTTGTGCAAGAAATCTTTCCGGAACCTCGAGACAGATAACTAAGGCGGATTTTGAGCTATTTTGTAACGACCCGTATTCTTCGCATCATGGGATCGTAGAATATTTATTTCTTTCACATATGAATTCATACGGTCATGTAACTTTGGGAGATGACTATTGGGGTCATTTCCCATGTTCATGATTTTTGTCGATTTTTAAATGACCGTTTTACCCCTAGTTGGTACTGTTTTGGCCATAACTTTTGACTGGAAAAGAATTTTGACCTGAAACCACTTCCATTGGATTCGAATGATGGTTTCTCTTTCCGTAGAGTGGTCATAACAGCCAAATGGACTTACCGTTTGGGAGATATTGCTGAATTAAGGTTTAAAGGGTTAATTTCAGCTAATTGGGCTTAACCGGGTGATTAGCAGCTAGGCCCATTGGGTAATTTCGGGTTTGAGAGTATTTAAGGGCTGCTAGGGTTTGGATTTCGGTTTTATACTCATTTTTCCAACCGCCACTTAGTTTCTTCAACCCTAGTCATGGCCTCCACCTTCTAATTTCATCCCAAATCACCTTCTAATCACTTTCTAATCAAGTTTTGGCCTAATCTACATCAAATCAAGGCGGATTAGCATCAAATCAAGATAGGAGCTGCTGCTAAGCATTGGAATTCATCCCAAATAGAGAATCATTTCAGATCTATAGTTTACTTTGTGGCAAAGGTGAGTGATTTGCATTGTTTTTCACTAATTACGGCTAATTATGGTAATTAGCGAAGATTAGCGAAATTATGGCTCAGAAAATTCTAGAAAAATTCCTAAAATTCTAAAACACCATTTTATGCCTCTGATATGAATTTGGGTTAATTTCGACTAATTTTGCAAATCCCGGAATTTGGGGGATTAAGGGGTAATTAATGATAATTAGCGAATTTATGCATGTTAAAAATCAGGAAAAATGTTCAGAAATTCTGAAATATTGTTTTAGACCTCTGTTAGAAGTTTGGTTCAATTTGGTTAAGATTTGCTAACCTTATTGTTAGATTTGCTTAAGTATGCTTAAGGGAAAATATGGGGTATTGGCTATGTTTGATCCATTTTACATGCTATGATTTATGTTTTGGTGTTTGTGGTCGATACTATATATTGCTATGACTGTATGGTATGCTTTGTGATTGTTTAGAAGTGTTAGTTTGGTCAAAAACGCCGTCGAATGGCGAAAAACAGTCGCTGGAACGAAGTGCAGGAAACACCCCGGACCGGATCGCCCCTACCCCATGCGAACCGATCCGATTGAAGCTCGCGCCACGAGACGACCCGATCTGCTCCACTTCGAAGGTCACAATCCGACCTGACGTCACGAGCCACTCCAAGCTCGACCGATGTCACGAATGGGTGAAGCACGATCCGATGATGGTGATCCGACTATTCGCGAAGGAGGACTGCGAACCGAACCGAAGGGGATGGTGACCACGAGTGCACCACAACCCGACCCGATGCAGCAGGCGTGATCCGAATGAGCTGACGAATGGTGCGATCCGACCCGAGCTGATGTAACAGGCACGACCCGATCCAAGCGAAGGCAATGACCACGATCCGCGAGTCGAGCTGATGCGAGGGGGCGAGTCACGAACCGAACCAGGAGGTCGCGAACTGAATGAAGACCGATCCGGAGGAGATGCTGACCAAAACCCGAGATGCAAAGGTAGTCCAAATGGAAGTTAGAGCTCAGGATCCCGAACCCTGTTGGGAACCAATGAGTTCACTTCATGATTGGGCTTTGCTGCGGGACGTGTGCAAAGGGGTTGTCGGTATTCATAACTTTGGTTCACCACTGAGAGATGGATAGTGGGCTTGTAGTGATAGTTACACGGGATTGGATTCCGTCATGGCCCAAAGTATTAGGTGACAAAAGTAGTGGATATCGTATGCTTTACGCACTGAGTGAGGGATGTGAGGATGATTGCTATGCTTGATTGTTTGACATCACTATGACATGCACACCCCCACCCCCGTTATCTTTACACCATTTGAAGGGACACCTTAGAGTGTTGTACAGTATGTAGTGCTAACTCTTTGGTTGCAGGTCCAGGTTCAGGTATGATTGGATTATACCTGTTATTATTTTGTTTAGATGCTTATCGCTCATACCAGGCTTTATGTCTGACCCAGAGTTTTATGTCTCCTCTTATTACTCTGGGTGCTCACACGAGCAGACTAGAGACAGGTTATGGTTAGCTGGTGATGCGCGAGTAGCTGATTCGGAGGCGAGCAGGAGGCTTCCACGTATGATATATAGATATTCTCCCTGTGTCGTTGGTGGTCACTACTTGGGCATTAGTAGTGTACCTTCTTTATCTTGCTTTTGCTTTAGAGACAGTATTTTAAAGTTGTAATAAGCTATATTTTGGATTTCCGCTGCTATGATGCTCAGTTCTGGTTTTAGCTTATGCACTGTCTCTTCTGTTTTATGTCAAGTATGTTATTATTATATTTTGTTCTATGCGCTGTGAGACATATTACAGGTTCCTTGATTAGTCCATTCTCTTCTTTCTTTTCCTTCTGGCGACCCGTTCCGTGCTAACTGGACACGTGTACAGCGCACTTTTGGAGTAAATGTCGGTTGGTGCGGGGCGGGCCGTCACACTTGGTATCAGAGCTCTAGGTTGCGTAGTTAACCTAGGGAAAGACACTAGGGAGAGTTAGTACGTATATGAGAGCGCGTATTTGTGATTACTTTGGTTTTCAAAAGCTATATATCTATACTATTGGAAGTATAAGAATGAAGTCGTACTGCACTAGCACCACTATGGGATCGTTAATCGTTTCCCTTTTTACAGATTAACGATGAGCCAATATCCTAGAGGTGCTGGTAGAGGGACCAACCATGGGAATGCTCCTGACATGAGGACAATGTTCACCAACTTCATGAGAGACATGCTTAGAGATGTTCAAGGAGCAGTTCCCAATCCCGGAAATGGTGGTGGTCCAGTAGTGCAGGCGCCTAGGGTCGATTTCGCCAAGTTGTGCAAGGATTACACTAACCTTGGTGGGAAGCCGTTCCACGGAACGGAGTCGGCCACAGATGTTCAGGATTGGTTGGATAGCTGTGATCGTATCTTCGACGACTTGGGTCTTGAGGATGCGATGAAGAGAAGGCTAGCGTCTTGTCAGCTGCAAGGGCGAGCGATGAATTGGTGGAATGCCATTAGAACAGCTACTCCAGAAGATCAAGTTACTTGGAATCAGTTTAAGACTCGCTTTTGTGATAAGTTTATTCCAGCTGCTCATAAATCAGAACTGTTCATGAAGTTCTTGGAGCTTAAGCAGAACGGTAGAGCAGTCTCGGAGTATATCGCTGAATTCGACACTTTATCGAAATATGGATGGTCCCTTATCGATACAGTCGAAAAGAAGAACGAGAAGTTCATAACTGGCTTGGATGGGTACTTGGGGGAAAGACTTATAAACCATATCGATGAGACGTTCGAGTCTATTGTAGGAAAGGCATTAAGGTCAGAGAGCCTTTTCCCTAAGTCGAAGGCCGAAGTTGCTACGGCATCTGCAGAGGAGCCAAAGCCGCAAGCAGGCGGTGAAGGCCAGAAGAATTCTCAGAACAAGAGGAAGCAGAACCCGACCAAGGATGGTCAGAGTAAGAAAAATAAGAAAGATGGCTAATGCTTTAGTTCTGGCAAGAAGGGCCATTACGCCAGAGATTGTCGAGAAAAGCCTGGGGAAAGGAAGTGCTTTAACTGCGGCCAGGCGGGACATCACAAGGATGATTGCCCACAACCTCCTAGGGAGAAGCAGATTGTGAAAGCGTATGCTATCAACGCTGTTCCTTCTTCGTCAAATGCCCCAACTGCGGCGCATAAGGAAAAAGGTGTCGTTATTCGAGGTATGCTTTCTATTTAAGATGTTTTGATCGGGTTTTGTTTGACAAACCTAAGTTAGTCGATAGACCTTTAGTAGTGACGAACCCGATTGGTGGTTCGACTAGTTTTGGCATGATTTGTTAATGTGGTCTTATCGAGTCATGGATGTATGTTTCCTTGTGATTGCTTTGTTTTGGGCTTTACTGGGTTTAGCATTATTTTGGGGAGTCGATTTACTCCAAAGGAACAGGATAGTATTAGGTACCTACCTAGTAATGGCGATAGTAACTGGAGTTAAGGAAGCTAAGAAGTTATTGTTGTAATAAGTTCTAGTTGTCTCTGGGAGGCAAATGAGTACTCCAGTGCTAGATTGTTTTGCTAGTATCACCTCACGTGGATTGTCCGAACTCGGAGGAGATGTTCCTTGGGTGCTTGTCTGATATTGGTTTAGGCCTTTGGGGCTTGTGCTTGGGGAATGTCGATTTCGACTAGGATGGTTCGCGTGAGGGGTAAATAGTTGTTGTGATTTTTCATTGGATGATATCTTGGTTCACTCGAGGAGTGATGGGCAGACGGAACCTGATAAGACTGTTCAATGGTATAGACTGCCCAGAGTTAGACTCGATAGGGTTATGAGATTGCTCGAGTGGGACTCGAGAAAGATGCAAAGAAATGGATTGTTTAGGACCCTATGTTGATGTTCTCTATTGGATAGTAGAACTTTGAAGGAATAGGATGTGTTCGTTGATCATGGAAGGTACAACGAAGATTAGGACGATTCTAGTTAGACTTGAACTCGTAAAAGAAAAATGGGGCGAGTTCGTTAGTCATGGTGATATAACGAATATGGAAATACTTCACATTAGATTTGAAGTATGTTTGGAACATTGTGGGAAGCTCGTTGATCTTGGAGATTCAGCGAACATAGGAGAGTTTCACGTTGGACTTGGACTCGTAGGTAGAGTACCTAGATTCACTAGGTGGGTCTAGTTTACCTTTGGAAGGTGAATGTACGTTGGACGTGCAGTACGAGATTCATTGGATGAGTCTAGTTTATCTCTGGGAGATTGACTTGAGTTAGACTCGAGAAGGCTGCAAGGAATTGGATTCAGCTCGAGTTGGACTCGAGAGGGCAGCAAGATAATGGATAGACTTGGGTTGGACTCAAGTATTTTAGGAGGACTAAAAGAAGGGGTATCTGGGGACGCCCGTTACCTTGGATCCGTTGGACGTGATCTAGTTATCCTTAGAGGATAAACGTACGTTGGACGTACGGTAGTCCGATTGGAGGCTGGGCTTCCATTAGTTTAATTATCCTTGGAGGATAAACATATGTTGGACGTACGGTAGACCGAAGGGAGGCGGGGCTTCCATTGGCCTGGGATTGGTTGGACCAGTCAAGTAGGCATCGGTGTATGTATGGAGGCTGGGCTTCCATTAGTTATTGATGTTGGTTGGACCAGATATACTAGAATCGACATATTGGGATTGGTTAGACCAATCATGTAGGTGTCGATGTGTTTATGACTTTAGCAGGTGATAGATAGGATTTGTTTGATGGATGTTATGGTTGCTATGTTTGTTCCTATCTTTCTTCTCTTGAGTAGACTATCACCTGCAGGGTTCCAGCGGTGGGGAACAAAGTGATTGTAGTAGGACTATGAGCCAGTGCAGTAGAGTCATTGTGACTCGAGGGGCAAAGTGGACATAGCAAAGGACTAGTGACTATGGATCAGTGCAGTGGAGTCGCTATGACTCCATGGGGCAGAGTGATCATAGTAAAGGATTTGGGTGCAGTACTAGTTGCATTGAGTAGGAGACATGCCAGTTTAGGGGTTTTGTTTCTAGGATGGAAGCAACTAGAGTATGTCACAGGATATGATTTCAGACCCAAGACTGAATTGGATTCAGAAACGCTAGTAAGCTTGACGATTAGATCGATTTTGATTAAGTGGATTGGTTCCAGTTAGAAGGACGATCCTAATTTATTGGAAACCATCTCTAGGGTAGAGATGGGTATCGATGGAAAGAGAATGATCAAATAAGGATTTGATCGAGAAGGGTGGCTTCGAAAGAATAAGGGACTAGTTGTACCCAACGTAGATGGACTGAGAGGTGAAGTGCTTGGAGCATATCATCACTCGAAATTGACTATACATCTCAGTGGTAACAAGATGTATTGAGACATAGAGCAGATCTACTACTGGGAAGGGATAAAGATAGGCAGAAGGCTTATCTCGATAAGAGACGAAGAGATTTGGAATTCTTCGTTAACGACTTGGTGCTCGTCGAGATCTCTCCATAGAGAATGTGATTCGGATTGGTTGGAAAGGTAGGTTAGCACCAAGATTTGTTGGCCCATTCCCAGTCCTCGAGCAAGTTGGGAATTTGGCGTATGAAGTAGAGCTACCTGACAAGATGGCGGGAGTTCACAACGTATTTCATGTTTCCCAGTTAAGGAAGTTGTGCAAGATCCTAATGTGGCTATTTCACCAGATCAGTTGGATGATAGCGAAGTAGAACCCGAGGCGGTCGGGAACCGCAAGTCTATGCGTATTGTTGGGAACGATACGAAGCAGCTTCGAAGGAAGGCGGTGAAACTAGTCAAAGTCCAGTGGGGTGGGAATGAAAAAGACTGTACTTGGGAAACAAAGGAAGATATAAGGAAGGAGTATCCAGAACTCTTTGCCTAGTAAGGTTTTGGTAGTGATAGTTTCTTCCCTTATTAGTAAACCGCATGCTAGGATAGACTTGCTTTGCATGTTGATTGTTGTTTTATGGTTGATAGGCATGCGGGACCCTTTTTGTGTTTTGGTTAGGGAATTTCGAGGGCGAAATTTCTTAAGGGGGGAAGAGTGTAACGACCCGTATTCTTCGCATCATGGGATCGTAGAATATTTATTTCTTTCACATATAAAGTCATACGGTCATGTAACTTTAGGAGATGACTATTGGGGTCATTTCCCATGTTCATGATTTTTGTCGATTTTTAAATGACCGTTTTACCCCTAGTTGGTACTGTTTTGGCCATAACTTTTGACTGGAAAGGAATTTTGACCTGAAACCACTTAGATTGGATTCGAATGATAGTTTCTCTTTCCGTAGAGTGGTCATAATAGCAAAACGGACTTACCGTTTGGGAGATATGGCTGAATTAAGGTTTAAAGGGTTAATTTCAGCTAATTGGGCTTAACCGGGTGATTAGCAGCTAGGCCCATTGGGTAATTTCGGGTTCGGGGGTATTTAAGGGCTGCTAGGGTTTGGATTTCGGTTTTATACTCATTTTTTCAACCGCCACTTAGTTTCTTCAACCCTAGTCATGACCTCCACCTTCTAATTTCATCCCAAATCACCTTCTAATCACTTTCTAATCAAGTTTTGGCCTAATCTACATCAAATCAAGGCGGATTAGCATCAAATCAAGATAGGAGCTGCTGCTAAGCATTGGAATTCATCCCAAATAGAGAATCATTTCATATCTATAGTTTACTTTGTGGCAAAGGTGAGTGATTTGCATTGTTTTTCACTAATTACGGCTAATTATGGTAATTAGCGAAGATTAGCGAAATTATGGCTCAGAAAATTCTAGAAAAATTCCTAAAATTCTAAAACACCATTTTATGCCTCTGATATGAATTTGGGTTAATTTCGACTAATTTTGCAAATCCTGGAATTTGGGGGATTAAGGGGTAATTAGTGATAATTAGCGAATTTATGCATGTTAAAAATCAGGAAAAATGTTCAGAAATTCTGAAATATTGTTTTAGACCTCTGTTAGAAGTTTGGTTCAATTTGGTTAAGATTTGCTAACCTTATTGTTAGATTTGCTTAAGTATGCTTAAGGGAAAATATGGGGTATTGGCTATGTTTGATCCATTTTACATGCTCTGATTTATGTTTTGGTGTTTGTGGTCGATACTATATATTGCTATGACTGTATGGTATGCTTTGTGATTGTTTAGAAGTGTTAGTTTGGTCAAAAACGCCGTCGAATGGCGAAAAATAGTCGCTGGAACGAAGTGCAGGAAACACCCCGGACCGGATCGCCCCTACCCCATGCGAACCGATCCGATTGAAGCTCGCGCCACGAGACGACCCGATCCGCTCCACTTCGAAGGTCACGATCCGACCTGACGTCACGAGCCACTCCAAGCTCGACCGATGTCACGAATGGGTGAAGCACGATCCGATGATGGCGATCCGACCATTCGCGAAGGAGGACTGCGAACCGAACCGAAGGGGATGGTGACCACGAGTGCATCACAACCCGACCCGATGCAGCAGGCGCGATCCGAATGAGCTGACGAATGGTGCGATCCGACCCGAGCTGACGTAACAGGCACGACCCGATCCAAGCGAAGGCAATGACCACGATCCGCGAGTCGAGCTGATGCGAGGGGGCGAGTCACGAACCGAACCAGGAGGTCGCGAACTTAATGAAGACCGATCCGGAGGAGATGCTGACCAAAACCCGAGATGCAAAGGTAGTCCAAATGGAAGTTAGAGCTCAGGATCTCGGACCCAGTTGGGAACCAATGAGTTCACTTCATGATTGGGCTTTGCTGCGGGACGTGTGCAAAGGGGTTGTCGGTATTCATAACTTTGGTTCACCACTGAGAGATGGATAGTGGGCTTGTAGTGATAGTTACACGGGATTGGATTCCGTCATGGCCCAAAGTATTAGGTGACAAAAGAAGTGGATATCGTATGCTTTACGCACTGAGTGAGGGATGTGAGGATGATTGCTATGCTTGATTGTTTGACATCACTATGACATGCACACCCCCACCCCCGTTATCTTTACACCATTTGAAGGGACACCTTAGAGTGTTGTACAGTATGTAGTGCTAACTCTTTGGTTGCAGGTCCAGGTTCAGGTATGATTGGATTATACCTGTTATTATTTTGTTTAGATGCTTATCGCTCATACCAGGCTTTATGTCTGACCCAGAGTTTTATGTCTCCTCTTATTACTCTGGGTGCTCACACGAGCAGACTAGAGACAGGTTATGGTTAGCTGGTGATGCGCGAGTAGCTGATTCGGAGGCGAGCAGGAGGCTTCCACGTATGATATATATAGATATTCTCCCTGTGTCGTTGGTGGTCACTACTTGGGCATTAGTAGTGTACCTTCTTTATCTTGCTTTTGCTTTAGAGACAGTATTTTAAAGTTGTAATAAGCTATATTTTGGATTTCCGCTGCTATGATGCTCAGTTCTGGTTTTAACTTATGCACTGTCTCTTCTGTTTTATGTCAAGTATGTTATTATTATATTTTGTTCTATGCGCTGTGAGACATATTACAGGTTCCTTGATTAGTCCATTCTCTTCTTTCTTTTCCTTCTGGCGACCCGTTCCGTGCTAACTGGACACGTGTACAGCGCACTTTTGGAGTAAATGTCGGTTGGTGCGGGGCGGGCCGTCACATATTTCGAGCCGAAAGCTTGACATATTGATTTGTGAAGGTTCAAGGGGCAATTTGAGCAATTTTTAAATATTTGTCCCTCCCGATATAATCTATTTTTCATATTAAAAAGATGAGGAGAAAAAATGGATTAATCAAGAGATTAACTTAGGTTTATTCTAATTAGGGTTCTGACAATCCTAATCTTCTTCAATTCTCATTTCCACAAAATCAAAATTTTCTGGCGGATTTGATCATTGTAATCAATCTTTTGTATTCTTCTATTAATATTAATAAAGATTACCTCTCGAAGTGGATGAACACTAAGAAGACGTTAGTGGAACCACTATAAATTCCTGTATGGTTTACTTTTTGTTATCGCTCTAATATTTCTCTTGTTTGGTGATTGTGATTGGTTTTGGATTAGGTTGAAATTGTTTTGAGATATTGATTGGTTATTTTTGCATGTTTACCATGATCTCGTCTTCTGCTATGTTTGGGGTTTTGAATTGAGCGATTGTTAGTCAAAAATTCACCCCAACAGATGATCGACCGTATTTTAGCTTGAAAGCATTGCATATGCAGGAAAATCACCAATAATCCATAACAAATAAACAAACAAACCAAAAAAAATTTCCTCAAAATATCATATATTTAAGTTCTTTCATTCGACATTATTTTCAACTCTCTAGTTAATGATTGTAACAAATATTGATTTCTTGTTTTGGATCATCAAGGCTAGGAACGACAATAGTAAAAAAGAAAAAGTACATGGATTTTTTATGCACATGCATGGAAGTAAATTTTAAAGTATAATGATTATGGCCTAAGATGAATAATTAGAATCAAACTGTGAAAATCCATCCATACACAAATCAATTCTAACATTACGACAATCTACTATATGAGAAAAACATTTATCAATATGCTTCCATATTTCTCCGTCAGTTGGATGTGTTAACGTACTTTTTTTCTATGTTATAACACTATATGATCTCGTATGAGGCACGATTAGAGAAGATATGTATAACCTCTGATCCTATGATTATGGTTAAGTAATGCATAGGCATGTATGAAACTTCATTTTCATTATTATTTTTCTTATTTTGTATATTTCCACATTATATTCCACAGTTCCCAGGATTGGTGCCCTCACTCAAAAAGAACATGCAATCATTTAAACATGTATCTATTTTTTGTTACAGCTAAACAAATGCAAGCATAATTTTTTTTTTTAATATCATAATGATTTTTGCAAATTAAATTATCAGGTGACATATGTTGTTTGGTAGCTTGTATAACGACTGCAAATCCTGCTTCTATGTAGTTATATTTTGACTTTATCACGGTTATTCTACAGTTACAAATAATTGGATGCACCTTTTACAACCATTTATTAGCAACATCCAATGCACTAAAGATTTCCTTTGCCATTATATTTGACTCTTCCTCAAAATTCACATCATCATTATTGACTTCAATCATAAGGAAAATCAATTATGTAGCATCTTTAACAATATTTTCTGTAGGATTCTCTATAACAATGTTATTATCCAACACCTTCTTTAATTGTACATGATTAGGTGCTATGAGTTCTCCATAATGATCACACACATAATAATCTAGCACAAAGCTATTTCCTCAAAAATGAAATTCAGTCATATCCAAACTATTTGCACTTGCTACATGGACAATGAATTTCTTCATTATTCTCACTATTACTTAAAGGAATTCAATAAATACTCGTACACCATTAAAAATGTTCCTTTATTGATCTTCCGACACTCTTTAGTTGATGCATCCATTTCTTCTGATTAATAAAATAATTAAACATACTCCCTATTTTAAAACATATGATAGAAACTCATAAAAGTACTGATCATTTTATGAATTAACATTTTTTTTCAATTTGTTTATAAATTTAAGTGTTTTATTAGTTATATAATATATTTTTTATTTTCTTATAAAATCTTATGCACTTTCAGTTTTATCAAATTATGAATATAATTTTAAATTTTTTGTTAATTCCTACTTTGATGATCAGTCATTCTTCTCTCCATTACAAATACAATATTATTACATTTCGTAAATCCTTTCATTTATACAGCTACACCGAAAAAGTGTTGTACCCCAACTTGGGCTTTAAAGGCATTGGAGCACATCATCATGTTAAGCAGACTAAGGGGAAAACCAAAACATCACTTTGAAGCGGCCGACTTCAATCACTCATATTGCACCGGAATTTCCGAGACGAACGCGACATCATCATGTTAGGGGTTCACTAGTGGTTCAAAGATTCTAACTGCAAGCTTGACACGATCCCAAAACCTTGAATTTTTTATTATTTTGGTGACCTAGAAATAAAACAGATAAACTGAAGTGCATGTATATTTAAAATGGAGCATAAAACTTGCTCTAGTGGTTCGTCATGATATATTGTAACTATAATGAAATAGATAAACAGAAGCATTGCCTTTTTTAAATTAGGCATAAACTTGCTTTGCAAACTTTTTTTTTCTTTTATGTTCAAGGTTGCTGGTGCAAGCTTGCACCAGCAAGAAAACACATTGGATTGTTGGTGCAAGCTTGCGCCAGCAATCCCACATTGGGCTTGTTGGTGCACGCATGCTGTAACACCCCACGTCCGTTAATGTCACTCACAAAGGGAATGCATTAAGTTTCGTGGAGCATTATAAGTAAACAGAACAGAATATTACAAGACATATACATAAAATAGTACTTGAATTTTTTTTAACTTTATTGCAGCGGAAACAGAAATAAGTTTGGTTACATCTTCAAACCCATCTTACCGAAACCAAGTACATAATATCAGTCTTGTACAAAAGCCATCAGAGTACATAATTTTTAAAACCATAACCCCCAATCCAAAATGCCATATGAAAGAGAAACAAAACTAAGCATTACTTTCAGCGCTACAAGCGGGAAAGTCCGAATCAAGCTTCAACGTGCCCACCCTGAGAACTTGGGGGAGGAAAGGAAAAGAAAAGAGGCGAAACAAAAAAGGTCAGATATAAAGTCTGGCCAATGACTTTAACAATATAATTAGTAAAGCAACATGATAAGAACATAAACTGGATATAAGAGATGATTGTAATCATAATCAGGTATGACAAGGTAACAAGACGGACTGGATGTAATACTGACTGCGCTTCTAAACACTATAAGATATTCACTGCACCACACCGATACTAGTTTCATACTAAAGGATGATTCCTTTTGGCTAAATAGAATAATGATAGTTTCGTGTACTTCGAGTTGCCATCATGGGTAATCTTTGTGCACCTATCACCACTAGATGTACCCACTATCCTCCTTATTCTACTATGTACTCCTAGCTGCTCTCGTAGGTACACCACTTGCTCCCACCACCGCTAGTTGTACCTTCCCCACTAATCATAATAATAACGATGATGATGATGGTAGTTTCGTGTACTCCTAGCTGCTGTCATAGGTGTCGGCTGCTCCTATCTCCACTAGTTGTACCCCCTTACTAAACATAATAATAATGATGATGATGGTAGTTTCGTGTACTCCTAGCTGCTGTCATAGGTGCCGCTTGCTCCTATCTCCACTAGTTGTACCCATTACCTTCCCCATTCGATCGGCTTCCTAACTCGTAGATACCCGTGCTGGTCCCACAGTAGGGTGTATCACTCCCTAAAGTGGCAACCCGATACCACTGAAATGCATGGCTTATACCTACACGATGCAACAACGTCTTACCTACCAGCCCGGACCCACGCATGCACATGACTCCGTTGGACTTGCACTGCCATCGCTAACTCTTTATTGACCTCTTACAATCAAACCCAGTAAGCATGTCCCGTCCTCGACCTAGTTCGAGCTCACATAGATACTAAATGGGTCACTTGTTGAAAAGGGTCCACCCACTTGACACAAGCTTCTCTCCTAAGCTTGGTCCCCACTAGGAATTCCCACTTAACTCCTCTTTATCCCCATGTCTAATCACATGTCTCATCTTGTTTAAGTACTTTATTATGTTTCACATGCTACCCATGTTACCCACTTAACCCCTTTATGTCTTACCACATGTCTTATCTTGGTTAAGTGCTTATTATTTATGTTATACATGCTACCCATGCAATACATGCTTCCCATGTCACCCACTTAACCCTTTTACTGTTCTCATGTCTTATCTTGGTTACGTATTTTTAATTCATTATAATCGTAATCTTGCAAGACCTCCCACGTTAGATTGTCGTTTTGCGGTTGCTGGATATGCCGGGCGGTTCCGGGCAATCTTATACCTCAATCTGAATCTAACCTCGTTTCTTTGCATTGTTATGTATCTAATTTCTGCCTTTAACCTCTCACATTAGATTACCAAATTGCGGTTGATGGATGTGTCGGGCGGTTCCGGGAAGTCTTATACCGCAATTCGAATCTAACCTCGTGTTTTAGGAGTTTATTATCACTTTCTTGATTCAAATCCCAATTTTAAATCTTGGATTAAAATATACTCCAAATACCCATAATTTCCAATCTAAATTATATTTATAATTTTAATCCAAATTAGGCCTATAATCTTATGTATACACGTAATGCCAAATTACGCCCAAATTAATTTGTATTCATTGTTATTAACAATTTATGCCAAACCTCATGTATACAAATTATATCCAATTATGCTCAATCCAGCTTATGCCAAATCTCATGTATACAATTTATACACAATTATGCCCAAATTGATTTATGCCAATAATCTCATTTTATTACATATTTCCCCAATCTTTTTCCAATCGTTTAAACATTATTCGTATGCAAATCTCAATGCAATGTGTTAGGCTCGAAGTTAGTCTAATTTCATATAAAAAAAGGAAAAGAAGCAGAGAAGAGAATCATCATCAAAATTGGCGTAAACATATGAACGACATATGAAACATAAACAGGTATATAACAATAAAGGCATATGAAATATGAACTGGAATAGAAAAATAAAATAGACCTAATAGGCAAATGGAATATGAACTAGCATAGAACAATGAAATAGATCCAATAGGCATATGGTAACAAAACCTTGAGTATGAATCTAAAAGATAAGAATTTACACAACTTGATATGATTCATCTTACAAACATGTTCATAAAATCCGATTTACAACCTTATCACAATCACTTTTAATTTAATTATATGTGAAAGTAACGTGGACTCACACCGACAGGATTAAGAAGAGAGAATAGATCTGAATCTTATTTCTGAATTTGATTAGCTAAACCGTTTTTATAGAATTTGATTCTTATCTTCCAATTTGAATACTCTAATTCTGATTTGCTATGGAGAAGAGAAGAGAGGCTAGTTTTAATTTAGATTAGGCCAACATGGAGGCACCATGGATTAGTGTGATGAAATTAGGGTTAGGCTAGGTGTGTTTTTATAGATGTATTAGGTGAATTAGGGCCTTTAGATTAGATTAGAGATCATCAGAACCACACAGCTCAAAAGACACGTCATCTAGTCAATCCCCGAAGGACGCATCATCAGAGAACTCTCCAGAATTATGTGCAGGTTTTTCCTCGGCATGGGAACACTTCCCAAGTGCGCCAGTGCATTTTTGTTCTGGCTCATATCACAAGTGCGCAGTTATCCCAGCTTATTTTCCGATTTTTCTGCCCAACTTTTATCGTCCATAACTTCTTCATACGGTATCTGTTTTACTCAAACTTGGACTCTGTCTCAAGCCGAATTCCAAGAAGAACGCAATGGTGTGACACGTTTCACCTAATTCTTCTTTTAAAATTAATTATTCTTTAATTATCTCTTATGTCATGTTTTAAAATTATGGGGTGTTACACATGCACCAGCAAGCCAACATTGGCTTGCTGGTGCAGGCTTGCACTAGCAACATTGGACATATTTTAAACAAAAAAAGGTTCGCAAGCAGGTTCTATCAAGCAGACAATGCATTCACCAAGTTTTTGAACATTTAAAAAAAAGATAAAGAAGGCAATGCTTCTTCTCGTGCAAGTGCAAGTGCAATTGCAATTACAATGTACAACTGCACTAGAACATCAAGCTTAGCTTGCTATTCCGGTGCAACTGACTATGGAATTGCACTCGAACAACAAACTTAGCTTGTTGTTCCGGTGCAACTGCACTTGCATGAGCAAGCTTGCAGCAGCGTATGTCTTAAGAAAAAAACCACAAGACAACAAGAATTTGATACATATTAAAAATGAATGCCTTCTTATGCTCTAGGG
This sequence comes from Allium sativum, assembly GCA_030737875.1. Classification (NCBI taxonomy): domain Eukaryota; kingdom Viridiplantae; phylum Streptophyta; class Magnoliopsida; order Asparagales; family Amaryllidaceae; genus Allium; species Allium sativum. Next base: position 565,822,355 of record CM060923.1, on the reverse strand, counting down.
ATTCAGACTGAGAAAATGAAGTCCACTCAGCCGACATGATCATTCTCCTCAATTCTTTCTTTTTCTCAAAAAGACTTTGCAATGAAAGAAATGAAGCAACAAATCTTGTTAGCCCCAGTCTAATTAATTCACTTTGGGTGGTGAATTTTCTCATACAATCAAGAATCATTGTATGTCCGTATATGTATACGGTTATCCATTTACCATCTAATATTGCACTCCGACTTAGTTCAATATTTCTATACTTTTCAACATTAGATTCAAAGTTTGTGCAACACAACTTGTCCAAAATATGGTTGGATAATCTAAAGAAAACAATCTTGAAGTTGTCATATTGTTTAATGCGTTATCTGTCACAATTTGAACAACATTTTCTTTTCCTAATTCTTTGATCCCTTCTATTACAAAATCACAAATGTATCTAGCATTATGCATGATCCCGGAGGCATTTTTGTGCGTACAAACATAGTCTTTGAGTTGCAATTGACTACTAAATTCATTATGCTTCTTCCTCGTCAATCCGTCCACGCATCAGTCATAAGACTACAACCTTGAATTCTACAAGCTTCTTTAAAGGATTTTAAACTTTCATTCACTCTATGTTTTTCCATAGGGAGAAATTTTTCACTAACTATGTGCATTGAAGGCGGTTTCAAATTAGGACCATAAACACCGATTACTTGCACCGTTTCTTTAAAAGAAGTCAAATTAACAACATTAAAAGATATAATAGCTTCAAAAAGAAATCTACATACATAAGCACATGTGTTTTCTCGTTCAAGCTTTCTAGTTTCACTTAGAGTCATTTGAGGCAAACCTATTCTAGTTTCACTAGGAGATAGATATACATGTTTATCCATTGGCCCTCTTATATTTGAACGTCTCAAAGTCGGGTTGTAATTCTCGTCGCCTTCTCCAATTGACACATTAGTCAAAACTGCCTGTCATTCCAATTTTTTAGCTTCTTTTTTTGATTTCGACAAATTTATTACTTCAATTGCCTTTTGCCTCGTTTCAATGGGAACTTTTTGACATAGTCCTTAATTGCTTTTTTTTCCCGCAAGATGTTCTTTTAATCTTGTAATTCCTCCACTCAATTCTTTGTTACAATATTTGCATTTAGACCCTTTCCCCCCTTTGAGTTTCACTCCATACACACAAACGGATCGCCTTTATTTGTAGAACTCGTTTCAATTATCGTTGGCAGATCATTTGAAGCGTTTGATGAATTATCCATTCTACGAACAACAAATACCTAAACATGAAAAATGTGTAAATACATTCATCAATCATGAGTCAACACATTGAAATAACTATAAACTGATTAAAAAAACGCATACGTTAATTTGTGTCCATAATTAGCAGTTATTGATCATAGCAATAATTCTAAACTAAAATTTACAGTTTAGGTATAAAATTATTGAAGTTCAGGTATAAAAATATTGCAAATGATGACCAAAATTTGCTGACAATATATATAACTACAAGTACAAGTATATACTAAACATAAAGTGATAAAACTCAATTTCAGAAGGCAAAAATGAAAAATAATCATAGGAAAATGATATGATTCATGAGTATCCGTTCGATGAAAAATTATCAGCGATTCAGCAGGCATAAGTAATGAAGTGTCAAGAGCTAAAACAGTTAGCTTCCAAAACTTGGCAAATGCGTTATTGACCTGACTTAAATACAAATTTTACATCATGTAAGAAAAAAGAAACGGCACCCACATTTGGCTCCTAACAGCGTGATGAACACAAGACTGACTAAAAACACAACTGAAATAAACATGATCCGAAAAAGTAGGAATTATTAACTAACTAATAAAAGAAAATTATGTCAGATTAAATGAACCGACGTATGCGTTCACCAGCACCATTGTTGCACCTAAGTACTAACAATAAAATCAATCAAAAATATAAACGTAGGCAAAACGTCTTCATCGTCTCTATTCACACCTACCGTGACTCGTGTATATGGAAGTAGTAGCGATGTCGAAGATTCGAAGATTTGAAATTTTATATTCACCAAGAACGCAGTAGCTATGACTTGTCGGTCGAAGAGAGAGATGCAGTCCCCGAACTTTGAAGAGGGAAAGCGGTCTTGAACTCGCCGAGAGGAGTCGAAATCGTCAAAGATGGAAGGAGGACAGTCAAAATCGTCGAAGTGGATGAAAGGAGGACGTGCGGTGCTCTTGGATTTTGGGGATTATTTTCGTTTCAGGGTTAAGAATTAAAAAGGGTTTGAAGTAGCGGCTACTAGCAGGTATTATAAACTGGTTGCGAGTTGGGTATATTAAGCGTTAACTGTTGCTAAGAAAAAAAACAGGTGAAATATCGGTGATTTTTGAAGATCTCTCGCATCGGCCGATATATCGGCCGGGTGATATCTCTAAATCTTGGCTGATATATTCCAAATGAGATTTATAACGATATTTGTTGTTTCGTTTCGGGGGGAGATGAAAAGGAGATATCGGCCGATATTTCCGATATCTGAAGCAGTATATGTAATACTAATAATTGATTACAGTACATTATTCGAATTACATAGAGTATTCAAAATATGCAACATACAATTTTAATATCAAAATCTATTTTTCTGAGCATTGTGTAAATCTTGTCTTTCGTTATCTTCTTATATCAGATTATAATATGATAGAAAATAAATAATGATGACGACATGCAAAATAAACTATGACACGTTAGTTTTGGATCATTAGAAAAATAAAAGGACAAGCACAAGAGTTCAATATCTTGAAATACTAAAGGAAAAGGTTAGACACACAAGCAAGCTTGGTTTCCTATTTTATACAAAGGACAATTTCAATTTCGGTTCAGTACTGCCAGTATCAAACCTAGTAATATCCCCTTCATCAATGGGACTGTAAATTTTATACGAATATCCGACGTTCTTTTCTGCCCGTGACCGAAATACGTCCGTTCGAGTCCGTCCGATTATCATTTAGGACACGTGTTAGGACAACAAAATTTGTACGAGAAAAAATCACGTCTGATCCGTATTCGTTCGAATTCGTCCGAATTTCTTGTAATTCAATACATAGTTAATAGGAAATCAAATAAAACGTGATTTAAATAGCCATGTTCGACCAATTTCGATCGTGTCCATGTCCAAAAAACATATGTCCATGTCAGACCGATTTTACATAGGACATGAACTAGGACAACAAAATTTGTTCGAGAAAAAATTTCGTTTAATTCGTAATTTTTTAGACAAAAACTGAACACACAGCTCCGTCCACTACGGTCTGATTTAGATCCTATTCATCACCGCACTTTACATCCCAATTTAGAGCATCTTCAACCCTTCACAATGTAATTCCTATGTTGCACCAAGGGTTAGACAATGTAAAGTAAATTTATTAATAATTTATTTCATATAACAACAAAATTGTTTTAGTAGCTTCAATTCAAATATATATAAATATTAAAAATTGTGTATGTGTCAAAAACCAAGTGGTGGTTAGAATTTAACATTTTGAAATACAATGTCTAGAACTAGACTTGTTATTTTACATTATCTAACAAAAAAATCGCCATATCATATTGCCCATAACTTTAACATTCCAAAAAATAAATGAAATCGTTAATTGTGTGTGTCGTTTAGTTCACATAAAAAACGATGGCATTTGAGATGCTCTTACTCGAAATTTCGAATCTAAAATCAGCGAAGGCGGAAAAAAGAGGGACCTTATCCGCGATTCCAAATGGGCAGCCTCAGTCCGATCCTCGATTCCAGATGCTGACCGATGCTGTGAAGCCTGAAGAAGAAACCCGAGTTCAAGAAGCAGAGAGGGTCGAAGACGAATGAGAAATTGCTAAATTTGATATGAATTCCGCAAGATTTCCTCTGGTTTTATAGGGTAAGTAAGCATTTCGCTTTTTTTTTTTCTCTATGTAATGTAATGGCAGGCAAGAATGATCGAAGGAAATAAAGATGTTTGTTCTTTTTTTTAATGCATTCTCTTGAATTCAAGCTTTTCTGAACTGTTTTAGTGCTTTTTTCAGCGATTTGATGAATTTTCTCATGAGGCTTCATTCTCCTATCAGTGATTCCTTTTCTGTATGGATGGCATTTGCTAGGGATTTGAGTCAATTAACATCAAAATTGTCATTTTTTAATCACTGCTATGAAGATCTGCATTTAACACAACTGGACATATCGATGATACATTATGTAACTGTATTTTGAACGAAAGGATATGTACTATAATGACATGTCTACTAATGTTTAATAAGATAATAGAAATATAAATAAATCAAAATCTGGAAAAAGACGCAAACATCTGAAATTATGTGTAGAACAATAGTCAAAGATTTGATGATTAACATGCATTACACAGGCACAGCCCCACATAATAACTCATTTAATTAAATATTCATACCGAATCCAAGGAAGAAATTAATTTTCTCCAATATCCTATCTTGTAATATTAAAGTAAGCAGTGTAAGATTCATCCCTCAAGCTAAGCAAAGGCTCAAGCACAAAATTCCTCCTCACTCCCTTGGCCACAAAACTAATAGGGTGATACTCCCTTACCCCTTTTTCCATCAAAAAGCTAGCCCTTTCAACAAAAGTGGCATCCCCGTTATTCTTACATCCAAGCACTACGCCTGTTCCATCGCCATTAGAAGCAATAAAACATCCTACATTATCTGTAGACTCAAACGATACACTATTCGCCTTCCCATTAAGTCCTGGAACTATCATATTGAATGTATATGCTGCTTTGGCTGCAGGTGCACTTGTCCCATATCTGACCATTAGGCCCTTGTTAGGTCCTTGATGTGCAACTGAACAGCCAGGAAGGTCGAATGGTTCAAGCATTACAGACTTAGCCAGGTGAATGACTCTGAAAGTAGCACGTATGGAGTCATCCGTTCCTGGTATAGGCATTTTGTTCATTGTTATTAAGTTGTTTGAGTTAGATATGAAGATCTTTTGGTCCTTTGGTTGCTGTGAAAACGAGAAGAGTTGTGAATTGTATGAAGAAGATGGAATTGGGGTGATGTAGTCTGATAGAGAACTGGGGTTTGCAGCATGTATGTCCCAGTCTTTGCTAGTTAAGCCAACCATTAAGTAGGGTCCGAATAGTACTGCTTTAATCATAGCATATTCTTGTCTATCATCTGTATAAATATATAATAAACCCATTAAAAAAATTCCAAGATAAGTATGCACGAAGGATATATTATGGTAAGTAAGGAGAAGCTAACCTTGTATAGCCTCTGTCCTTAGTTTGATTGGCAAACTAATTGTCAATATGTCCTTTGAATTCCACTGCTTTGTCAAAGTAAGAAAATTTCCTGTCAACGTATATGCGAGTGTAAACATGCTAAATTAATTTTGATGTGCACAATACATGTTTGCATGCATTCAAACTGAAACTATATAATTTACTCACCAGGTTGAGGCAATTTCAAAGGTGGAAAGCCAAAAGTTGAGTTTGCGCCACTTGAAGAAGTCCAGAATGGTATTCTCAGATTTATGGTTGAAACCGGATTACGTGGCTTTATAGATGCAATAAAGACATTAAACAATTTATGCCTAGTTTTCTATTTATACGATTTGTATGCCTAAATGGATCGACAAAATATACCTGATTGGGGGAAAACAACAAGGACAACTGAAGATGAGGGTCTGCTGATGTAATTGGCTGGATTTTCTGTGTTATTGTAACACCTCCAGACTTCCAAGTAAATGTACTTGATATGAACTGTATAATGTACAGAGTTGGGGTTTTCCCCATCTGTTCGAAGTAAATTGAGTCTCCTAATTTAGAAAATGATTCGATACCTGCACGTTTACCAGTAACAAAAATAGTTAATACGCAATGCACGATCTAACATAATTAATTAATTTATAGTGTTCTTAATCTTATGTATACACTTGAGAATTAATGCCCAGCATTACATGCAAAGAACTCAGGCCATGGATCCATCTGAATATTTATGTTTCAGTTCACAAAAATAGCTTATCTATGACCGTTTTGCGAAAACATTGATTACTTATACCATGTAGCTGTAAATTCCGACTATACTGGTTTCTAAAACTAACTTTCTTTGATTAATCAGAGTATATCTTGGCAAGGATATTATAGGTTTCTGAAGGCAAAATAATACCTGTTCCATAACAGCACCAAAAAGAATCAAACTGTGTTCCCCATTTGTGAATGCTAACTGCCTTGGACTGTCCAGGTCCCTGAGGAAGTGTGTATATCATCACTCCAGGCTCTCTTCCTCTTTGAATACTCAACACGCCATTTGTAAGAGCTCTTTCGTAATAATCAGCATATGCCATTTGTTTAGTCCATCTAAATAAGTGACGAGAGACCTACCAAGGTTTGAAAAAAAAAAAAAAAGACAGATGATTGCATTGTTACATGTCCTAAAATGAGGAAAAATGAAAGGGAATTCATGTGACTGTATTCTTTATTAGTGGTAAAGATGAAGATAATGACGAACCTTAAGCATGTTGTAAGTTGTGCAAGATTCTTCATCCTCCGGGGTTAGCGTATCTGCTAAACGTTTTGGATCTGACCTGAAAGTTTGCTTGTATTGATTAAAAGTAGATAAAAGCATATTTATGTTCATCTTTGATGTGCTAAACATGAGCATTATACCAAAATTCACCAATAGAAGTTCCACCCGTGGCAAAACTGTGAGAAGAATTAACGATATCCATGAAGTATGTTCCCATTTCCTATCATGTATCAAAAGTAGATATAATATGAAAAAAGGAAGAAATAGTTTGTTTAGCTTTAAGAGTACAGTTTAAGAAGCAATTTAATTACCCTGTAAATTGGATCACCAGTGACCTCGTATCGCATTTGGCCACCTATAACAACTGGAATATGAGTGTTGGCATGAAAACCAGAAAGACTATCATCCTGCAATGTACCATGATTAATAAACTCATAACTCATAAGTAGTTTTTGATACTTGTAAAATATTGGTATATAAATCTCCTTGTGTGTTTCTTAAGTTATTTTCAAATGCTTGGAACTGCATCCTTTTCTAAATCTGATTTTATTTTTTATTTTTATTTTTTAAATAAATAACGAGTAACAACAAAAGTAAAAGTATTCTGTATCTAAAATTGCCTGTTTTTCTGTATCCAACCAATTAGGATCTCCGATTTCATCTTTTTGCAATTAAATCACAGGAAAAAAAATAAGGTTTAATTGCAAAAAGGTGGAAATCAGAGGGTTTTGATAGATTGCATATGGGGAGGGAAGTTTTTGGGTACATGAGATTTGATTTGAGTAACATGAGTATAAACCAAGTTTTATGTGCAGTTAGCATTACCGACTTAAAATGGGGTGACCATTTAATTGTGACCTCCACTTAATTAACAAATTATTTGAGTTCCTTACTTTGAAGTCTGTAATTCTACAATCAAAAAATATTCATCACGAATTGCTGATTAATTGTAATTTAGGAACTACTCTTTAACTGTCTTTTCTAATGGACTATACCTCAATATACTTATCAATTAATCTTATCAGATAAAAATAAAAATTAAACTATGGACACACCTTCAATGCAAGCGAACCTAGAAAGCAAGGCTTGTCGAAAAGATGAGCTAAAGTCAAATGCTTCTGATCATGCTGCAATAAGTTGATCAGTTCAGCAAATTTAATTTATATTAGAATTCCTAAGAAAGTGAAACAAGATACACTGCAAAATAGTGGGTGGTATAAGCTTAACAAAGCTACCATATCCTTTAAGCTTTCCAACAACACTATTCCCACTTATAAAATAGAGATAATAACATAAGTATGAAATGGAAATCCTTACCGTTATAGTGTACAACTTGTAGAGAACATCATTCATGCCTCCAGTTTCTTCGTTAAGGGATTGCCAGTGCCTTTCTATAGTGTACCTCTGTATAACATTTTGCACGCGATTTGCAAAGTATTCAGCCATCCTGACTACCATTTTCAGCGCTTGCGGATTATTAGCATACAAGTGCTGATCTAATAACCCTGCCATTATCTGTTGTGGAACATTAGTAATTCTATTAACACTAGAAACAACAGGAGAAAATAACTATAATACAACGGTTAGTTATAAATATGTATACCTTGTGGATGGTGTAATATGGTGCCCAAACTGGCTTAATGGCTTCAAAGCGATCAAATAGTTCAGTTGGAAATGCTGATAAATATCCAGTTCCTATTTTATTTTGACAAACAGAAAGAGCATTCACCAATGCTGTCATTTTCTGTTTGAGTGTGTCATTATGCGTGCTTGCCCACATCAACGCTGATGCACTTAAATAATGCCCTGCACAAGATCAAACACGGTATCATCAGACCCAAAACAATGTAGTCTTAGTGACAAATAGCTCGTTTGAATTGACTTATGTAAGTAACCCTGAAAAAGAATGGTACAATATGAAAATCATGTACACTAACCTACGAAATGACCTCGAAGTTCTACATTAGGCGCCTCCCACCCACCATAGGGAAGGCCGGGGGTTGGTAAACCCGCCTGCTTCCGGAAGCTCCAAGCTAGTCGATCGACATCTAAAAGCAGCAAATATTCCAAATTTGTTTGTTGAGCAATTCCATGTAGAGATTGCGGATTGACACGAACGTCGTGAAGAGAAACTTCTCGGAGGAAATCACCACCGTTCGCGTTACCGCTGATTCCGTCCGCACCCTTCATGGTTCTATACAGCATTGCCCAATCGAACTTCTCCTGTGGTGATGGATTCATGTTTAGAACCTTCCTTGGAAGCAGGTCCATCCATGTCCATTCATCGCTTGGTGTTAAATGGAGATGATCAGAAAGTTCTTTTTTCAAAGTTTGGTTGTTTGAATACAAGAGTTCATAACGTAATGTATGAGAAGAGAGCTGAGTTGGTATGTTGGTGCATTCTTTTGCATGCACACTAGTAGAAAGCAATACTAAGAGAAGAGTGCATGTCCATATATTGGCTGACATTTCTTTCTTTTTCATTGGTACATGAAACAATGAAATCACTGCCCATATATATATATATATATATATATATATATATATATATATATATATATATATATATATATATATATATATATATATATCCAACCAAATAAAATCACTTATCTCTAAAATTCTCTGTACTTCTATACAAACCAATCAACACCCCCTAAATTCCATCTTTTTACAATTAAACCCTCTTTTATTTTTGAACTTAATTGCAAAAAGATGAAAATTGGTGATCTTTATTGATTGAAGACAGGGGTACAGAGATTTTTAGGGACAAAGGATTAGCTCTCATATCCAACTTACATAATACGCTCCTACCTCATCACTATCCAACTTACAGAAACGCAAATTACTGTGTTCTTTGTACTGGATTAAACGAAATCAGTGGCGTTATCCAACCAGGTGGATTCTTGTATTTTGAAAATTCATGTTCCCTGCGTGCCTATTTAATATCCACCATTCATTATTAACTGATTAATCATAATCAATTGATTAAAATGAATGATTTTGATTTAATAGGAGAGAAGACACATAATTTTTTACAGCGGAATAATGGAGCCACCAACAAAGTTACTGATGTCCATGTCATTATGGACTACAATCATTAATTTCTAATGCTTATTTTAATTAATTATTTGATTAAATGAAACCGATGGTATGAATTCAAAAAACATTGGCAAAATTTCTTTATTAACTGGCCCCGTCTAATTTCTCTACTCGTGTCTTCGCCTATCACAATCATTTATTGCTCATGCATTAATCTAGTTTACTAATTAATTAGCTGTTTGCTAATATGTCATTCAATATTTATTTAAATCAATGCATGCGTGGTTGTAATCAGCTAGGACCTGTGACGTGTGTAAGTTTGAGGATAGAGGTATTGATTCTAATGAATTTAGTTTTTAAAAAAAACATGGATTGACTTAGAATAGGATTTTGTTCACATCCTTCTTAGGGATGTGAACAAAACACTTCATTCTGATTAATGGAAATCAGGGGATCCATATGGACATTTCTGATTTCCACCAACGGAACCGACCGAGTGTTTTGTTCACATCCCTTAAAAGATGTGAACAAAATCGCACTCAATTGACTTAATGTTCAACCCTACATGGAATGTATAAATGATTTAGCTTAATGTACGATTTTTGATGCAATGCAATTTTGGACATGACTATTATGATTATGCATTTGGATGTTGTTAAGGGCCCATTTTCGGCGAATGTCAGTGGGGCATGGAGCGTGGTGTTGAACTGTGATATTGAGCCTAATAAGTTGATGTAAGTTTGTGAATGGGAACATGAGTGTGGCTACAAACTCAGTATTGAACATGGTGTTGAGTAGAGTATTTAATTTGAAAACTTTAATTTAATTGATTTATACTTGATAAAACTTGTTTTTTTCCCAGTTGTGCAATATATGTTTAACTAAAATGGAATAATAGTACGAAAATTGAAATACATGTTGTATAATACTAATAAATAAAGAGAAAATTATACAATCAACCTACATAATCATGCGGTAACAATTTCAGCTCTTACATTATTTCAAATAGTTATCGTTTCCTTATTCACATGTCTTTGAACATGCTCAATTGTTGTGTGTGTTGTATTTCTTGTACTATGATATTCTTTAAGGAATTCCTTTGAAACAAGATTGAAATTATCATCATAGATTGTAAAATCTACATCACCATTGTTATATTTGCAGGAATAGAAATTGTAGCCAGAACAACATTTTCTTTGAGTGTCGAACGAGTATGTTGTCATACTCTTCAAAGTAACAAACTTTTCTTTCATATTCCAATTATTCTATCAACTGTCATACATAAAGATGGATGATAGAAATTAATTTTTCATTATTCTATTTAGATTGATTTGTGGTATCGCCAGAATGAGAAATATGATATCTAACATTACCATATAGTGTTAAATAATCATTTTTAAGTGAATATCCTAACTCAAATACATAATGATGTCTAAGAAGATGACGAGGTAAATTAGAAGTTCTATCATGTATAACTGAATTAAAAAAACTACTATCATGCTCAGTAACTTCCTATCCAGCTAGGGTTGTCAATGGATACACGAAAAATTCAAAATCCGTCTGCATCCGTATTCGAAAAGCGGATAATATCCGACATCCGAAAAAACGTGTGCGGATACAGATACATTGATATATGCAACCGAAAATTATCCATCCAATTTTTTCAACACTGTACTAAAATATATATGTATTTTTGTGCATAAAATGAGATTTTTTTAGTGCTTTATTAAGTTAAAGATTTGTATTATATGCACTAAATGCATATTAGATTCTCAAAACAATTTAATTTCATCATATTTGTTTATTTTTAACACTTTTATGATTAATAGAATTGAAAAACATTTATGCTAAACTAACAAATTTCATTTATATTTCTTGATTTATCAATCAGTGGCGGATAGGATAATTATTCGATATCCGTCCGTATCCGCAGATATGAATATCCGATATCCGAAAATGATTTCGGATACGAATATGAATATAGCACTATCTATATTCGAAAGTATTCGTTGGCAGCCCTATATCTAGTGATAACATAAGTAAACTAAAAACAGAATAAGCGATGGTAAGATATTCTGCATAGCATAACATTTTTGTCATATATATGGAACTACCTGATTTGCTGCTAAGTGTGTCATTAAGTGAATAACCTCTACAACACCAACACAATATTTGAAATATAAGCAGTAGCAATTTAAACTTCCAATATGAAATGGAGCAACATCAAACTATGGGTCATCTAGCTTGATAATATCCATTGCGAGCAATTGTACCTTATACAAAACAACATGAAAACGAACAGAAATCGTGTTAACTGGACTTTGAAAATTTTCGCTCATTTATTGATTAGAGAGTGCTACAACTATAGTATATAAGAATATGACAATTGCTTCCTGGATCCTAACGTCTTCCAGTGTAGTTAGAACATAATTATATAATCTCTTGCAAACAAGAAAAAACAAAGTATTCTCATTAGGAAATTAATCTGATAACATTTAATTATCATTCAAAATATCTTCTACCCACATTAAGTTGGTACATTTTTGACACGTGAATCATGATGATATTGCTCCTTCTTCTGTGTAAATGCATCTTTATAAATGATCAAATCTTGTGCATCTTTGTAATCGAAACACGCTAGTGAATTAGATATTGTTGGCATAGACGAGAATTGCGATAAATGGAGAGGAGATGACGTGGGGAAGAGGAAGGGAGTAAGAGAAGAGGAATATGGATTGATATAGAGAAAGTGGGGAAGGAGGGAGGGTTTGTAGGGGAGATGGTTATTATCGTTGGCACTAATACGTCTGCCGCGTACGACTTGATTTTCCCTGGGATTGAATGTGATTAGAAGATGGTGTGGGCCTTGGTGCTTCTGATGCATTCGACACCTCCGAATGACAATGTGACACATAATGGCTATGATCATTGCATAGGTTACTTCATTGTTATATTGTTGATGTGGATTGGATGCTATTAGATCATGCCTTATTATTCAAATTTTTGTTTTCCCATTTTAACTGTTGGTATTAGTACTTGTTATCGGTATTATTCTCTATAATGGCTATACATTCTAGCTTGCATTTCATATGAATACAACTTTTACGGGAATTTGGTAATATTCTAGGGTTCTGTAATAACCCGGAAAATACGAGCCAATTTCAAATTTTTAAAATGGTGATTTCAAAGGAATTTGAACAATTGAAATAGAATATTTCAATAAAATAGGGAATTAGAAATAGTGAGTCGGTTTGAAAATTTGAATTAAAACTTTGACTCACTATGCAGGGTGGAAAATATAACGGATTTTAGTGAAACCAAAAATATTTAAATCTATTTATCAATACCTTTCTAACGAATTTGAAAAATCGAAGTTTCATAACGGGAATCAAAACTTATGGCCGAATGAATTTTCAGAAGGGTCGGTATATATAATATATAGCCCTGGAAAATTGATATTTTGCATACGACCTCGGAATTCGACGAAACCACTTTTGTTGGGTCCGGGATGTCAAACTATTGCTACGTTCCAAATTTCATAATTTTTGAAGCCGGTATGTGAGCGTGGCAAAAGAAAATGCGATTGGTCAATTTCTTTTAAATTGGATCGACCAGAAAATGGCCATTTTTCAAACGACCTCAGAATTCGACGAAACTAGTTTTGTTGGGACCGTAGAGTCAAAACATAGCTAGATTTATTTTTCTGGAATTTTTCGAATCAGTTTGTGGCCCTGGCAAATTGAAATGTACGTTGAAAGTTAAAAATTAAATGTTTTATACTTTAATTTGAAAAATAACTGACTGTAACAGTCGAATTGGCCTACGAAACATATCTCATTGTGTCCGGAATGAGGGTATTTAGCTGGGGGCAACAGTCGTTGGGTTTAAAAAGGAGTTCGTTTGAGAAAACACTATTTAAAAATTTAATATAGTCCTCGTCCAATCAGAATTTTCCATTCATAAATTTTTTTTTAAAAAAAAAAGAAAACCCCCCAAAATCAACGGCAAAACCCGTTCGACACCTTCTCTCCTCCACCGCCGCCGCTACAGCCGCTTCCAGACTTCGCTACCGCCACCCCTCGACGCGCCTCCGTCCCCTCTTCAAATCCGACTAACCATCGCCACCCCTCGTCGCCTGTGCCGCCCGAATCGAAGCCCCAAAGTCCCGACCTTTCCACCGCCGCCGCCGCCGATCTAGACCACCGAACGCCACCAAACCACCACCGACAGGAAGCCCTCTCTTCCCTCTTCCACGTCCAACTCGCCGATCATCCCCTCGTGCCTTGATTTTCGCGAAAACTGTAAACCTAGTTTTGAAGCTTCGTGAAAGTGAGTTTTTCTTTGATCTTTACACTTTGAAAAATCATATCTTTTTGGTGTGTTGACGAAATTCGATGAAACAGGAAACATCGGGACCGTAAGGAAGCTCTCTACCCAATAGAAGAAGCCGCGGATTTTTCTGACATCATATCGATTTTTAGTGCTCCGAAAACCAAGGTGAGAAATTTAAATTAACGTGAAATTGAATGGAAAATGTCTTGTATAATTTATATTAGCGAAATATAAATTACATACGTGTTGTATACCTCATGCACATACGTAGTGTAAGCTATATAAGCGAAGTATGAATTTTACATGCATAGAATAATTGATATATGTGTCGAAATGCAAGTGAAATATATATTTATATATATATATATATACTCCCCTCGTCCACAAACCATGGACGATATTTATTGTTGTGAATTGGTGTGAAATATTGGATGAAAAATACGAATGGTTGAATAATTGTTTGTGGTTGATATTGTTTGGTTGTGGTTGAAAAATACCCCTTGGTGATTGAAATGAATTGGAAATATTTGTGGAAATAAAAATAAACATGCCCCTGCGTGCGAATTAGATGCATGAATCCCCATTGTCAAAAACCGCGAGGTTTTAAGGTAGAGCGAGGAGCCGTACTAGGGACGGTGCCGGTTTTAACTACCCTGCCGTTATGCTGCCGAAATTTTGAATAATCTTTGTGTGTTAGAATTATTTTCATATGTTGAAATAATTTTTATGCGTTGAAATTAAAGCCATATGTTGAAACTATATCCATGTGTGGAAAATGTTCATGTGTTGAAAAGTGTTGTGTGAAAATTAAATTCATTTGTGAATGAATGAAGTGTTTAAACAATAAAAATCACATTTATATACATATATATATGAAGTATGAAAAATATTCGCCTTATATAAATAGTTTCAACAATAAAAATCCCATCTTTCTAATATGAACAACATAAATAAAATGTCCATGTGTGGAAATACTCATTTGTTGAGAAGTGTGTGTAGTGGAAAAGTTCATGTGTTGAATAAAAAGATCGAACAATAAAAAAAATTTACATTTTTTATTGAAACTATGAAGTGTTGAAACATCTATTTGTCGAATAAATATTTTAAATGATAAAAATATCATTTTTATCATATGTGTGATATGCTAAAGATATGCGGACATTGAAATAAATATTTGTGAAAGAAATATTATATTTAACATGCATAGGAACTAAATAAAATTGTCATGTGTTGAAATATATTTTAGTTCGCCAAAATTATCATCTTTGAAATGTGAAGTGTTAAAAATAGCCACTTGTTCAAATAAACGTGCATGAGTTGAAATATACATTAATTAGCTAATGATATGATTTTAGCCTATGCATGCAACATTAGAATGAATGGTGTTTTTAAACCAAAGCAAATCAAATATGAAATTGAATGGAAAATGATAAGTGTTAGAAATTGTATATATGTACATGCATATCTATTGAACAGGTTAAAGAAAAGGGGCTAGAGAAGAGAAATAAAATTTTGTGCCCGACAAATAGGTACACATTTACTGCTTTGTTTGGGTGATGATTTTATGAGCCTGTTGGCTAGCCGCTTGGCTTTTTCTTTTTCTTTTTGATATGAGACGCCCGTGTGGCTATTTAGGAATTTTCCCAGACCCTCCCATACAAAGGAGGTTATGGCGAAATTTTCCGAAATTTAAAGGCGTTAGTGAAATAATTGAAGTAGAAATGATATAGGAATTTTTGAATGAACTATATTTATATAAATATATAAATATAAATAGAATTAAAACGAAACGTGGCCGTGCAGTTCATGTTTTGAAACCGTGATTTCATACGATTAGTGCGGGAAATCCGACCATTGGATTTTCCCGAAACCGCAACCGTTGGGTTCGCCTTGGAAATATCTTTCCACCGGCACCAACTTTGTGAAGATCCGACGGTTGGATTGTCTGGAATGTTTAATTCAAAACTGAAGAAAAACAGCGCCAGAAACAATTATATTTATATAAATATAATTAAATTAAATCGAATAACGACGCTGCAGTTCATAAATTGAAATCGTAACTTCAAATGGCTAGTGTGGAAGATCCGACCGTCGGATTTTCCCAAAACTGAAACCGTTGGATTCGTTTTGAAATGACCTTCCTAATGATGTAAAATTTGTGAAGATCCAACGGTTAGATTTTCAGATATGTGTAAAACAAAATTAGTGAAAAGCAGCGCCAGTGCATTGACACGACCCGAAACGTCGTTTAATTAAATATGGCTGTTTTAAATTAAATAAAAATGGCGATATATCGTTATAAAATACTATAGACGATATAGAGTGGAAATAAACCAGTTTTGTTGTGTTCGCTTGATATGTGATGGTTGAATGTATTTGACATGAAAATTATAACTAAGTAACTGA
The DNA here is from genome assembly GCA_030737875.1 of Allium sativum. Taxonomy (NCBI): domain Eukaryota; kingdom Viridiplantae; phylum Streptophyta; class Magnoliopsida; order Asparagales; family Amaryllidaceae; genus Allium; species Allium sativum. The sequence goes on along the minus strand of CM060923.1, from coordinate 565,806,072 downwards.
AATGTGAATGTTGAATAGTCCAACCATGTGATTAATTGATTTGAAAATCTAAATATACGTGGATTATTTGAAAAGGCCGAGTTTATCTCATTTCAAATAATCGATCGACGTTGAGAAGTCGAAGACGGCTGAAGACCGACGATCTCCACATTGGATGGATGGGCGCTACTGATGCTCGTGATTGGAGTAGCTATCATGAAGGAATTGAAGTAGTAGCCGTCCAAACATACTGTTGATTGTACGGATATGCGAGGAATTGGTGCCTCCGGTTTCGTTCAGACCCAGAACGGACTTGTAAATGGACTGTGTGTCTGACATTGGATTTTGTTCTGTGTTGATTGATCTCTGTTAAATATATATCTGTTTGGCGGGGGAGAATTTATTCTCTTGCTTAACGCCCTTCTCTGAGACGTACGAGCTCAGAGGTTATACATTGACAGAAATCAGTCGCATGGAGTGGATTCCCTTTGTGGCACGCCTAAGTGGCATACGATCAAGGCTTCTGTTGCAAGGCAAAGTCTTGTGGTTGATGATCAAAGCATGGTCTGTGTGACGTAGCTTTGTGTATAACGTGAATTTGCGAGCCTCACCCCTAGGTATGAGTCAAAAACGGGAGAGTGACTGCAGGGAGAGCACGACGTTTCTTTCTAGCTAAGGTGGTGTCAGTGACCTACCAGCCCTGACATTATATATACTTTTCACCTGTGTGGTTGTTGGAATGCGAGGCGCCTCGATACAGGTCTGTAAGGACCGGGAAACGTGTGTTCAGGAATAATTAATCCTCAAAAGTAAGAGAGGACCGACCCTGAAGATCCAAGGATCATAGTGGGGTCCTGGGACATTTGCTAGAGTGTCTCGAATCGGAGAGGAACTTGCCCCTTGCCTCGACTCATGAAGGAATCCAATTTCCAATACGAAATATGCGAATATGATTGTATTACTAGTATGGCGACATGATATATGGTACCCATGCCGTCTAGGATTGATATTTATGATTGAATTTGCTTTTGAAACATATATGCACTAGTAATAATATCAAACACTTTTGTTTTATACGTATGAAGCATCTTTGGCCATTATAAGGGAAAACTCTATCCTCCGGCTTGTGTTGCATTGTGTGATGGGACCTGAGTCTTATAATCGCTTCATTTTATAAAAAGCATTGCATTGATTTAATTATTTATTTTATTTCATGCACTAGCACTCATTGGAGTAAACCCGTTCCGCGAAAGTGGCGTGATCCTTTGATTTGCCTTATTATTGTTGTTAATAAGTTGAGTAGATTTCTCATACCAGTCCCATGACTGACTCGTAGTTTGTTACACCGTGCAAACTCGGGTGCCCTCATTTTCGCACGGGCAGCCTAGTTACAGGTTTCTGACGCACTTTTGGCTCATGGCGAGGCTTGACTACACCGTGCTGACTTGGATTTTCTCCGCCATTATTGTATCTATATTATGATTCCGCCATTGGCGATGTAGACTGATATTTCTTTTGTGTACTCTTTATGTATGATTCCGCCTCAGGCGATGGTGACTGATTATGTATCATTATGCACTAAGTTGTATCCTGTACTGTGCTTCTCTGATGTGATGATATCTATATGATTCCGCTGTCATATGTGTGTAAACCATTCTATTTTCTGTTTATGCTATTTTCTGTGATCTGCTAATGATGATTAATGTGTAATATTCCAACGATTATCCTTAACACCGTGTCACGGGGTTTTGGGATCGTCACAGGTTCCATATTTAGGGTTTCAACCTCCAATAGGAACCTCCAAAAAACTAAATTCTCCGCAGTTTCAGCCTTTGCCATTCATTCCTCCTGTCCCTCCTGATCTCTCCTTACTATAAACCACTATACCTGTGGATAGTGGTGATTTTACAACAATTATGTCTAGGTGGAATTTGAAGAATTCACATAAACGACTCCACAATAAAACATTTTCTCCTAAAAGTGATGCAAGCAGGGATGGTGTAACACAAATGATATCTACAAAAATCAGAGGAATTCTCCATCATAATTTCATATCCCCACTACTTTTTATCAAAGTAAAATTATAGTAAATAAACATTCAAAATTTCAATCTAAAACCCTAAATTTCACAAGGAATATCTCTGCCTTTCCACCTCTTAATCCAAAGCAGCAACACATTTATAAAGAAAGTGAGCCAATCCAAGTGATGCATCGGTAAACCTCAAATTTCTTTTAAATACTCAATCTAGGGCATGGAAGGTAGTGATAATCAAGAAAAATTGTTACAACCCGAATTTTAATAACATGTTAAAACAATAAAGGTATAATTAATTTTTAAATGAGAATTAAGGGAAAAGGGTTGCGCCAATGCGTTCGTCTCGGAATTCTATATGAAATCGAGCCTAAGTTTTCGAAAATAGGTGTCCGGATGAAGAAGTTATGGCCTGTAGAAGATTCAGCAAATTTCAAGCAGCACAGGACCAGGCAGGTCGACCCTCAGCAAATTTCAGGCAGCACAGGACCAGGCAGGTCGACCTTGTGGTCGACCTACCCCCCAGGTCGACCATGTGGTCGGCCTCCCCCCTTACAGGTCGACCTGGTCGGCCTTTTTTGACCCAGAACCCATTTTTGAAGCCTGAGATATGTTTTGATGGTCTGGATTGATTCTAGGGTTGATCTAAGGGCCCTAAATAGTTCCTACACCTATAAATATACCCTAAGACCTAACCTAATTCATAATAAATCATTCTTACACCATTATGCTGCTAAAATATCTCTTGAACCATGGCCGGCGTCTCCAAATCAAAGTACAAGCATTCAAACTCTAATTAATTCAAAGAACAAGGCTTCTACAGTGATTCAAGACAATAAATCAACAACGCCGCAACATTTTTACAACAAATTCAGTTTTTAATTCCTTGTCCACGATCGGTAAGTTCTAGTTATTTTCAGATTAAAATAATTAAATTTAATATGGACATGTGATGAAGTGAAATTGGACTTTTGATTCAAGTCTATTCTTGTTTCTTCTTGGATCTTGATTTTGGGAACTTTTCTATCTTTATTCTCATGACAAGTTTATGGTCTATTCAGCTTGTTGTGAATCAATTTTCTGGGTTCATGTTGATATTATTATCAAGATCTATTCTTTATGCCTGAGATGATGTTTTTATGTCGTGTTCTCTCTAATCTTGTTTTATTGCAACTTCTACCTTCCACTATTTATTTTCTTTTGATGAACCTAGGTCAATTTCGGACCTAGGCCTAAACTACGATATACATACGATGGTATACGGGGGAAATATTGGAATATTTCCTAGTGGAAAATATGTGTTTGGTGGAATTGATGGCATAATATGAAAGTTGGATGTTTGGGGATAATTTACCATTAACATGAAACGGGGTAATTTTGTGTATTGTTATTTTAATGGTTATTGCGCGATTGGGATTGGTATATGTAATTTGACATGGATCTTGATATATGTAATTTGGCTAGAACTTGTTATGGGTAAATTGGTGTAAACGTGGTATACATGTAATTTTGGGTATAAAACTTGATCTATGTAAATTAAGCATAGCTTTTTAAACATGTAAATCATGAATCTTGACATATGTAAAACAGCATGAAACTTGGTATATGTGTAAGTTGGCATAAAAATTGGCATACATGTAAAACGGCATGAATTGAGCATATGTAAATTTGGTATGAGTTGGGAATATGTAAAACTGACATGAAATCTAGATCTTAGGCATATGTTAATTATGTAAAAATTTGGAGTTGAAATATATATAATAATTTATGACTTGGTAGAGGTTTAATATGAACACGCCTAAGTTGGGTTTTGGGTAGTTGGCCTGTATTATAAATAAAAGGCTATAACTTGGCAAAACCTTATAGTGAATTATGATAATAATTTAGGAATACGTTTTAGGGCAAATACGTGAATTATGAACTTGATAATTAGCATATAACTGGAAATATGAACGTGGTTGAAACATGAACATTTTTATATGTTAAACACATGAACTCATATTGGGTTTTGGGGGGAATACGATCATTAATTAACCTTTGACACGAGGTTAGACTAGGTTTGTGGTGTAAATCTGCCCGGAACTGCCCGGCAAATCCAATAGCTACAAAGTGTCAGTTTAATGTGAGAGGTCGAAGGTCGAAATGTAGGCGTAACGGTTTATGACACGAGGTTAGACTCGGTTTGTTGTGTAAATCTGCCCGAAACCGCCCGGCAAATCCAGTGGCCACAAAGTGCACGGTCTAATGTGAGAGGTCATGATTCGAGCGTCATAATGAATGAATTAAGGAAATAATAACCATAATAAGACGTGGGTATGGTTAGAGGGTTAGGTGGGATGACATGGAAATTTGACATGTAAATATGGACCTAACCGTATGAGTTAAGAACACGTAAAACTTATAAGTGTGGGCTTAACCATCATAACATGTTAACTAGACCAGTGGGTAGGGTTAAGTAAATTAAGAACGCATAACCAACATAACTGTTAATCTGACCAATGGGTGGGTTAAGTAATATGACTAGACTAATGACACTTAACCGATATGACATGAATGAGTGGGTTAAGTAATATGACTAGACTAATGGCACTTAACCGATATGACATGAATTGGTGGGTTAAGTAATATGACTAGACTAATGACACTTAACCAATATAACATGACACGTGGCAGGGTTAAGTCAACTTGAACATATAGATAATACTTAACCAACATGATACGTGGGCGGGTTAAGTCATGAACTGCTTGAAAACACTTAGCCAATTTGATACACTAAGATAGCGGGGTTAAGTTATGAATCACTGGACAACCTTTAACCAACTTGACATGATACGTGGGCGGGTTAAGCCATGAATTACTTGAAATACTTAACCAATGCAATCTGACGAATGGGAGGGTTAAGTTAAATGGGTTGGCGATGCTTAACCAATATGACATGGTGTGTGGTAGGGTTAAGTAAACAGATGAAGGAAATGCTTAACCGATATAACAAGACATGCGGTAGGGTTAAGTAACACCAGAGAGAACACTTAACCCAAGGTAACATAATAGGGGGTGGGGTTAAGTTAACTTGAATGAATAACACTTAACCAACCTGTGGGGTATACGAATAGACCCTAGGAAAACCCTAGTAGCGGAACCTGTTTCAGTAGTAACCCACACTAGGTATCAATGGTATCATGAGCTAGGCAGGGTGGGCACGATTACTGGGCTGATTGTAAGCGGTCAAAATGGCGGCGGGTGATGCAGCAGTGCAGGTTCCGACGGATTACGGGCGTGCACGTATTCTGGAGTGGAAAATTTAGCCACTGGGCATCAGTAGATATAAAGTTATGCATCAAGAATTGCGTTAGGGTTTCCATCCTAGGGATTGATGCACCCTATGGTGGGACCAGCACAGGTATCTACAAGTAGGGGGCTGCAAGAACTAGGTCGAGTAGGAGTAGATCGATTAAGGTAGTAAGGATACATCTAACACATTCATGGCAATTGGGCTGGTTTAGGTGAAACCCTCATATTAGATGTAGTCCTGAAGGCTACCACAACTACGGGGTTGGGATAACCTTAGTGTATAACACATGTGAAACATTGTAAGTAAGAGTCGATCAAATAGGTATGGTGGGGACATGAAACTGTCAATATGAGGTGGGACCCTCATCATAGGATATGTACCTATAAAACTATCATGTGGGTTATGGGGGATCACTTATCTTGTAATTATAACTAAGTAAACTAATTGGAATGCTAGTTAGGTGGTGCAGAGAATATAGGAAATCAAGGAAAATAGGGTAATGGTGAAACTTAGAAATCTTGCGACGTTATAGAAGTCTTGCGATGTGATACTTGGTAGGAACCTTGTGATGCTTCCCTTGATAGGAAGTATGGGATGTTATACCTGATTCATCGTGCCTGTAGCTTACCTCGTCATCATGCTTATGTTTACTTTTAGTTTATTCATGCCATATTATCTTCACCTGTTTTTATGTTGAAAGTCACTAGGACTTACTCAGTCTTTATGACCGACCCGGTTTGTTTCGCCTTTTTTTCTTCCATTCCCCCTCCCCCAGGTTTGCAGGATGGGAATACATCTTAGTACGTATCTTACCAAGCCCCCAGGCTCTTTCATGTACGGCTTGGAATTCTCTTGGCTATGGCTTGCTTTGCTTTATTGGGGAATACTACAGTTTATTTTCATGCTTCTTTGTTTTTGAGCAAGACAGATATTTTAGCTATGTAATTGAGTATTGGAAGTTGATGGGCTTTTATTTTAAACAAATATATTTAATAAATGATTTGAAGTACTTCTACTTTATTTTCCGTTGTTTTATATATGTCTGTCTTGTAATATTTCTGTTCCAGTACCCATAATGCTCCATTGAAGTTAAGGCATTCCCATTGTGAGTGACCTTAACGGATGTGGGGTGTTACATTTGGTATCAGAGCAGAAGGTTGCCAGACTGGGCAAAAAGCTTATAAAAACCTTCTGAAATTATTTTCAAAACGTTTACAAAGAAGCATTCTTATAAGAAAAGTTTTGTTTTACGAAAGGCATATTCCCCAAAGCCATATGCATTATCTTTTGATTCTCTCTTTGAATCTCTTCTTTCTTTCTTTTTCGCCATAATTTTGTAGGTGTACGACACAAGTCGGAGGGCAAAGAAGTGCCCAACCTCCATCTGTAGCCGCAGTAGTTCCATCTGTGACTAATCTTATTTCAAGCTTTGTAAGGTTGTAGTGTGATGGAGGTAACTTTCGAGAAACCGGCCAACAAGCTATACAAAGATAGTAAGAACGAGGGTAAAGAACACAAGCCTAAGGATGAGAAACTTGTTGATATGGCTTAATCCACGAAGGAGGAAAAGGTGAAAGGAAAGAGGCCAAAGTGAAAGAATAATAAAACCCATGACAAGAGAAAGTATCTTTAGTATGGTAAAAAGGGACATGTAGTTAAGTATTATAGGACAAGGACAAGGGCAAAGGACAGGATCATCGAGAGGGCAATTGTATGCCCTCACTACTAGCGTACCTAAGAGAGGTGGTAACGTTTCTGTTAAAAGTTTATCTTTTCTTTCATACCATGGGAACTTGGTTTTTGTACATCGCATCCATTTTAATTCTGCTTCGATAGTTGAGTCCCTGCACCTTAGTACTAGCATAGTAGGGGATCCCATTTTTTTTCTCAAATCCCATTAGGGAATCGGCTCGTTTATTCATGACTCATTTGGCTTTGAGAAAGTCTATGCTAAGTGTTGAGTTTAGAAGTAAAGCTTATGTTTTTGGGCTATGGGTTGATTCTAGGGATGGAGTGGTTATCCAGAAATGGTACCATTCTCGAGTATGAAAAGAGGGTAGTTAGGCTCTTGACTCGCCTCGGTAATGCCCTCGAAGTCTAGTGTAACCCTTAGGGTTCTGCCATGCTTAGTTACCTAGAATCTCTTGATACATTTATTGATCCGCTCAAGTAGTGTTCGCCACTAAGGTGGATGGTTCATCTCGCTTATGCATGAGTTATAGAAAATCACCTTAGTAAGTACACTTGGCAACATGGTTGGCATTTGTTTATTTTCAAGAGATAATTCATTTATGTGGAATACCTTCTAGTAAGTGAACGAGATCCGAGATTCAATAGTGAATTTTGGAAAGCTTGCATGAAACCATGAGTACGCAGTTATGTTTGAGTCGAGTATACTAGAAAGAGAATAAGTGAAAGGGAAACGAGAGGCGACAATGGAATGAGTTCCAACTCATATTTTGGAAATAAGAATTAAGAAGCAACAAAATTGTGAAGTTAAAGACGGTGAAAGCACAATGGAGTTAAGCTCAAGGAAATGCGACTCAGAAGATGGAAGGCTAGGTACGCGCATCATATCTCTTTTTAAGAGTATATCCTTGATCCCTCTTTTCCTATAGAGCTTATTTGCATGCTATCTTTTAAGCATATCCTCTCGGTCCTATTCTCGTTCCTATTTCTGTTGCAAACCCCATAGGGAGTATGACTCATCTGTTAGTAATACATGTTGGGGCTTGAGGGGGTCCGTTAGGTTGAGTAATTCTTTGGGTGTCAGCCTGATGTTGATTTTGGTCTTCGGGCCTGGTGCTTAGGGAGTTCTTCTCCTAGTCAGTATATATGTGACATAGATTTCCAGTTTTGACATTGCCTAATGGGCATAAAGTTTTTACTTGCTTCTATCTTTTGACTATCTTTAGGTAGGAACAATTGGGTGTAAACATGTGTTTGAGACTTGTTATGATTGATGGTTGCAAGTGGTTGCAAGTGGTTGCTTGTGGATGCATATACACGCACCTTAGACACTAGATCGGCTACGTCACCTTTCATACTGCATATGCATGAGTGTTTATACTTGTTTATGGATGAATTTGAATGTGTTATCATGTGGAAGTTGCATATGGATGGATGTTTGTGCACACTTATTGTGTTAATGTGACTAGGACTATTTGCATACATGTTGGACTCATGGCACTAAACATATTTTGCATTAAAAAGATCAATCAGGCCTGATCATTTGCATTAGGTAAGGAACATATACACACACTTTCTGCATATTTTCATACAGCATTAGAAATCTCTTAAGGACAATGGATGCCTGTGATCGATGATTGAGTAGATGGATGATTGGATGGTAGGACACATTCTTCTTAACTTGAAGAATTCGGGGACGAAATCCTTGAAGGAGGGGAGAATGTAACAACTGAATTTTAATAACATGTTAAAACAAGAAATCAAGGTATAATTAATTTTTAAAATGAGAATCGAGGGAACCAGGTTGCTCCAATGCGTTCGTCTCGGAATTCTATATGAAATCGAGCCTAAGTTTTCGAAAATCGGAGTCCGGATGAAGAAGTTATGGCCTGTAGAAGATTCAGCAAATTTAAAGCAGCACAAAACCAGGCAGGTCGACCTGGGGGTCAGATCGATCATGTGGTTGACCTTAGGGTCGACCTACCTCCCAGGTTGACCATGTGGTCCGAACCCATTTTTGAAGCTTGAGACATGTTTTGTTGGTCCGGATTGACTCTAGAGTTGATATTAGGGCCCTAAATCGTTCCTACACCTATAAATATACCCTAAGACCTAACTTAATTCATAAAAAATCATTCTTACACCATTATGCTGCTAAAATTTCTCTTGAACCATGGCCTTCGTCTCCAAATCAAAGTACAAGCATTCAAACTCGAATCAATTCAAAGAACAAGGCTTCTACAATGATTCAAGACAATAAATCAACAACGCCACAACATTTTTACAACAAATGCAGTTTTTAATTCCTTGTCCACGATCGGTAAGTTATAGTTATTTTCAGATTAAAATAATTAAATTTAATATGGACATGTGATGAAGTGAAATTGGACTTTTGATTCAAGTCTATTCTTGTTTCTTCTTGGATCTTGATTTTGGGAACCTTTCTATCTTTATTCTCATGACAAGTTTATGGTCTATTCAGCTTGTTGTGAATCAGTTTTCTTGGTTTATGTTGATATTATTATCAAGATCTATTCTTTATGCCTGAGATGATGTTTTTATGTCATTTTCTCTCTGATCTTGTTTTATTGCAACTTCTACCTTCCCCTATTTATTTTCTTTTGATGAACCTAGGTCAATTTCGGACCAAGGCCTAAACTACGATATACGTACGATGGTATACGGGGGAAATATTGGAATATTTTCTAGTGGAAAATATGTGTTTGGTGGAATTGATGGCATAATATGAAAATTGGATGTTTGGGGATAATTTACCATTAACATGAAACAGGGTAATTTTGTGTATTGTTATTTTAATGGTTATTGCGCGATTGGGATTGGTATATGTAATTTGACATGGATCTTGATATATGTAAATTGGCTAGAACTTGTTATGGGTAAATTGGCATAAATGTGGTATACATGTAATTTTGGGTATAAAACTTGATCTAAGTAAATTAAGCATAGCTTTGTAAACATGTAAATCATGAATCTTGACATTTGTAAAACGGCATGAAACTTGGTATATGTGTAAATTGGCATAAAAATTGACATACATGTAAAACGGCATGAATTGAACATATGTAAATTTTGTATGAGTTGGGAATATGTAAAACTAACATGAAATCTAGATCTTGGGCATATGTTAATTATGTAAAATTTTGGAGATGAAACATATATAATAATTTATGACTTGGTAGAGGTTTAATATGAACGCACCTAAGTTGGGTTTTGGGTAGTTGGCATGTATTGTAAATAAAAGGCTATAACTTGGCATAACCTTATAGTGAATTATGATAATAATTTGGGAATAGGTTTTGGAGCAAAAACGTGAATTATGAGCTTGATAATTGGCATATAACTGGAAATACGAACGTGGTTGAAACATGAACATTTTTATATGTTAAACACATGAATTGATATTGGGGTTTTGGGGGGAATACGACCATTAATGAACCTTTGACACGAGGTTAGACTCGGTTTGTGGTGTAAATCTGCCCGGAACTGCCCGGCAAATACAGTAGCCACAAAGTGTCAGTCTAATGTGAGAGGTCGAAGGTCAAATTGTAGGCGTAACGGTTTATGACACGAGGTTAGACTTAGTTTGTGGTGTAAATCTGACCGGAACCGCCCGGCAAATCCAGTGGCCACAAAGTGCACGGTCTAATGTGAGAGGTCATGATTCGAGCGTCATAATGAATGAATTAAGGAATTACTAACCATAATAAGACGTGGGTATGGTTAGAGGGTTAGGTGGGATGACATGGAAATTTGACATGTAAATATGGACCTAACCGGTATGAGTTAAGAACACGTAAAACTTATAAGTGTGGGCTTAACCATCATAACATGTTAATCAGACCAGTGGGTAGGGTTAAGTAAATTAAGAACGCTTAACCAACATAACTGTTAATCAGACCAATGGGTGGGATAAGTAATATGACTAGACTAATGACACTTAACCGATATGACATGAATGGGTGGGTTAAGTAATATGACTAGACTAATGGTACTTAACGGATATGACATGAATGGGTGGGTTAAGTAATATGACTAGACTAATGACACTTAACTAATATAACATGACACGTGGCAGGGTTAAGTCAACTTGAACATATAGTTAATACTTAACCAACTTAGCATGATACGTGGGCAGGTTAAGTCATGAACTGCTTGAAAACACTTAACCAATTTGATATGCTAAGATAGCGGGTTAAGTTATGAATCACTGGACATCACTTAACCAACTTGACATGATACGTGGGCGGGTTAAGCCATGAATTACTTGAAATACTTAACCCATGCAATCTGACGAATGGGAGGGTTAAGTTAAATGGGTTGACGATGCTTAACCAATATGACATGGTGTGTGGTAGGGTTAAGTAAACACGCGAAGGCAACGTGAAACACCCCACCTCTGTTAAGGTCACTCACAAAGGGAATGCCTTAACTTTGGTGGAGGTTTATAGGTAAAAGCCACAGATAAACTCAAGACAGATATAAATACACATATTTTAAACAGCGGAAACCAAACAGACTTTTATTTCATCAAAACGTGTTCAAACACAACATTCCATAATTGTCTCAAAATATTTCCAACATTACAAACTCATTACTGTCTTGATTATTAAAGAAGCATAAAACATAAATAAAGTGACAAAAATCCCCATAGTGATATCCAAAAGCCATAATCCGAGCAAAAGAGATCCAAATCATACATCTACGATCTTGGAGCTGGTAAAGAGTCTGACTGAGCTGAGCTGTTTCCTCCCTGTGGACCTAGGGGGGGACAAAAGAAAAGAAGACGAAAAGAAAATAGGATCAGACATAAAGCCTAAGTAAATCTAGTAACTCTTCAGTATGTGAATAAGAAAAGGGCATGATAGATATAAACTGAAAATCGGAAAGTGTCACAAGCTAAGGAAGTGTCGAATGTACTATCGCACCATACTATATCTCTGCACCTACTTGAGTTTATTCCAACTGGCACCCAAAGTTGAGGGTGAAGTGATCCCCATTTTCTAAAGATTGGCTCCTACTCGCGTTAACATGTGTCATACGGCCCCCAAGAATTGTAAATACCTATGCTGGTCCCACCATGTGGTGTATCAAGACCCATGGTGGCGGCCCCGACACAAATTCTAGAAGGCATAGGTTATACTACTGGTGTCCTCAGTGCCCTGGTTGTCTGCTCCGGAGTGTGTGCACGCCCGCACCCCGTAAGACCTACACTGTGCACCCACCGCCGTCGTTTTGACCGCTTACAATCAGCCCAGTAATCATGCCCCACCCTGCCTAGTTTCAGGGTACCGTTGATACCTAACTTGGGTTACTGCTGAAACGGGTCCCTCGTTACCAGGATTTTCTAGTCAAACATGTTAAGTGGTTAAGTGTCTGTATTTACCTAACCCCACCCATCAATTCTTGTTAACATGTTGAATTTGGTTAAGTGTTATAGTTGACTTAACCCTACCATTTGTCCTTAGCCTCTTGGGTGCACCAGACCACTCACATTAGACAGGTATTGCTATGGTTACTGGATGCGCCGGTCGGTTCCGGGCAGGTTTACACCGTAGCTCAGTCTAACCTCGGGTCCTAATTGGGCTTAATGCTTAACCACCCACATTGGATAGGTATTGTTGTGACTACTGGACAGCCGGGCGGGTCCGGGCTGGTTTACATCACAACTCAATCCAACCTCGGGTTAAGCATATCGTGTTTTCTAAATTTACATATTTTTAATACTTCTCAATTATATATGTAAATGTCATATCTTTTATTTTTGGGTATAACAATTCATACCTGCTTAAATGCCATTGTCATTGGCATGTGCCAACCATGCCAACATATATTTTCATGTTTTACACCCAACGTTATTACCCCCGTTTATACGTTCGCAACGTTATAATAAATGTTGGGCTCGACACAATTCAACACAACTTTTTAAGCGTGAGAAAAGGGGAAATCAAGAACATGTAATACTTTACAACATATAAGAGTGTGTGGCGCATGAACTTGCAATTTAGCGATACTAACATAAATGATGGGTCATGTGAACTTGCATTAAAATCAAAGTATAACTAAGTAGGTGACATATGAAATGGCATAGTTTTGGTTTATGCAAACTTGGGTTTAAACATGTTTAACTTGGCATAATGTCAACCACAAAACTAGCATGTTGTATATTCACCAAAATGTCCAACTATAACATCTAATCACATAGCCAATTTCAACATGAACTTGCACAGTTTATGAAATCCAAACGATACTTAACATAGATCCAATTATACTTGCAAATAAACATAAGAATGATTTCATAGGTTTTGGGTCATGCAGGCATAAAAGGTTTCAAATCTAGAAGATGTTTACATAAGCCTTAATTTAGACTTAGTGAATGTATATGGTCCATGTCATAGGCATAAACATAAAGGGATCAAATTATAGTTTTTGCAACAAACTTGCAAGTGCCATTGTTTTCATATACAATTGTTAATAGGCTTGCACTAATAAATTTAGGCCACAAATATCAATACAGAAGTCATGATAGAATAATTACAATACAGAATTTGTATCATATTCATACAACAACACAATTCTATTTTCATTTACATTGAATCACATCACAATTTTTTATTCATATTCTGAAAGGTCACTATACTTACAACGAATGCAGAATCTTGAATTCTGGATTCTGAATTCTGAAATTGAGATGTGTTCCTTTGGGTAGACTAACGTTGCATTGATTAATTTGATTAAACTTTGATCTTCTTCTTAATTTGATTCGTCTCTAGGCTTTTCTCTCTTGACAGCTATGTTCAGTTCCTCCCTGGAAGCACGACGACTCCTTTCTTATTTTTTTTGTGAATTTTCAGTTGAGACTTAGGGTGTATTTATAAATTTTTAAAATTTTTTGAGCCGTCAGATGAAGACAGGAGGAATCTAGGCCATACAAAGTTCAATGAGCCAATCAAGAAGTGACACGTCAGCCCTAGTGACACACAAGGCCATAGAAATTCGAGCCAGAGCCAGACCTAGCTAGCCCGGTCGACCAGGCAGGTCGACACTATGGTTGACCTGGTGTGGCTAGGTCGACACTATGGTCGACCTGGGGAGGCCAGGTCGACACCATTGTCGACCTGGTCTCTGGGCGGGAATTTTTCTGCCCAGCCTAGTTTGAACCTGAAATTCGAATTTTGAATTTTAAACTGAGCTGTTTGAATTTAAATTTTATTCTGAAACTTCTGAAGGCCATAACTTCTTCATACGGAGTCCGTTTCGCGCAAACTTGGACTCTATCTCAAGCAGAATTCCAAGACGAACGCAATGGCGTAACTCATTTCCCTTAATTCTTTTATTTAGATTAATTACACTTTAATTTGTGAAGATTAACGTTATATAATCCACGGGCGGTTACATTCTCCCCCCCCCCTTAAAAAGGATTTCGTCCCCGAAATCTTCAAGTTAGGAAGAATGTATATCCTACCATCCAACAGTCCATCTACTCAACCAACAAACACAGGCATCCACTGTCCTTAAAAGACTTCTAATGCTTCGTGATCATATGCATAGTGTGTGTATATGTCCTTATCTAATGTAGAAATCAGGCGGGATACTGATTCAATTGACCTCCTTAATGCGAATCATGTAAGTGTCATGAATCCATTATGTATGCAAAATTTTCCTACTCATAATTCTACATGAGTGCACCACTTATTCATACAAATGCGACAACCATATGACAACATATCAAGTTTCAACCATATAAAAATGAGAATACATATATATGCATATGCAATATGAAGTGACTGAGACAATCTATAACTTAGGGGGTGTGTGTGTGTATGCATCCACGAGCAACCACTAGCAACCATTTGCGGCCATCATCCATAACATGTTTTCAAATACATGTTTGCATCCATTTGTTTTCTACCTAAGGAGTTAGGAAAAGGACTGAGGAGATATACCTAAAAAGATAGATAAAGCATAACTTAAGGAAAAAGAGAGATCGAAGGTGTACCCTCAAAAAGAAGAGGGTAGGCAGCGCGTATTCTGTCCTCAGTTTCCCAAGTCGCGTCTTCCTCGGCGTCGCTCCACTGAACTTTAACGAGTTTGACTTCGCGGTTGCATAGCTTTTTCACTTCAGTTCCTAAGATGAGGGTTGGAAATCTCCTCACAGTTGCTTCACATTCCACTTCGGCTTTTTCTACAATGTTAGGTTCCACCACTTCCGCAGACTCATGCAAACACTTCCGGAGGTGAGAAACATGAAAGACATTGTGAACTCCGGCCAGTCTCTCGGGTAGCTCTAATCTATAGGCCATCTTTCCAACCTTCTCGATGATAGGAAACGGTCCTACAAATCTTGGTGCTAGCTTTCCTGTGGATCCAAAATGAATGACGTTCCTTGAAGGAGATACCTTAAGGAAAACTCTGTCCCCAACCTCAAATTCAAGGTCGGTCCTTCTTTTATCGGCGTAGGATTTCTGCCTGTCTTGGGCTGTCTTCATCCTTCTCCGTATCAAGTCCACTTTCTCTGAAGTCTCTCGAATCATATCTGGCCCAAGTATAAGCTTATCTGTAGACTCCCACCAACAAGTTGTTGATTTGCACGGTCTTCCATACAAGGCTACGAAGGGTGCCATACCTATGGTAGCTTGGTAGCTGTTGTTGTAGGCAAATTCCACTAAAGGAAGGTGATCCTCCCAAGTCCCTCCAAAGTCAAGAACGCAAAGTCTCAAAAGATCCTCTAAAACTCTATTCACCCTTTCCGTCTGGCCATCGATTTGGCGGTGATAGGCCGTGCTCAAACATAACTGTGTGCCTGCAGCTTCTTGCAGACTCCGCCAAAACTCGCTTATGAAGATAGGGTCTCAGTCACTAACAGTGCTGGAGGGTATCCCATGGAGTCGAAATATTTCCTTGAGATAAAGAGATGCTAGAGATGAGGCAGTCCTTCTACTCTTGATAGGTATAAAGTGGGCGCTCTTAGTAAGCCTATCCACTATTACCCAAATGCTAGTGTTGCCTCTTCTTGACTTAGGCAGTCCGTCAATGAAGTCCATTGAAATGCTATCCCACTTCCACTGTGGGACCTCTAAAGGATGAAGTAGTCCTCTAGGTTTCTTCTGTTCCGCCTTGACCCGTTGGTAGGTCATGCACTTAGAGTCGAAATCTGCCACGTCTTGCTTCATGCCGCTCCAAAAGAAAGTCCTTTTTATATCCTTGTACATCTTATCACCACCAGGGTGTATAGTCATCTTGGAATGATGCGCTTCCTCGAGAACCTTCTTTGTCAACTCCCTTGCCTATGGGACGCATAATATTCCATCTCGCCTCAGCCAACCCTTATCATCGTTGGCGTATCTACTGAGGTGACTAGAAGTCTCACCCCTAATAAGCTTATCAATCACATCCACAAGCTGAGTGTCTTCACATTGTGTAGCCCCTATTGAGTCTAAGAGAGTAGGGCGTACTTCGAGAGATGCTAACAAACCCGGTACAAAATCCGAGGAGGGCCTAAAGTTAAAACTGGCTATATACTCCAAGCTTTGCCTCTCTATGAAGAGTGGGCTTAAGGTCGGTTTCTTTCGGCTCAACGCGTCTGCTACTACGTTGCCTTTGCCGGGAATATAGGAAATTTCAAAGTCATACGAGGCAAGAAACTCCATCCATCTTTGCTGCCTCAAGTTAAGATCCTTCTGCAAGAAGAGGTATTTCAACGATTTATGGTCAGTGTATAATTCAAACTACTCACCTAGGAGATAATGGCGCCAAGACTTAAGCGCAAAGACGATGGCGGCTAACTCAAGATCGTGGGTTGGGTAGTTCTTTTCATGAACTTTCAATTGTCTTCCACCATACGCTACTACCCTTCCTTCTTGCATTAGAACATCGCCTAGTCCCGTTCCACATGCATCCGTGTATACTATGAACATTTTGCTTCCATCTGGCAAAGTCAGAACTGGGACTGTTGTGAGAGCCCTTTTTAATCAAGGAAAGCAAACTCGCAATCCAAATCCCAAGTGAACGCCAGATTCTTCTTTGTTAGCCTTGTGAGTAAGGCTGAGATTTTCGCGAAATCCCTAATAAACTTTCAGTAAAAACCGGCTAGCCCAAGAAAACTTCGAACTTCGGTTGCATTTCTTGGTGTCTTCCAATCTTGCACTGCCACCACTTTCGCGGGGTCCATGGCCAACCCCTCTTTGGACACTATATGCCCCAGAAATCTTACTTTTTTTCTCCAGAAGTGACACTTGGAGAATTTGGCTTTTAGTTGATGAGCTCGAATAGTTTTCATGATTTCTTTCAGATGCTGAGCATGCTCTTCCTCATTCTTTGAGAAGACTAAGATATCATCTATGAAGACAACCACAAATTTGTTGAGGAATTCTCTGAACACCCTGCTCATTAGATCTACGAAATAAGCGTGTGCGTTTGTCAGGCCGAAAGGCATGACAAGCCACTCAAATAAACCATCTGGGGTTCTGAACGCCGTTTTATCAATGCTATCTTCAGCTACTCTTATCTGATGGAACCCAGTTGCCAGATCAAGTTGGGAGAAGACCATCACACCTACAAGCTGATCAAACAAATCGTCGATCTGGGGAAGAGGGTGCCTATTTTTCTTGGTTAATTTGTTTAACTCCCTATAGTCGACGCAAAGGCAAAGTGAACCGTCCGCTTTGGTTGCGAACACCACTGGAGCACCCCATTCCGAAATGCTCCGTCTAATGAACCCTTTTTCAAGAAGTTCTTTAACCTGCTTACTGAGCTCCTTTCTCTCCTTTGGAGCCTTGTGTCTGACAGGTAAAGCTACATGCTTTGCGTTATCCACAAGATATATGCGGAAGTCTATTTCCCGCCTCGAAGGTAAGCCTTTCACCTCCTCAAAGACATCCGGATATTCTCGGACTACTCTTACTGATTGCAAATTCTCATCAGAAGCATCAAGCGACTCTAGATAAATAACCGTAATAGCATTCAAGGGATTACAAGAAATTTCTAGAGTGTTACCAAGCCGAGTTAAGAGTCTAACTACTCTTTTCTCACAATCAAGAATGGCACTATTACTGGATAACCAGTCCATGCCTAAGATCAAATCATATCCCGAGAAGCCTGAAACAAAGGCATCACAACTAAACTCAACGCTGAGAATAGAGATTTTCAAACCCAAACAAACCATTGACAAGTAAGCGGAGCCCCCAATTGGATTTGAAACTACTAAGGGATCTTCTACCATACTATGTCTAGATGCAGAGATTCTACTAAGGAAGATAAAATAAAAGAGTGTGATGCGCCAGAGTCAAAAAGTGTACGAACTGGATGATCATAAAGATAGACTAAACTTTCTACAGAAATATTACTACCTCGTTCCTACTGAGGTGCCACTAGCGCATGAACCTGAATCCTGAAGTGGATCCGGCTTTCTGTCCCTGCCCTTTCTTCTTTGGGCAGTCCTTAGCTTGGTGCCCAGTCTCTCCACAATGGAAGCAACCACCCATCTTCGCCTTCCTTTTTCGGCAATCTTTTGATATATGTCCCACAATGCCACAGAAATTGCACCTTCTCTTCTCACGGGGCTTATTGTTCTTCCCTACTTTCTTGAAGTCTATTTTCTTTGCTTGTAGACCCTCTTTCTTCTCTTCCCCCTAGTTTCTTTCTTGTCGTGGTCTTCCTCGTGTAGCAACGCCATGTCCACCAAGATTTCATAAGACGCTCACGTGGATACATGGGTTATAGAAAGGCTGTGTAGAGGCTCATTCAAACCTTTGACGAAGCGAAGCGCCTTCTTTTGTTGGGTGTTTACTAAGTCTAACCCAAATCTGGCCAGCTGATTAAACTGATTAACATATTCCCTGATCGTCATGCTTCCCTGTTTCAGGGTTAGAAACTTCTCCATTTGCAGGCTTATTTCAGCTTGGGAGAGAAACTTCATCTCAAACCTTGTCCTAAAGTCTTCCCATGTTTCCACCGCCCTCTGAGCATTGGTAATTTCCCACCAATATGAAGCTTCACCCTTAAGCAACCATACCGCTAGTTGTATCTTTTGCCTGTCATCAACTCCGAAAATGACAAACAGATCCTCAGTCTCCTTTAGCCAGTTTCTTGCTCCTACAAAGGATTATGTTCCATAAAAGTTTTTTCCACCCATAGCCTTAAAGTCTCTACATGTTTTTACTAAGGAATTTCCATGAGGAGGAGGAGGAGGAACCGCAGCCACTGGAGGAGAGATGTCTACTGGGCCCGCGCCATTGGCCCTTACTTCTAAGTACCTCCTAAACCAGCCGGGAATCGGCACTCCTTCCGGGAGGTTAAGGTCTCCAGACATGCTGAAACAGAAAGGAAAAATTCAAAATGAAGGATAGAGAGAGATAGATAGGGCACATGGCTTTGGGGGATTTTGTCGTTTTTTATAAACATAACACTTTTTTCTTGAAAAATGCTTCTTTAAACTTTCTTTTTGAAAACAATTTCAAAAACTTTTATCTAATCTGGTAAACCTATGCTCTGGTACCAAGTGAAACACCCCACCTCCGTTAAGGTCACTCACAAAGGGAATGCCTTAACTTTGGTGGAGGTTTATAAGTAAAAGCCATAGATAAACTCAAGACAGATATAAATGCACATATTTTAAACAGCGGAAACCAAACAGACTTTTATTTCATTAAAACGTGTTCAAACAAAACATTCCATAATTGTCTCAAAATACTTCCAACATTACAACCTCATTACTGTCTTGGTTATTAAAGAAGCATAAAACATAAATAAAGTGACAAAAATCCCCATAGTGATATCCAAAGCCATTATCCGAGAAAAAGAGATCCAAATCATACATCTACGGTCTTG
The DNA here is from genome assembly GCA_030737875.1 of Allium sativum. Lineage (NCBI taxonomy): Eukaryota > Viridiplantae > Streptophyta > Magnoliopsida > Asparagales > Amaryllidaceae > Allium > Allium sativum. The sequence goes on along the minus strand of CM060923.1, from coordinate 565,786,234 downwards.
GAGCTGGTAAAGAGTCTGACTGTGCTGAGCTGTTTCCTCCCTGTGGATCGGGGGGGAACGAAAGAAAAGAAGACGAAAAGAAAATAGGGTCTGACATAAAGCCTGAGTAAATCTAGTAACTCTTCAGTACGTGATTAAGAAAAGGGCATGATAGATATAAACTGAAAATAGGAAAGTGTCACAAGCTAAGGAAGTGTCGAATGTACTATCGCACCCATACTATATCTATGCACCTACTTGAGTTTATTCCAACTAGCACCCAATGTTGAGGGTGAAGTGATCCCCATTATCTAAAGATCGGCTCCTACTCGCATTAACATGTGTCATACGACCCCCAAGAATTGTAGATACTTATGTTGGTCCCACCATGGGGTGTATCAAGACCCATGGTGGCGGCCCCGACACAAATTCTAGAAGGCATAGGTTATACTACCGGTGTCCCCAGTGCCATGGTTGTCTGCTCCGGAGTGTGTGCACGCCCGCACCCCGTTAGACCTACACTGTGCACCCACCACCGTCGTTTTGACCGCTTACAATCAGCCCAGTAATCGTGCCCCACCCTGCCTAGTTTTAGGGTACCGTTGATACCTAACTTGGGTTACTGTTGAAACGGGTCCCTCGTTACTAGGATTTTCTAGTCAAACATGTTAAGTGGTTAAGTGTCTGTATTTACCTAACCCCACCCATCAATTCTTGTTAACATGTTGAATTTGGTTAAGTGTTATAGTTGACTTAACCCTAGGGCTGTCAACGGATACTTTCGGATGCGGATAGTGCCATATCCGCATCCGCATCCGAAACCGTTTTCGGATATCGGATATCCGCATCCGCGGATACGGACGGATATCGGATAATTATCCGCTCCGCCAACGGTCGATAAATCAATGAACATAAATGAATTTTTTTAGCTTAATATTAAGTTTTTTCAACCCAATTGATTACTAAAGTGCTAAAAATAAATAAATATGATGGTAATATATAATTTTGAGCAATATGCATGCATTTAGTTGACTTTCAATTTTGCAAAATAATATATTAGTATACTTAATTATGTAAAAATACACATAATTTAAGTTATAATTGTGAAAAAAAGCGGACGGATAATTTTCGGATGCGGATATGCCTATATCCGCATCCGCATCCGCTTTTCCGGATATCGGATATTTATCCGCTTTTCGGATGCGGATGCGGACGGATTTCGGATTTTTCGGATATCCATTGACAGCCCTACTTAACCCTACCATCTGTCTTTAGCCTCTTAGGAGCACCAGACCATTCACATTAGACAGGTATTGCTACGGTTACTGGATGTGTCTGTCGGTTCCGGGCAGGTTTACACCGTAGCTCAGTCTAACCTCGGGTCTTGATTGGGCTCAATGCTTAACCACCCACATTAGATAGGTATTGTTGTGACTACTGGACAGCTGGGCGGGTCCGGGCAGGTTTACATCACAACTCAATCCAACCTCGGGTTAAGCAGATCGTGTTTTCTAAATTTACATATTTTTAATACTTCTCAATTATATATGTAAATGTCATATCTTTTATTTTTGGGTATAACAATTCATACCTGCTTAAATGTCATTGTCGTTGGCATGTGCCAACCATGCCAACATATATTTTCATGTTTTACACCCAACGTTATTACCCCCGTTTATACGTTCGCAACGTTATAATAAATGTTGGGCTCGACACAATTCAGCCCAACTTTTTAAGCATGAGAAAAGGGGAAATCAAGAACATGTAATACTTTACAACATATAAGGGTGTGTGGCGCATGAACTTGCAATTTAGCGATACTAACATAAATGATGGGTCATGTGAACTTGCATTAAAATCAAAGTATAACTAAATAGGTGACATATGAAATGGCATAGTTTTGGTTTATACAAACTTGGGTTTAAACATGTTTAACTTGGCATAATGTCAACAACAAAACTAGCATGTTGTATATTCACCAAAATGTCCAACTATAACATCTAATCACATAGCCACTTTCAACATGAACTTGCATAGTTTATGAAATCCAAACGATACTTAACATAGATCCAATTGTACTTGCAAATAAACATAAGAATGATTTCATAGGTTTTGGGTCATGCTGGCATAAAAGGTTTCAAATCTAGAACATGTTTACATAAGCCTTAATTTAGACTTAGTGAATGTGTATGGTCCATGTCATAGGCATAAACATAAAGGGATCAAATTCTAGTTTTTGCCACAAACTTGCAAGTGCCATTGTTTTCATATACAATTGTTAATAGGCTTACACCAATCAATTTAGGCCACAAATATCAATATAGAATTTGTATCATATTCATACAACAACACAATTCTATTTTCATTAACATCGAATCACATCACAATTTTTTATTCATATTCTGAAAGGTCACTATACTTACAACGAATGCAGAATCTTGAATTCTGGATTCTGAATTCTGAAATTGAGATGTGCTCCTTTAGGTAGACTAACGTTGCGTTGATTAATTTGATTAAAATTTGATCTTCTTCTTAATTTGATTCGTCTCTAGGATTTTCTCTCTTGACGGCTTTGTTCAATTCCTCCCTGGCAGCATGATGACTCCTTTCTGATTTTTTTGTGTGAATTTTCAGTTGAGACTTAGGGTGTATTTATAGATTTTTAAATTGTTTTGAGCCGTCAGATGAAGACAGGAGGAATCTAGGCCATACAAAGTTCAAAGAGCCAATCAAGAGGTGACACGTCAGCCCTAGTGACACACAGGGCCATAGAAATTCGAGCCAGAGCCAGACCTAGCCAGCCAGGTCGACCAGGCAGGTCGACACCCAGGTCAACACTATGGTCGACCTGGTGGGGAGGCAAAGTCGACACCATTGTCGAACCTATGGTCGACCTGGTCTCTGGGCGGGAATTTTCCTGCCCAGCCCAGTTTGAACCAGAAATTTGAATTTTGAATTTTAAACTGAGTTGTTTGAATTTAAATTTTATTCTGAAAGTTCCAAAGGCCATAACTTCTTCATACGGAGTCCGTTTCGCGCAAACTCGGACTCTATCTCAAGAAGAATTCCGAGACGAACGCAATGGTGTAACCCATTTCCCTAAATTCTTTTATTTAGAATTAATTACACTTTAATTTGTGAAGCTTAACGTTATAGAATTCACGGGGTGTTACACAACGCTTAACCGATATAAAAGACATGCGGTAGGTTTAAGTAACAACAGAGAGAACACTTAACCTAAGGTAACATGATCGGGGGTATGGTTAAGTTAACTTGAATGAATAACACTTAACCAACCTGTGGGGTATACGAATAAACCCTAGGAAAACCCTAGTAGCGGGACCCGTTTCAGCAGTAACTCACACTAGGTATCAATGGTACCCTGAGCTAGGCAGGGTGGGGCACAATTACTGGGCTGATTGTAAGCGGTCAAAACGGCGGCGGGTGATGCAGCAGTGCAGGTTCCGACGGATTACGGGTGTGCACGTATTCCGAAGTGGAAAATTTAGCTACTGGGCATCAGTAGATATAAAGCTGTGCATCAAGAATTGCGTCGGGGTTGCCATCCTAGGGATTGATACACCCTAGGGTGGGACCAACACAGGTAACTACAAGTCGAGGACCGCAAGAACTAGGTCGAGTAGGAGCCGATCGATTAAGGTTGTAAGGATACATCTAACACATTCATGGCAATTGGGCTGGTTGAGGTTAAACCCTCATATTAGATGTAGTCCTAAAGGCTACCACAACTACGGGGTTAGGATAACCTTAGTGTATAACACATTTGAAACATTCTAAGTAAGAGCCGATCAAATAGGTACGGTGGGGACACGAAGCTGTCAATATGAGGTAGGACCCTCATCGTAGGATATGTACCTATAAAACTATCATGTGGGTTATGGGGGATCAATTATCTTGTAATTATAACTAAGTAAACTAATTGGAACGCTAGTTAGGTGGTGCAGAGAATATAGGATATCAAGGAAAATAGCGTAATATTGAAACTTAGAAATCTTGCGACGTTATAGAAACCTTGCGATGTGATACTTGGTAGGAACCTTATGATGCTACCCTTGATAAGAAGTATGAGATGTTATACCTGATTCATCGTGCCTATAGTTACCTCGTCATCATGCTTATGTTTACTTTTAGTTTATTCGTGCCATATTATCTTCACCTGTTTTTATGCTGAAAGTCACTAGGACTTACTCAGTCTTTATGACCGACCCGGTTTGTTTCGCCTCCTTTTTTTCTGTTCCCCCCTCCCCCCGGTTCGCAGGATGGGAATACAACTTAGTTCGGATCTTACCAAGCCCCAAGGCTCTTTCATGTACGGCTTGGAATTTTCTTGGCTACGGCTTGCTTTGCTTTATTGGGGAATACTATAGTTATTTTTATGCTTCTTTGTTTTTGAGCAAGACAGGTATTTTAGCTATGTAATTGAGTATTGAAAGTTGATGGGCTTTTATTGTAAACAATTATATTTAATAAATGATTTGAAGTACTTCTACTTTACTTTCCAATGTTTTATATATGTCTGTCTTGTAATATTTCTGTTCCAGTACCCATAATGCTCCATTGAAGTTAAGGCATTCCCTTTGTGAGTGACCTTAACGGATGTGGGGTGTTACAAAAATATTCAAGTCCCTACGCTTATTAAATTCTTTAATTTTGTTGATGTTAATGAAAAAATAAGTGGTAGAATGATTGATTCGTTAATTGAACCTACAAAAAAAGAGAGGAATAGTTCAATTGTTTTATATGTTGTCGGATCTCGTCCATATTATCATTACAAGTGCGAACCCATGCTTCGCACATGGGTATGATGAATAAACTATAGTTACGTATGAGGCTGAAAAACTGGAAAGCCATTGACCTAAGGAATAGAAAGCAAATAAGGTAGGAGAACATGTATAATAACCAAGAGAACGTTACATTAAAATTTTAAGATATTGGAAAGAAACACAGTATAACTAAATGTATGTAATAAGTCTTCTTTCAGCTGTAAATCTAAATATAGGATTAGTTACAAAAACGGATATAGCATTACTAAATTCTGAACAAAAATTAAGGACTATTGCAGTAGCATTCAGCTAAGTACATGTTCAGATATCAACAATAATTTGAGAAAAAATTAGAAGAAATTGGTGTTGCTACATCTAGTAAGAGACTATTGAAATCTCCTTTTGATATCACCGCACATGAGGCTTAGCTGCAAAAAAGAGTATATTGTAATAAGTAGCAGCATAAAATCTCTCGTAGTTTGTTATGGCATAAATTTACAGAATTTTAATATTGTAGAATATACAGTGCGGACATAAATACACGCAAAAGTTGTGTTTCATTTAAAGAAAATGATAGAATCGAATGCTCTTTGCAAAATTAAGCAATAGAATGGTAAACCAAAAGCTGTCTAAAGAGTAAAAATATATATTTATACTTTGGGCTTACGATAATCAATTATAAGCAAAATCAGTTATAAAAGTGAAAAATGGTTGATATAAACCCACTTGTTTAAAGAAATAGCTCGCTTCGCCTCTTTTGGGATTAGGATGCAATGCTTGAAGCATCATTTACATACAAATTAAGATCAATGGGTTTAATGAATTTTCAACATCTCCATGTTGTTGCATAATAAATAAGAGATGAGTTATGTATTGCATCATGAACAAATTGGAAAACTTCTAAACATGCATCATCCCAACTTGTACAAAGCTAAGGAATATGTATTGCCTAGCGGGCAGCTCACTACATCTTATAAAACTACAAAATTTATCCGTCCACTTATTAACAGCACAAAATGTACTAAATTTTTTGCTGCCTAATGACCTGCTACTTACAGGAGATCGAACCACCAGTGTCCATGGTTAATTTTTTGGTCAAATATGTTGTACTACAAAAGAAATTGATCGCAGTTAGATTGTATCATTTATAAATAACCATTTCAAATTATCTTATTCCTTTAACTAAACATTATATATCAATCACAAAAATTTCATTGATCTAACCATCTAAATGCAACTTCAGTGAATTAAAATACAATAAAATGAAAAACATGATGGAAAAAAATATTTTATCAGCATTCTAAGGAGCATTTTCCTTTTTCACTCTACAATATCTCACCAGGAAAATGGAAACTTTAAGAAATAATGACCTATGATGGCATGTAACGTTGGATGAGTTTATTCCCTTATAGCAGAACAAATTAGAAGATACCTAAATAAGGATTAGACAAACTATGGCATGCAACAACTATAGAACATTGTTAACTTAGAAATAATGTATGAAATAATGAAGTCCGAACCCTTACTACACCCAAGTACTTATACTAATTAATCAAATGAACTAAGAATATATTAAATATATTAATGAAAGCAGGAGAATCTAGGCTCATATTTTGTTTGGAACATTGAATGCTTAAGTCCACCTTAATATATCAAGATCAACAATACAATAATAGCCATATGTAATAAAAATATGATACAAACTTGTAAAATCAACATCATAAGCATTTAAAATAATGAATATTTAAATTTTTATTTGTAATATAAAAGAATATTGAATTGAAAATTGATGCAAGCTTACAAAAACCATACTACACCGGAGTTAAATATATTAGCTAGTTTGTAATATTTATCTTCCATATTTGACCATTTGGATGGTTCCTAGAAAAAAGCATGGTTGTTTTGAGACTAAATGCATAAAGCTTAATCACAACATTCATGAAGCAGTACACTTTTGAGCAAAAACATAGTTGTTTTGATCCTAAATGCATAAATCTTAATCATAACATTCATGAAGCAGTACACATTTAAGCATGGTGTGTATGTATACATGCCGAAGCACACACCATTCATGTGCGTGTTTGCACACACATATGTCTATGTAACATGTGTGTCTATGTACATATCTCGTGTATATGTGTGTAATATAAAGTTTTCGCAATCACTATTTTATTTCAACGGACATTACAAAAGAGTTGTAAGGAGGTTACAGATAGAGACATGGATCAATTTATGGAAAGGGGGAATGCATGCACGTGCGCGCGCGCACACACGCGCGCGCACACACCCTATATATATATATATATATATATATATATATATATATATAAGGGGGTTCAATGGCTTCTGCAGCAATGTAAAGTTCTCTCTCCCTCGGGTTATGTAGTGGAAATCAAAGGGAAAGAAGGGGTGTTGCTCTATTTCGGATGCCACTAAGACAAAATTATATATTAAAAGATCTCGGTTAGACAAAATTAAGTACCTGCAGTCACGTGGTTAAATTTTATTAGTACAATCGGTAGTGATTCAATACAGTCATTCGAATTTTTTTGCTAATTATGGTTATGAAAAAAATTAATATAAATGAAATGGGCATTGCTATGCTTAAATATCTAAATTATTCGAGATGAATTAGGAGAAAGTACGAGTGCGGATGAGTATATACATTCTTAGTAACTTTGTTATATTCAGTTAACACATATGGATAATAGTTTAACCCAAACTTGTTGGTTCTATACATATTTAGTTAAAAATAATTGGAATAATTGTGTACAATGCTATTAGCAAATAACACCGATTCAATACATTCAGGTTCAGATGTAGTTTAATTCTGTATTTATTTTGGTATTTTTCCATTTTGCAATTGAGCATTCCTCATTAAGCACTATCAGTAGATGCGTGAAGACTGAACAAACGAACTTAGACATAATATTAATTAACATTATCCATAAAATCTATATAATACTAGTAATATTTCTGTAACAATGAACTTAAACAAAATAACTAATATGGACATCAAAAGATCAGGAAAAAAATACAACTTTCATTTTGTTAGATCAAAAAATGGCTCTAACACCCAAATTAGGAACAATGTCTGATGAAATGAAATTAAAAATGAAGAAAACACACAATTTATAATGGTTCGGCGTTAAATAGCCTACGTCCACTTTCCACGCTTTGAATTGATGATTTGAATGTAAATACAACAATAATTCTCACTCACTTTCACTCATACAATGCATAGATTCACTCAGTTTTCTCTGAATTGTACTTTAAAAGATGATTGTAATATGAAAATGGTGATGGAATTCGGTTCTCAAAAGGGTTTCAACTCTGAAAATGCGAAAAGATCCTTTTAGATGAGCCTTGGAGGTGTATTTATAGGTGGAAAATGCCTCTGAAGCGGCTGCGGTTCGAGCATAGAAGTCAGGTTCGGATAGAGTATGATGGTGACAGCACATCAGGTTGGTGGTGAACGTGGGTAAAGTGGTTGCTTAACCGCTCTGCTTTGTGAGGAAATCATGGGATGTAACTTCTGTTTATCATTACTCAAATGAATGAGAGATGGAAGGGAGAAGATCGGGCTTCCTCGACCCGATCCGGAGCTGTTTCTGCTCCTCCATCCCCTAACCTGCCATATTCTGTTTCAGATGGTGATCCCTGATCTGGTCATCAGATGCATGTTCTTCTAATCATCTTCCTTTACTTATTTAGTTTCTCATCTTTATGTAGCCTAGTTCACAAAATAGGATAACATTTTGCCCCTCGAAGGACACTTCTATTAAAAATGGAGGGTGCTTCGACATTGTCTAAGCGTTGATCTCCGAAATAAATCATCGAACCATTGCTTCTATTCGTTTGTAGGGTTGCGTCACTTCATACAGTCACAATGCTAGCTGTATATATATACGCCATAGATAGCACAAACTGCTTTCTTTGTTTCAAATTACTCTGAGAACTCTGCTTGATGTCCAGTAGCTCCTCAAGGTAAATATGTGTATATTTCTCTTTGGGTTCATTTCATATATTGAAATATTAATGATCCTGCTTTGGGTTCGGGTCGGTTCCATCCGATCCCGCTGGGCTTTAATGCCTTCGTGCTACTGGGCTGAATGTCCATGGGCTTGTTTTCCGGTCCGAGCGGAGCCACGCTAGTAGGAATACAAAGGGCCATCGTACCCTTATATAAATTCACTTTCTTCTTCACTTCCGCTTTCTTCTTTTCATTTCCATCGCTGCTCCAGAAATCGCACTGAAGAAAAACAAAACCCAAGTTCTTAAAATTCAAATAGTTCTCCTTTAATCCTCAAATCGATTACATAGGTAGGTCAGAACTTTGATTAACTCTCTTTTTAATTGATTCCCATTCGAATTTTAGAAGTAAATTGAGTAAATTTATGCTTGATGTCGTACCAAGCGTGGCGCGGTGTCTTCTCTCCCCTTGCCGACGTCATTGGTGACCTCGTCACTACCTCGAGGCAATGGTGGATGAGATTTGACCTGGTGGTAGGCATATTGGCTCATGGGTGTTTTGTTGTGTCGTACTTCTCAAAAACACATGAGTTCTTAGAAGGGGATAGGTTCGTTTTTGATGGAGAAGTGAGGGAGAAGAAGAAAGAAAGGGATGGGATCGGATCGGAATGGGAGACACAAGAGGGAGAAGAAATGGTTTCATCCAACCGGGTCGGGTCGGTAGGTGAAGTATGCACGTGAAAACAGTAAGTGGTTTAAAGTCGTGAGTACAGTTCGGCTCGATGTCGGCTGACCCATTCCTGGCCACCTTCTACAAACTCCATCCGATCCGTTCCGAATAGCTAAAACATTCAAGACTACCTGTTTGATGGCTTGGACATCCGAACCATCCCCACGCTGCCCAAGATAAGGACACGAACCGATCCGGTCATGATATAAGAGAAAGAACTTAAGCTAATCTGATCATAGCACGCACATCCAAACCGATCCCATACCACCTAGGAAAAACAAACCGATCCGAAGCGACTTCGTTAAAAGTGAATCAACTAACTTAATTAATAATAGTTGTGGTCTATGACTTTATGGACAGTTAGGATAGAGCCTTATGATCATGACTGAAATTCCAAGATTATCCTGAACACATTACTGCTTCGCCAAACCTTTGCATCGTGCTCTTATGTATTTACTTTGTATTTCTTGCACTTACTTCATACACTTTAGTTCACACACATGTATGGGGGGATACAGGCAACTTTATGTTAATCCTTGCTATTATTTCTTCAATAGTTTATCAGATATGACCGAGAGACGCTCATCTAGATTAGCAGAAAGAAGCGAGGCTACAGGGACAGCTGAAAACCCTGCCATTAAAGATGTATCTTCTACTTCCGATTCAGGTTGGAATAGCGAAGGCCTAGATTATGAGATGGGAACTCATGGTAGCGATGCATCATCTGGAGGTGATGTCTCTCTTGGTGAGGAGGAAGAAGGAGGGACAGGAGATAACCGCGCTCCCGACGAATTCAGGGATGCAGTTATCCTGGAATTTCCTAAAGATTCAGTTGATCGACAATTGATACCGATAGACTAATACGCATACGCCTCAAGCATCGGATTGTTCAAGGAGATACCCTTTTACCCTCAAAAAAAGATCGTCCCCATAATCCACTAGAAGAATATATGGCTATTTCCAGACTAATGTATCTTGTTGGAGCGATACCTCCATTTCCACCATTCATCGTTGATTTCCTAAGACAGTTGAGGATTGCCCCCATGAAGCTTCTTCCCAATTATTAAGCCTATTTATGTACCCTATACATAGCCTATAGAGAAATTCTTGGTGAAGAGTTGACTTTTGAAGATGTTCATTTCTTTTACAACTTCAAACATCGAACCAATGACACTCCGTCCTTTGCATATTTCGAATCTGTGCCAAAAAGAAAGATTATCACCGTTTCGTTTCGTAGCAATGCTGGGGATCCAAAGCCTGAATGGTTTTACATTAGACAGCAGTCGGAGTGCACCAGAAGGTGGCTCAAATCAAGTAAGGACGTCAATGTTTTAAATTTTATACCTCGAAAACATGCTAACACCGCTCACCTTTTCTTACAGCCCCTAACCGCCGCAAGAAAAACAACTAATACAATTCGCTTGAATCGGCTACTCAACGGTGACCTAGAATTCTTGACGATCAAAGAGTGTTTGGTGGATGACTATCTTCATAGGCTTCGTCTTGTTGCTATAACTCGTAGCATATGGCATGGTGAGGGACCTTATGTGTATATACCTCTTGCTGAAGGGCCAATTGAGGCCTTACCGGGGCCTGGAGGTAGCCCGAAGGATCCTCCGGTGCCTCAAAAGATTCCTTCTCTTTCGTATTCCACAACTCAAGATGACATAATAGCAAATATAACTACCGTTGACAGGGAATATTACTCCTGATGATGCGGCCACTCCTGAGGGGCCAATTTATTCAAAGGGGTTGCCGTCAGTTATTCCTCTTGGATACACTCTCATAGCCGATGAATCTACATTTCGAGGCTTGGGGGACCTTCCCCTGCCTGAAACTTTTTATTCTTCAGAGGATTTCCCAACAAATCCTCTCACTTTAACTTCCGAGGAAGATATCACTCCTATAAAGGCTAGGAAGACTATCAATCCGGGCTCTGGTCTGTTTAGGGGGAAGCATCACTTAGGATACACATGACACTCTGGCACTGCACGTCAGAACACTTGAACTTAATGATAATATTGATCTTAATATTCTTTCATTTTTCTTCTGCAGGACAAATGGGGAGACAAAGATATCATATGCGAGATGTTCGTTCGAGCATGCCCGCAATAGGTACCGACGATAAACACGACTGGTACGAGAGTAGGGGTAGAGACGACAGGAGGGATCGACTTCCAAGGTCTTATCAACCCTCCCATTCTCAATCCCCACATCACAGAGACTCAGAGAAACACAAGAGTCATCCTTCAGATCATGAGAAAGACAAGCACAGTGGCAAGCCTCCTGTTCTATCTAAGGGCACGATTCCCCAAGATGATAGTTCGCAAAGGGTTTCTGATCCCAAAGGGAAACAACCAGAATCAGGAAAGATGCCGCGAAGAAACGACCCATCACGAAGCTATCTCGTCGCACTATCGACATAACTACCACAAGACCAGTCATTATAAATGATTAGAATCAGGCTAGACTAGAAGTTCTAAGGCAGCAATTTCTCGAACACCATTTCGGGCACGTGAACTTTGTCCCAAAACTCCAAACGATAAAATCTGATTGGGCCAACGATGTCAAGGCTACTATAGATTTCATGGATGAACAATATAAGGAGATGAAGAAGTATGTCAAGACTCTTTATAAAATCATTAGTGATCTGATTGAAGACATAAAATCCATGGTCGACGCTGCTGATTTTGATGCAAGGGTCATCGAAAACTCTGAGAAAGATCTAGAGGATGCCCAAGCTAAGCTTAATCTTGTACAACGCGATGCAAATAACTGTAAAAGCAGCTTGAGGAATTACAAAAGCGCTATCACTCCGAGCTTGAATCTCATAGTCAAGAGCGAATAGATTTAAAGAAGCAGGCCGAGGATGCCAAATCTGAGAATGTTCGTCTTGCTCAAGAGAAGGCAGATTTAGCCGAAAAGAATGCAGAGCTTAAGACTAAGTTAATGGAAGCTGAAATAAGGGCGGATCTTGCTAAAGGAAATGTGAATACTGCTTTACAGCAAGTTGAGGAGGTCAACAAACAGCTGAAAGATGCTCAAAGGGAGATTGACGAGAGTGGTGAAACCATGGTCAGATTTTTTGCTTAGGTGATTCGTCACCGAAACCTTGCCTGGCTGAAAGACTATCCCACTCCCCTTGTGTATGCATGGGACTAGTTGGTCGAGTGGGAAAAAGCAGAACTTGGAGTAGATTCGATTGACAAAAATAAGCTTATATAGACATTCCTTAGAGGTGAGGAACCATTGCATTTGGCCGAAGGGCATAGACTTATCGTTGCTGCTATGGAGGAAGAGAAGCGTCAAGCCAAAGAAAAAAATATCATCGGAGCCGGCTCTTCTTCTGCTACAGCCGAGATCACTGGAGTAGAGGGATACGACCCAGAAAGGCCAGGAATTCCTGAGGCTTCTCTTTTGTCTCCTATAAACGAGTCTACCTCCGACGTTACAGCCGCTCAAATCGAGAAATATGCTGAAGGTATTTCTACCTTTTCGCCTCAATTCATCAAGGCTATCTCAACCTTTGATCATATTATCAGACAGACTATTGAAGACTCCATGTTTTCTCCTGAATTAATGACAGTTTCTTCTCGCTCTAAAGGTACTAAGCCAGTTGAAAAAGCTAACGATTCGCAAAGGACCTCCCTGGGTAAAAGGTCTACTGAAGAGACCCGGGAGAAACAAGATAAGGTTGCTACTACAGAACTTGGAAAATATGACAAGGGCAAGAGAAAGGAGACTGTCGACAAAGCTCTCGTACCACCTAACGTCGAAACTCCTCATGATGATGAAATAATAGCTGCTTTGACAGATGACCGTGGTAATGACGGGCATGATGAAGACCCCGATGTTGCTATAATTGGGGATACAGGAAATGTTGATGATCTAACTTTGGACGAGATGAAGGTCAAGCAAGATAAACGCGTGCAATTCAAACTTAAGGAGACAAATCTTGAAAATCTTAAACCTTTTGTGGTAGTACATCCTGGGTCAAGGTTAGTCGTTAAACTTTCAACTAGATGGATCACTGAGGAACTTGCAAAAAAAATCTTTTATTGACCCCAGTGTCATTGCTCCGGGGAAAAAGAAACCGAAGCGTATTTTTACTAGGACTGAGAAAGAAGAGAAGGAAAAGCTCAAGGATGCCAAAAAGGCAAAGTCTACTCCGAAGTCCAAGTGAAAACACATTCTGTCTTTTGTTTTGATATTTCACTATTATGTTATTGTTGTAGCGGGTGCAGCCGTTGCATCTTTTGGTTAGTCTTTCTGTGTAAACTCACGTATTTGTGAATAAAGCAGTTTATTCCCTGCAATGTCAAATATTTGCGAATCCATTATTCAAGTAAAAATGCAGATAAACAGCATATCATATCACAGCTATACAATAAAGTCATGACAAAGGGAACATGTGTATGTATATGCCCCAATCAATCTTGGATAGACTCATTAACTAAGACTTATGTGAGGTTGATTAAATTCAACATCCAGCTGCCCCTGACTCTCTGACGGGGCTAAATTTCTTTTGTCGTTGACGCTTATTCTTCTGGCATCTTTATACTCTCCTGTCTCGTAACAAGATTAGAGTATTATTGAGGCGGTCTCTTATCAGGGTACACCTTCACGCCTCATGGGACGTTGTCTTCCCATCCTTTATACTCTCTCTTAATCCATGAGAGTTAGAGTTAGGAATATCGTCTTCCCATTCCTTCTATCTTATTATGCAAATGGCCATTTCGTTTGCTCCTACACATAAATTATCTCCAATTTTCCAAATCTAATTTAATGTTTTGTGTTTCATAGTCATGATAGAATAATCATTGAAGATAGAAATAATGCAGGAAAGTAAATGACACACGATATTTTATAGTGGTTCAGCTAAGTTGTAGCCTACATCCACTTTATAATCCTTTATTCATATAAAAAGACTTTTTAGGGCAAATCGTGCCTTTTTACATAGTCTATAAAAACAAAAGGAAAAGACTGCATGTTTAACCCAGATATCGCCGCAAGTGCTGAGCATTCTAGGCCTTGGTAATCCCCTCGCCATCCACGGTCATTAGCTTGAAGGCTCCTGTATCAAGTTTCTGTTGGATGGCATATGGTGCTTCCCACTTTGGACCCAATTGGGTTGAAGGCGGGAAGATTCATTTTAACACTAAGTCCCGTGGTTCGAAAGTCCTGAAGCAAACTTTTCGGTCATAATAACGTGCTACTTGGTGTCGATCTCTTGAGGCACGCAGGTCAGCTTCGCCTCTTTTTTCTCCAACCATGTCAAGAGACTCAAGGAGGAGTGATCTATTCATCATCGGGTCATAGTATGTCACCCTATGAGAGGGGACTTCGAGCTCCACCGGGATTACTGCCTCCGATCCGAAGGAGAGTGAAAAGGGAGTGTGGCCAGTTGTCGTCTTAAAGGTTGTCCTGTAGGCCCACAAAGCTAGTGGCAGCTCATCCACCCACTTGACTTTGGCTCGTTCTAACCGCTTCTTAAGAATGGATTTGATAACTTTGTTTATTACCTCAACTTTCCCATTTGTTTGTAGGTGAGCTACAACGGTATACCTCTTATCGATCTTGTATTTCTGACAAAAGTTTCTGAATTCGACGCTGTCGAATTGTGTCTTATAATGGTCTTCGGTGTCATAAATCGGTAGATATTGTTTCTGACCATAACACTTATCACCTTCCTTGCCATGATCGTGGTTAAGGGTTCGGCTTCCATCCACTTCATGAAATAATCCAAGGCGATGATCGCGTACTTTTCCGCTCCTTTGGCGATAGGTAACACTCCGATAATATCGATTCCCCACATGGCAAACGGCCATGGGTTTACCATTGACTTAAGCCGGGTCGGAGTTGCTCTGGGAACTTTAGCGAATCTTTGACATTTATCGAAGCGTCGTGAGTAGTCAGTCGCGTCTTTATTCATGGTAGGCCAAAAATATCCGTACTGTAATACCTTTTTTGCTAGGGTTTGGCCCCCGGTGTGATCTCCGCACTCACCTTCATGTACTTCTTGCAGTACACGTTTGATGTCGTCGTGTGCGATACATCGTAGTAAAGGCATGGAAAACTGTTGGCGATAAAGGACGTCGTCCTGTAGCACGTATCTCGCAGCCTTACGTGTTACAGCTCGTCTTTCGCTTTACTTCAAAGGGAGAATTCCGCTCTTGAGGAAGTTCTTGATTGGTGTCATCCATAACTTCCTCTCTGGCTCGATTTCTAGGACTGGTTCCACTTCCATTAGGTCGAAACTTGGTGACTCCAATATCTCTATTGGGACCATTTCGGTTTCTTCAGGGTTGTCAGAACTCGCTAATTTTGCCAACCGGTCTGCTTTCTGATTCTTTACTCTTGGAATATGTGTTATGCTTTAATGCTCCAAATCGTCCAATAACTCCCTTACTTTTCTAAGATAAGTAACAAGACGAGGTCCTTTGGCAACAAACTCCTCCCGTACCTGGCAGATAACTATCTTGGAGTCACAGCGTATATCCAGTGTCTTTACTCCTTGTTCTTTTGCGAGCTTCAGCTCGGCAATCAGGGCTTCATACTCGAAATCGTTATTGGTAGCAGCAAATTCTAATCGCAAGGCATAGTAAAAAGATCGTCCTTCAGGAGTGATAAAAACAACTCCGACGCCGGACCTTCGATCATTCTTGGCCCCGTCTGTATATGACTTCCCCGGACTAAGCTCTAGCTCTTGTTCTGAAGTAACCAGCTTGTCACCTACTGTTTCCTCTTCGGGGATCGTGAATTCAGCTATGAAGTCGGCCAAGGCCTGCCAACTTATTGATCTCCGTGGTTGAAAATTCAAATCGAATTGACTCGAATCAATGTTCCATTCAAGTAACTGCCCCGATGCTTCGGGTTTTTGCAACACCTGGCTTAAAGGTTGATCGGTGTATAGTTCTATCCGGTGAGCCTGAAAGTAATGAAGAAGTTTGCAGGAAGCAATCAGGAGGCTATAGGAAAGTTTTTCTATTTTTGGATAAATATGTTTTGCAGCAGCTAGCTTCTTGCTTACGCAGTATAAAGGCCTGTGGACTTTATCTTCTTCACGTACCAACGCTGTACTGACAGCATGAGATGATTCCGCTAGGTAAACAAATAAATCCTCATGTTCCACGGGTTTTAACAATATTGGAGGCTTCTCTAATAAGTCTAATAGATTCTGGAAAGCCTCCACACAATCAGGAGTCCACTGAAAATTTTGTTTCCCTCGTTTTATCAGATCGAAGAAAGGTACACACTTATCTGTGGCTTTGGAGATAAATCTGCTCAATGCAGCAACTTTTCTGGCCAGGCTTTGAACATCCTTAATCTTTCGTGGTTCTTCAATATTCCTTATTGCTGCTATCTAACTAGGATTTATCTCAATCCCATGAGAGCTTATGACAAACCCAAGGAATTTCCCAGATGCGACCCCAAACGAACATTTTAGGGGGTTTGAACATTTTAGGATTTGTCCAGACTTCACAAGCATGTCGCTAATATAAATCTCCACGGTTTTTCCGATTTGATTATAGAACATGCGGTTGACCAAGCGCTGATATGTAGCACGTGCATTCTTTAATCCAAATGGCACTACCACATTACAATATAACCCCAAGTCTGTGATGAAACTTGTGTGCTCCTGATCTGGTATGTGTATGGGAATTTGATTGTACCCCGAATAGGCATCCATAAAGGATAAGAGCTCGTGTCTAGCAGTCAAATCCACTAGTTGATCAATCCTGGGAAGAGCAAAGCTATCTTTCGGACAAGCCTTGTTCAAGTTAGGGAAGACAATACACGTACGCCACTTCCCGTTAGATTTTTTGACCAGGACAGGATTTGATATCCAGTCGGGATATTTCGAATCCTTAATGAATCCATTATCCTTCAATTTCTCTACCTCTTCCTTCAACATTGCTGACCTCTCTGGGCCTAACATCCGCCTCTTCTGCTTGACCAACGGGTGCTTTGGATTGATGCTTAAAGAGTGGCTCATAATAGCAGGCGAAATCCCACACATGTCAGCATGAGTGCAGGAAAACATATCTGAATTTTCGTTTAAAAAATCAGCTAACTCGTTCGCTCGAATTGGATCTAGTTGCGATAAGATCTGTAATACTTTTGTCAAATCTGCGTCATCAATAAATATATTTATTATCGTCTCGTTGGGAGTCGCCATTCTATCCTCGGGTTCTCTATCCTCTCTGGGATCTATATCCTCGAGCACATCTAAGGGCGACTTTCCTAGGGCTGGACCCCTTAATTGCTATGCTGAGTTTTCCTTCAAAGAGGGAGAAACATCCTTAGATTCTATATTCAACCCCTTCATTAGCATTTTTAAATCTTTCATGTAACAAGCTCGTCCCGTAGCTTGGTTACCTCTCATCACCCCTATGCCTGCGTCAGTCGGGAGTTTAAGCAGTAAGCACCAAGGTGCAATACATGCCCTAAACTCGGCGAGAGCCGGTCGGCCTAAGAAAGCATTGTAGGGTGACTCAACATCCAAAAATACAAATGGAAGAATTCTCACTCTCTGGCGATCTCCTTGTCCTAACGTCACTAGTAATTCTACATAGCCCGTCGAAGCCGTTGATGCCCCCATTGAAGCCCCGTATCCATCCTTCGCAGGGATTTAAATCTTTTGCTTCGAGTCTCATTTGTTCAAAAGCTTTCTTAAAGAGGATATTTACTGAACTTCCATTATCAACCAACACTTTATGGACCAAAGCGGGGCCGATGGCTATGGTTGTTACCAGCGGGTCTTCAGTGGGTGATTGAATTCTGGTATCGTCTTTACCATGGAATATGACGTCATCTGACATCGTCTTTTGTTGTTTTACTGAAGTAATGTTTTCGAGGTTACTGCATTCTCCGATGTAACACCCCGTAATTTTATAACATTAAAATTCACAAATTAAAGTATACTTAATTTTTAGAAGAAGAACTAAGTGAAATGGGTTGCGCTATTATGTTCGTATCAAAATTTTGGGTCAAGATAGATATTTGGTTTGCATAAAATGGATAACTTATGAAGAAGTTATTAAGCCTTGAAGTTTGTATGCATATGAGATATATATATATATATATGTAAATATATATATAATATTCAAAAAAAGTTCAAAACAGCGAATCGGGAGAGGGAATAGCCGAACCGCACCATTTTTGGAGTCAATCCACTGGGTCGACTAGGGGTCGATCCAGGGTGTGTTTGGTTGTCAACCCATGGCCCGATTCGCCCTAAGGGCTGATGTGGCATCTGAGTGGTCCTAATGGTTCTGGTTATCCCAAGATTAATCCGACGGCTCTTATTAAATTAAACTTCTATAAAAACCCTCCTAAACCCCTAACCCTAATCACATTAATTCATAACAAGAGCCGCCATGCCATCAATGGAGAACCTAGAGTAGCCGCCATACACTTTCAACCCTAAAGCAAGATAGAAGCTTGAATCAAAATCAAATTAAATCTAAATAACAATTAGTCTACATCAAAGGCGAGCAATTCAGTTTCAGAATACAGATCCCAAAACGACAAGACTATTCTTTTTAATTGTGAGTATGATATCTTTCACAAATTAATTAATTAATTTAATTATGATAAGATATAATTGGGATTATGAGAATATGATTTTGAATCATGTGATGTAAATTATATGTATGTTTGTGGTGTTGGATCATATGTTAGTCTTATGCAAGTTGGATCATATGTTAGTTCTTATGTGAATCTTATGCAAGTTGAATCATATATCTTATGCAAGTTTGTGATGATTGGATCATGTATGAATCTTATGCAAGTTTGGGTTGTTAAAATATATGTGAGACATGTATATGCATATGCTAGTTTATGTGACATTAACCTTTATGTCTAGATCCATATGCAAGTTTACATCTTTATGTTTAGACCCATATGCAAGTTTACATCTTCATGTTTAGATATATATGAAGTTTACATCTTTATGTCTAGATTTATATGCAAGTTTACATTTTTGTGTCTAGATCTATATGCAAGTTTACATCTTTGTGTTTAGATCCATATGCAAGTTCATACCGTTATGTTTGGATCTATAGCAGTACATAAGTTATGCAAGTTTATGCCCATTACTTATGCTAGTTTTGTATCATATGCTAGTTTGAATGAAATTCATATGCAAGTTATTGGCTATGTAATCTTATGTCATGATCCTTAGATCTATTTTATGTGTTATGTGATGTTGTTTTTCTTTCTATAAGTTAGACTATTTGCGAGTCTAACATATGTCATATGAAAACGTACGAATAACATGGGGATGATGGGATAATATGGAATATACATAAATTGTGAATTGGCATAAAATGGCCTTAAAAGGCATATAATTAATTTGAGACATTAATTGGCATAATTGGTATTTATAGACATAATTTTAAGAGACAATTATGGACATAAATAAATTTGGAATTTATCGACAAATTTGAATAGTGATATTAATCCAATTTGGTGTTAAATAAAGATGTGTAATAATTAACCGCCTAAGACACGAGGTTAGACTCTTTTGTGGTGTAAGACTGCTCGGACCCGCTCGACAAATCCAGCAGCCACAAATGCCAGTCTAATGTGAGAGGTCAAAGGCATGAATTAAATGCGTAACAATTGTAAAGACACGAGGTTAGGCTCGTTTGCGGTATAAGACTGCCCGGACCCGCCCGATAAATCCAGCAACCGCAAATGTCATCCTAATGAGGGAGGTCTTTACAAGATTACGGTTCTAATGAATTAAGTAATACTTAACCAGATAAACATGTGGTGGGACATGGGGGTTAAGTGGTTGCCTTGGGTGGCATGTGAAATATGATTGAATGCACTTAACCAAGATTGAAACATGTAAGAAGACACGAATAAGAATGGGGTTAAGTAGGGAAACCTTAGTGGGGACCAAGCATAGGTGGAAGGCTTGTGTTAAGCATGGGGGCCCTTTTCAAACCAGTAACCCATTAAGTATTTGTGTGAGCTCGACCCCAGTCGAGGACGGGACACGATTCCTGGATTTGATTGTAAGAGGTCAAAACGGGTTAGCGGTGGCAATGCAAGTCCGACGGGGTCATGTACGTGCGTGGGCCCGGGCTGTTAGGTAAGATGTTGTTGCATCGTGTAGATATAAGCCGTGCATCTTTGGTGGTATCGGGTTGCCACTTTGGGGAGTGATACACCCCACTGTGGGACCAACACGGGTATCTACGAGTTAGGGAGCCGATCGAATGGGGATAGTGGGTAAAACTAGTTGAGATAGGGGGCAGACGACACCTATGAAGGCAGCTAGGGGTACACGAAACTACCATTATCATTATTAAGTTCTGTAGGCGGGATCAACTTTTAGGGTGACTGGTGGTGGTGCAGTATAGTAATTATCCTATAGTGATTAGGAACGAGATTAATGCCAGAATATTCCTCTTATTTGCTTTGTCATGCCCACTTGTTTTATGGTCATAACTTATCTTACCAATTTATGCCTTATCCTAGCTACTTTAATTATTATTTTGTTAAAGTTATTATACTCGCCAGACTTCATGTCTGACCCCCTTGTTTTTGCCTCTTTTCTTCCTTCCCCCCCCCCCCCCCACCCAGGTTCTCAGGGTAGGACTAAAACTAGTGGAGCTTGATCTCGGATCTCTTTCTCTCTCTTTTGGAAGTGCTTGGATTGCTGAAAGTAAAGTTCAGCTCATCTATTTTATGGCTACTTGTGTTGGGGTTTATGCTTTTTATTTTATGTACTCTGAAACAATTTATCAAGATGGATGTTAAGTGTACTTGGTTTATGAAGTTGTTGTAATCAAACTATTTCTCCGCTGCAGTAAAAGTTGTTTTAAAATTTTCAAGTACCATTATTTATATCTATCTTGTTATATTCTGTTCTATACACTAAATATGCTCCATGGAAGTTAATGCATTCCCTTTGTGAGTGACAAAAATGGACGTGGGGTGTTACACGTGGTATCAGAGCTAAAGGTTACCAAACTAGATATGAATTTTGAAAAACTATTTTTCAAAAAGCATTTTATGACGAAATACTTTCAAAAGTATGTTTTAAGGAAAGTATTTTCAAGAGAAAAGTTTATTTTAAAAACATAACCCCCAAGAGCCATATATCTTTCTTTTGAATTCTCCATTTTGAATCTCTTCATTTTCTTTTCAGCATGTCTGGAATTCCCGAGATACCCGAGGGGATTCCAGTACCAGGATGGTTTAGAAGGTATCTGGAAGCTAGGGCCAATGTCGCAGGCCCAGCAAATGCTCCTCCTCCTCCTCCCCCTCCCCCTCCTCTTCCTCCTCCCCCCCCCCCCCCCCCGTGTTGATACTTTTGCAAAGATATGCAAAGATTTTAGGGCAATGGGCGGGAAACCTTTTCATGGATCAGAGACATTTGTTGAAGCTAGAAATTGGCTTAAGGAGGTGGAAGATCTATTTGGTATTTTCGAAGTAGAAGATGGAAGGAAGGTCAAATTGGCTGCTTGGTTAATGAAAGACGAAGCCTCGTTTTGGTGGGAACTCACGAACGAAGAGCGTCCAGTGGAGATATGGATGGATTTCAAGCGTAGGTTCGAAATGGAGTTTTTCTCACGAGCAGAAGAGAATTTATATATGGAAAGATTCTTGGCGTTGAAGCAAGGGGATTTATCAGTAAAGGAATACGTCAACAAGCTCAATCAGTTGGCAAGATTTTGCTTGGAATTGGTAAACACACCTGAGAAGAAGGCCCTGAGATTCGTTAAAGGTTTGAATGAGCTGCTACATGGGTTGGCGATGACCCACATTCCGATGGGGGCTACCTTTGAGAAACTGGTTGACATGGCTCGTACGCATGAGGAAGAGAAAGGTGCGAATGCTAATAAGGCACTGGAGAAGAAAGGAGACTAAAAGAAGCCACAACAGCAAAACAAGAAAGGCGGGAAGAACAATAATGGCAAAGGAAAGAAGAAGTGCTTTAATTGTGGGACACCAGGCCATCTGAGCAAAGACTGTAGGAAAAAGAAGAAGACTGGTTGTTTCCACTATGGAGAGGCAGATCATCTAGTTAAGGACTGCCCAAGGAAACATGGGCAAGGGCAAAGAACTTGTGGAGGGAAGCTTCAGGCTCTCATGGCACCAGGGAAGGCGAGAGGGCAGATTCAGACTCTCATGGCACCAGGACAGGAGAGAGGTAGAAACATTTCCATTGAAAGTTTAGTTTTTCTGTTTTATCATCATGTTCGTACTTTGTTTAACTCAGGCGCTTCACACTCGTTTGTATCTGCTTCGTTAGTTGAAACACTACACCTAAATACTAGTCTAGTTACGGATCTCATAGTAGTCTCAAATCCTATTGGTGGTTCAGCTCATCTTTCTATGATTTGTCGGGATTTGAGAGTGTCTATCTTGGGCATTGGGTTTGAATGCAACGCCTTTGTTCTTGGCTTCATGGGCTACGGCATGATTCTAGGTATGGATTGGCTAACTAGATACGGTGCCATCCTAGATTGTGAAAGAAGGGTAGTTAGATTGTTGACTCGTTGTGGAAATACCCTTGATATTTCTTGTGACCCTAGAGGTCCGGTAATGCTTAGCTACCTAGAATCCCTAGACGCATCCAATGATGATTTGAAATATGTTCGTGTGGTCCGTGAATATAGTGACGTCTTCGATGAAGTTCGAGGTTGAACCCCGAAGCGCGAGATAGACTTTCGAATATATCTAGTAGATAATGCAAAGCCAGTTGCATTACTAGTGCGCTACATGGCTCTGAGAGAGAGAAGAGAACTCAGTAAGCAAGTGAAAGAATTGCTTGAGAAGGGGTTCGTAAGAAGAAGTATTTCGGAGTGGGGTGCTCCAGTCATTTTTGCTACAAAAGCTGATGGTTCACTTAGATTGTGCGTGGACTATAGAGAGTTGAATAAGCTAACAAAGAATAACAGGCACCCATTGCCGAGGATAGACGATTTATTCGATCAGTTGGTGGGTGCTTCAGTTTTCTCACAACTGGATTTAGCTACAGGGTTTCATCAGCTAAGGGTGGCTGAAGATAGCATCGATAAGACTGTTTTTAGAACTCCTGACGGTTTCTTTGAGTGGCTCGTCATGCCTTTTGGTTTGACGAATGCACCCGCATACTTTGTTGACTTAATGAGTAGGGTGTTTAGGGAGTTTCTAAACAAGTTTGTGGTAGTCTTTGTAGATGATATTATGGTTTTCTCTAAAAATGAAGAAGAGCATGCCCTACATCTTAGGGAAGTCTTAGAGACCCTATGAGCGCATCAGCTAAGTTCTTCAAGTGCCATTTTTGGAGAAAAGATGTGAGGTTCTTAGGACACGTGGTCTCTAAGGAAGGGATAGCTGTGGAACCCGCCAAGGTGGTGCAATCCAAGATTGGAAAACTCCTAAGAACACAACAGAAGT
Organism: Allium sativum; assembly: GCA_030737875.1. NCBI lineage: Eukaryota > Viridiplantae > Streptophyta > Magnoliopsida > Asparagales > Amaryllidaceae > Allium > Allium sativum. Next base: position 565,762,366 of record CM060923.1, on the reverse strand, counting down.
AAGAAGATTTTAAGGGCTGGCTGGCAATTATAGGAAGTTCATTAAGGACTTTGTGAAGATATCAGCACCTCTCACTCGATTAACGAAGAAGAATTTGACTTTTACTTGGGACGTTGATTGTGACGATGTTTTCCAACGTCTGAAGAGGGCTTTGACGACAGCTCTAGTTTTAGTTTTGCCGGATGGGAGTAAGACATTCACTGTATATACCGATGCTTGCGGGACAGGGCTTGGCGCAGTTTTAATGCAAGAGGGAAGGGTTATATGCTATGGTGGAAGACAGTTGAAAACCAACGAGAAAAATTACCCTACCCACGACTTAGAGTTGGCGGCCATAGTTTTTGCGCTTAATTCATAGCGTCATTATTTGCTTGGCGAGAGGTTTGAGTTGTATACAGACCATTAGTCGCTAAAGTACTTATTCTCTCAGAAGGACCTAAACTTGAGGCAACAGAGATGGATGGAGTTTTTGGCATCCTACGATTTTGAGATCGCATATACCCCTGGAAAGAGTAACGTTGTAGCTGATGCCTTCAGTAGAAAGAAGTTAACTTTAAGTCCTTTGTTCGTAGAGCGGCAGAGTTTGGAGTATATATCTTCCTTTGACTTCAGACCCTCTGTCGATGATGTACCCGGATTATTGGCATCGTTAGAGGTGCAACCTACACTTTTAGGTCAAGTTGGAGAGGCACAGCGAAATGACCCACAGTTGGTTGAGATTGTAGGCAAGCTTATAAGAGGGGAGTCCTCAAGTCATCTTGATAGATATGATATAGATAAGAGAGGTCGGCTACGTAGAGGTGGAAGACTTTGTGTACCACAAGATGAGTGTTTGAAGAAGGCAATTCTTGAAGACTCATATCGCTCTAAGATGACCATACATCCCCGTGGTGATAAGATGTATAGGGATATGAGGCGAGTTTTCTTTTGGGCCGGAATGAAGAAGGACGTGGCCGAGTTCGTTGCTAGATGCTTAGTGTGCCAACAAGTCAAGGCGAAGCAAAAGAAGCCTGGAGGTTTGCTCCATCCCTTAGAGATTCCGCTTTGGAAATGGGAAATCGTTTTCATGAATTTTGTTGATGGGTTGCCAGGATCAAGGAAGGGTAATACAGGGATTTGGGTAGTTATAGACAGACTTACCAAAAGTGCCCATTTTATTCCCGTTAAAAGTAGAAGGACCATCGCGTGGTTAGCATCTGTTTACCTTCGAGAGATAGTTCATTTGCATGACATACCCTCTAGCATTGTGAGCGATAGAGATCCCATTTTCATAAGCAAATTTTGGAAAAGCTTAAAGAGGCGGTTGGAACGCAATTATGCTTAGTACTGCTTATCACCCTCAGACGGATGGCCAGACCAAGCGAGTAAATCGGGTTCTAGAAGACCTCCTGAGACTATGCATCCTAGACTTTGGAGGAACATGGGAAGAACACCTTCCATTAGTGGAGTTCGCCTATAATAATAGTTTTCAGGCAAGCATTGGCATGGCACCTTTTGAGGCTCTTTATGGACGACCGTGCCGATCACATACATGTTGGTGGGAAACCACTGATAAGGATTTGCTTGGACCCGACATGATTAGGGAGACTTCAGAGAAGATAGACCTGATTCGAAGGCGAATAAAGACGGTGCAGGATGACAGAAGTCATATGCTGATAGCAGACGAACCGATCTTGAATTCAATATTGGGGACATTGTTTTTGTTAAGGTGTCACCGTTAAGAAACGTAGTCCGTTTTGGATTAGTAGGGAAGTTGGCACCGAGGTTCGTTGGACCCTTTCCATTTACGGAGAGGATTGGAGAGATGGCGTGTAGAGTAAAGTTACCAGAGAAGCTCAGCGAATTTCATGATGTGTTTCACGTTTCGCATTTGCGTAGGTGTTTACACGATATGGCGGAAGTAGTAGAGCCGAGCACGCTCGAAGAAGTAGGAGTAGAGCGCAATGCCACGATCAGACGAGCTCCTACATGCATTCTCGGATCGGAGGTCAAAAAGCTTCGTAATAAAAAGGTCAAGTTGGTCAAAGTGCAATGGGGAGATAATCAAAGAGACGCGACTTGGGAGACGGAAGACAAAATGCGTACGCTGTACCCTTTCCTTTTTGAGGATATGTTTTAGTTTCTCCTTTTTCTACCGCTTTGTTTACACTTGTCCTATCTTTTAGTATTATCTTTGCGATGACATCTTCTATCTTCGGTTAGGAAGAACCCTATGGTTGTAAACATGTGTTTGAGACATGTTATGTTTGGTGGATGCAAATGGATGCAAGTGGTTGCTAGTGGTTTCTCGTGGATGCATGTACACACACATTAGGCACTAGATCAGCTCAACCACCTTCAAGTTGCATATAAATGCGTGTGCATATCTAAATTAATGGATGTATAATGGTTGTGTTATCATATGGGTGCAGCATTTTGATGAAAAGTTGTGCACACATGTAGAAATAATATGTATCGATAGGATTCTTTCGCATACATAATGGACGCATGGCACTATCATGATTTGCATTAAGGAGGTCAACTGAATCAGTGGACCGCCTGATCTTTGCATTAGATAAGGAACATATACACACATTTTTTTATAAGTTCGTATAGCATTAGAAATTTCTTTAAGGACAATGGATGCTTGTGGATGATGGTTGAGTAGATGGATGATACGTTGGTAGAATACATTCTTCTTAACATAGAGATTTTGGGGACGAAATCCTTTAAGGAGGGGAGATTGTAACACCCCATAATTTTGTAACATTAAAATTCACAAATTAAAGTATACTTAATTTTTAGAAGAAGAATTAAGTGAAATGGGTTGCGCTATTACGTTCGTCTCAAAATTTTGGGTCAAGATAGACATTTGGTTTGCATAAAATGGATAACTTATGAAGAAGTTATTAAGCCTTGAAGTTTTTATGCATATGAGAGAAATATGTATATAGATATATATATAAAAAAAAATATTCAAAAAAAGTTCAAAACAACGAATCGGGAGGGGGAATAGCCAAACCGCACCATTTTTGGAATCGACCCGCTGGGTCGACTAGAGGTCGATCCAGGGTGTTTGGCTGTCAACCCGTGGCCCGATTCGCCCTAAGGGCTGATGTGGCATCTGAGTGGTCCTGATGGTTCTGATTATCCCTAAGTTAATCCGACGGCACTTACAAACTTAAACTTCTATAAAAACACTCTTAAACCCCTAACCCTAATCACATTAATTCATAACAAGAGCCGTCATGCCGTCAATGGAGAACCTAGAGTACCGCCATACACTTTCAACCCTAAAGCAAGATAGTAGCTTGAATCAAAATCAAATCAAATTTAAATAATGATTAGTCTACATCAAAGGCGAGCAATTCAGTTTCAGAATACAAATCCCAGAAAGACAAGACTATTCTTTTAAATTGTGAGCATGATAGCTTTTACAAAATAATTAATTAGTTTAATTATGATAAGATATAATTGGGATTATGAGAATACGATTTTGAATCATGTGATGTAAATTATATGTATGTTTGTGGTGTTGAATCATATGTTAGTCTTATGCAAGTTGGATCATATGTTAGTTCTTATGTGAATCTTATGCAGGTTGAATCATATATCTTATGCAAGTATGTGATGACTGGATCATATATTCATGTATGAATCTTATGCAAGTTTGGGTTGTTAAAATATATGTGAGACATGTATATCCATATGCTAGTTTATGTGACATTAACCTTTATGTCCAGATCCATATGCAGTTGACATCTTTATATTTAGACCCATATGCAAGTTTACATCTTTATGTTTATATCTATATGCATGTTTACATCTTTATGTTTAGATCTATATGCAAGTTTACATCTTTATGTTTAGATCTATATGCAAGTTTACATATTTATGTTTAGATCCATATGCAAGTTCACACCTTTATGTTTGGATCTATAGCAGTACATAAGTTATGCAAGTTTATGCCTATTATCTATGCTAGTTTTGTATCTTATGCTAGTTTGAATGAAATTCATATGCAAGTTATTGGCTATGTAATCTTATGTCATGATCCTTAGATCTATTTCATGTGTTATGTGATGTTGTTTTTCTTTTTATAAGTTAGATTATTTGCAAGTCTAACATATGTCATATGAAAACTTATGAATAGCGTGGGGATGATGGGATAATATTGAATATACATAAATTGTGAATTGGCATAAAATGGCCTTAAAAGGCATATAATTAATTTGAGACATTAATTGGCATAATTGGTATTTATGGAAATAATTTTAAGAGACAATTATGGACATAAATAAATTTGGAATTTATTGACAAAATTGAATAGGGATATTAATCCAATTTGGGGTTAAATAAAGATGTGTAATAATTAACCGCCTAAGACACGAGGTTAGACTCTTTTGTGGTGTAAGACTGCCCAGACCCGCTTGACAAATCCAGAGCCACAAATGCTAGTCTAATATGAGAGGTCAAAGGCACGAATTAAATGTGTAACAATTGCAAAGACATGAGGTTAGGCTCGTTTACGGTATAAGACTACCAGGACCCGCCCGGTAAATCCAGCAATTGCAAATGTCAACCTAATGTGGGAGGTCTTTACAAGGTTACGGTTCTAATGAATTAAGTAACACTTAACCAGATAAGCATGTGGTGGGACATGGGGGTTAAGTGGGTGCCTTGGGTGGCATGTGAAATTTGATTGAATGCACTTAACCAAGATTGAAACATGTAAGAAGACACGAATAAGAATGGGGTTAATTGGGGAAACCTTAGTGGGGACCAAGCATACGTGTAAGGCTTGTGTCAAGCATGGGGGCCCTTTTCCAACCAGTAAACCATTAAATATCTCTGTGAGCTCGACCCCAGTCGAGGACGAGACACGCTTACTGGATTTGATTGTAAGAGGTCAAAACGGGCTAGCGGTGGCAACGCAAGTCCGATGGGGTCATGTGCATGCGTGGGCCCGGGCTGGTAGGTAAGACTTTGTTGCATCGTGTAGTTATAAGCCATGCATCTTTGGTGGTATCGGGTTGCCACTTTGGGGGGTGATACACCCCACTGTGGGACCAACACAGGTATCTACGAGTTAGGGAGCCGATCGAATGGGGGTAGTGGGTACAACTAGTGGAGATCGAGGCAGATGGCACATATGAAGGCAGCTAGGGGTACACGAAACTACCATTATCATTATTAAGTTCTGTAGGCGGGATCAACTTTTAGGGTGACTAGTGGGGGTGCAGTATAGTAATTATCCTATAGTGATTAGGAACGAGATTAACGCCAGACTATTCCTCTTATTTGCTTTGTCATGCCCACTTGTTTCATGGTCATATCTTATCTTACCAGTTTATGCCCTATCGTAGTTACTTTAATAATTATATTGTTAAAGTTATTATACTCGCCAGACTTTATGTTTGACCCCCTTGTTTTCGCCTCTTTTCTTCCTTCCCCCCCCCCCCCCCAGGTTCTCAGGGTGGGACTAGTACTAGTGGAGCTTGATTTCAGATCTCTTTCTCTCTCTTTTGGAAGTGCTTGGATTGCTGAAAGTAAAGTTTAGCTCATCTCTTTTATGGCTACTTGTGTTGGGGTTTATGCTTTTTATTTTATGTACTCTGAAACAATTTATCAAGATGGATATTAAGTGTACTTGGTTTATGAATTTGTTGTATTCAAACTATTTCTCCACTGCAATAAAAGTTGTTTTATAATTTTAAAGTACCATTATTGATATCTGTCTTGTTATATTCTGTTCTATACACTAAATACGCTCCATGGAAGTTAATGCATTCCCTTTGTGAGTGACATTAATGGACGTGTGGTGTTGGACCCGACCTCAAAGTGCTTGGCGGCATTAAATTACTGATCCTTTACTTTGAAACTATGGCTAGCTGGATGGGTTCCGCCTACAATGGTATTGATAACTATCCCTTTACCTTTCTGTTGGGCTGTGGGTTTAGAAGTAGGCTGGTTTTGGTTCGAGGCTTGCCCTCCTTGTCCCCTATCCCGTGGGGCAACCTTGTACTCGTCTAGCTTCCCTTCCCGCAGCAATTTCTCAACTACATCTCTCAAATGACGGCATTCGTTGGTAGAATGGTCGTGGGTTCCATGTAACAAACAAAACTTTTCCGTTGCGATCTCTTTTTCAGTGGAGTCTCTAGGTGGCGGCTTCTTATATTGCAATATGTTGTATGTGTTTAAATAAATGTTTTCAAATGTGTCATTCAATGGAGAATAGTTCTCAAAAGTTTGGAATCGCGGTCATTTGCCGGAATTGTTCCCTTGGTTCCTATTCCTCCTATTGCCATTTCCATTCCTGTTGTTATTACCTCCGTTCTGGTTGCCGACATTCACCTCAACATTCCTCAAACTATCACCGAATTTCTTCACAGCAACATTACTTTGGGCACCTTCCCTCGAGGCCCCTTCAGGCTTTCTCTTTCTATTTGCATGAGCTTCTTCTCGCCTTAAGCGGATATTGGCCTTTTCGTAGAACAATTCCCTAGTGGGGGCAGTTTCCCGGATAGATAATCCCCGAATTCTATGTCCGGGTCAACTCCTTCTATTAAGGCCATCAGAATAGTGGGTTCATGAGGGTCACTAACTTCAGTGATAGCCAGGTTGAAGCGGTCTAAATATGATTTCAAAGATTCGCCTGGAGCCTGCTTAATCCTTGACAACTCTATGACACTTTTGGATTTTCGAGCGTGAAGTCAAAACTGGTTCATAAAGCATTCACTCAACTCTGTGAAATTTGATATTGACCGTGGAGGGAGTCGGGTGAACCACATTAATGCCACGTCTTCTAGATAAATCGAGAAGGCCTTGCATTTTACAGCATCTGGAGCTGTTGAGGCATTCATGAACCATGCATACCTCATCAGATGTTGTCCTGGATCGGTTCTCTCTGAATACCGATCCATCTGTGGCAAGTTAAACCGCCGAGGAAACTGGAAGTCCAATATATCATATGTGAAGGGGGTACGACTTCGCTCAATGCCCCAATCCTCATTAGTGTATCGTCGGCTTTGGACATGATTTGACGCACCATTGCCCATACATCGACATTTGTTAATGTTTGCACAGGTTCTCTAGGTCTGATATTCGGATTAACCCTGTGTTCCTAATTTGGGGATAACCTCTTGTTTCTGGCAGCAGCTGCTCTACACTGTTCCCTATGCTCCCGGTCGATCTCAGGAGGAAAGGGTTGGAGAAGTTGCTGCTGCTTTGGATTAGTAATATTACGATCCCTGGGTAGAACGTGTGATCCACGCATGGGCAGCAGCATAGGTTCTTTCAGGCTCGGGTCGTCAGGTCCTAACACACGAGCAACATCTTCACGGGATCCGAAAGATCCAAAGGTCAATTGATCAAGATTTTGAGGTCGCTCAAGCGGCCTTCTTTCACGAGGACGTCCTTCATCCGAAGAAGATGAATAGTCTGCAGCAAGGCGGCGTGTTGGGGAAGATGTCTTTTGCCTTCGAAGCTCATTGAGTTCCCTACTCTTGGTGATCATGTTCTCTTGCATGCGAAGACTATCACATTTATGGGCTTCCAACGCATTTCTAGTACTCTCAAGCATGTCAAGAAAACACGAAAAATCCCGTTGCATGATGGGTGCAGATGGATTAGGTTGATCATCAGTCGTTGTAGCCAGTATCGGAGCATTGGTAGGTGCTCCAGTAGATGTACCAGCTTCAGTCTCATTCGGATCGGGTAGGATTAGGTTGCCAGAGTCGGATCGGTTCAGAGGGGTTTGAGCAACTCCAACACTTCCTGATCGGTTTGGGTCCTCCTGATCAGCTCGGTTCGGAACATCCGATTCAGATCGGGTTTGTCCAGAGCTTTGTCCCGCGACCTTGTCAATACGATGGCTTGTTGGTCTCCTCTAGCATCGTCCTCCCTAGCGCCTTGCACTTCTTTTCCTTTTCCTTTAGCCATAATGTCCAATCCTTTAGTAATTAATCAGCAAATGCTTGAAAGTGTCGGAAATAGAGGATTAACTTCTTTGAACTTGAAGGTCCAAATAATAGAACGATGACCCCAAAAAAGCGAAGAATTCAAAGATTTCTCAGTGAAAGCACCAAAATGTTAGATCCAAAAATGGCTCTAACACCCAAATTAGGAACAATTTCTGATGAAATGTAATTAAAAATGAAGAAAACACACAATTTATAGTGGTTCGGAGTTAAATAGCCTACGTCCATTTTCCACTCTTTGAATTAATGACTTGAATGTAGATACAACAATAATTCTCACTTACTTTCACTCATACAATGCATAGATTCACTCAATCCTCTCTGAAATGTACTTTAAAAGATGATTGTAATATGAAAATGGTGATGGAATTCGGTTCTCAAAGGGGTCTCAACTCTGAAAATGCCAAAAGATCCTTTTAAATGAGCCTTGGAGTGTATTTATAAGTGGAAAATGCCTCTGAAGCGGCTCAGGTTCGAGTACACGTGGCCCCCGTCCCATAGAAGTTGGGTTCGGATAGAGTATGATGGTGACATCACATCAGGTTGGTGGTGAACGTCGGGAGAACATGGGTAAAGTGGTGGCTTAACCGCTCCGCTTCGTGAGGAAATCATGGGATGTAACTGCTGTCTATCGGTATGCGATTCGGATCGAATGAATGAGAGAAGGAAGCGAGCGGATCGGGCTTCCTTGACCAGATCCGGAGCTGTTTCTTCTCCTCCATCCCCTAACCTGTCATATTATGTTTCGGATGGTGATCCTTGACCCGATCCGGTCATCAGAAGCATGTTCTTCTAATCATCTTCCTTTACTTATTTAGTTTCTCATCTTTGTGTAGCCTAGTTCACAAAGTAGGCTAACACATTTATAATATGGTCACAAAATCAGTGAAATTTAGAATTTTATCAAAAAAGTTCTAGTAAGGAATAAGGAAACATATTGTCATATGACAAAATAATCATACCTCGTCCCTCTCTAGTGAACTGACATCCGATTCTTATTTTATCATTGCCACCAGTTGTCAATTTTGTTTTTTGACCTTCTCCTCCCTAAAAGAAAAATAATTAGTATGCACATATACATAGTGAGTACTTGCACGACAAAACATACTATTTCAACTTTGAATATTATTGCAATATATCTCCATATATATTTCATACAATATTGAGTGTTCAAATGTTATAGTGCCGTATTAATCATAGAGTGCGCAAATGTTATAATACCATATAAACAATTGACTCCATCTTAAATGACGGAACCTAGAAACTGAACACAACATAAACAAATAAATGAATGATAACTACAGCAAAATAAAAGATAATCTATTTTTTCTATAAAAAAAATCATACACTTGGATATGTATGCAACACCTGACATGGAATTGATGGAACGTGTGGACAAAGTGATAATGAACAAACCTAATTTCTGTGTAGAAGTCGATGAGCAGGGTCAAGTCTGGCAATATGCCTCGCATATAAAAAAATTTAATCACTTAACTTCAATAAGTTGACCACTAATATATTTTTATGAGTTAATAAATATAGAATGTCAAAAAACAAACAATATAGAAATCAAATAGCAAAAAAGCCTACCAAAATGGATACGAAAAATAACAGACCTTAAATTAATACCTTGAAGCGACAATTTTATTCCAATAGGCAAGAGGATTAGGCAGAGTTTGCTAATGCACAGCACAAGCATTTGGCATTCCCATTGCATCAGTATGAGCTTGCGCTAGAGCTGGCATTTGATGTTGTGCCATAACTCCATTAATAAGTTATTGAATGCGCTGAATGCAGTCCGGTAGAAACTGAATAAATAATTATGGCACAATATAATAGTCGATTTTTTTTTAAATCTTTTTGTAGGGTTGAAAGTTTTACTTTACACAAACATTCTTTTTTCATAAGAAAAGAAAAAAGAACAATTTTCCTGGAAGCAGCCACATATCCTTATGATATAAGAAACACTAATATCAATATTATTAGGAAAAATGTATAGTTTGATAAATAGTAAGTTGTTTTGAGACAGTAAGGACATATATTTTTGTAGATAATGTTAACTGCAGTATGGAAACTTTTCCTCGTAACCTTTGTATACAATAGAAGAAGCAAGTTATATTTTCATGAAATTACATATCTAGAAAAACTGAAATGAAAAGGGAAAATTGACATAAATGCACCAAAATGGAGCATAATTTTTAATCACAATGTGATGGTAGCAAACAATTTTTCTTAAACACTAACTACACCATTCACAAAGAGAGCAGCACAAATTATAGTAATTATTTTTATTAAAAAAAATCAATATTGTAGCACCAAAATGGACTATGATTCTATAAACGAATAAACAATGAGCATTCATCCAAATACTTACTCATATTTCCTTAGAAAATATAATTTATAGCTCTATTTGTGAAAGTAGGAAAAAAAAAAGTTACTGCAATTTCTGAAGATACTTTGTTTTTGAAACTTTCAAGTAAAAGAAATTACCAGAAGCAGGACAAGTTCCATTTGAAATGGGGCCCAGTGGAAACCTAGGCCGTGCAGGATACTTCCTCAGATGGTATTGGCATCCAAGCAACTGACTGAGCATAATAATACTCAGAGACTATTTTTTTGAAGAAGCCTCATCGATGAATTGCTATCGACCACTCGCACGACGACAGTAGAACATCCATTAATGTCTGAGTATATATCTGTGATAAGACAGTTAAATAATTAGAATCCACTACATGGGCATGCATGAATAACCAACAGATGAGAACATTATAAGAATGTGTACAGTTGTGCATTTTGTTTTCTTTTATAGGCCTAAAAGTTTTCTTCTTTTGGGTTACAAGATTCTAACAGCACTGATTATGTCTTCTTTATGTTTTGAATGTTCTTTCAACATAAAGGGAGTCAACGGATAATATATTTAGGAGAATGTCACTATTCAATGTTGGCACAGAGGGTTTAGCCCATAACCTATTATACTCAAAATTATATTTTTAACTTCCTTAAAATGAAAATTTGACTTCATTTGTAGTTGTTGTATTTGGTTTGAGATAATAATAATGACCTTATGTGTTCACTAATTCATACATATTGGCACTGTGGGCGTGTTTGAAAATACCTGTTTTCAAAAATTGTATTCATACATGCATATAAGTGTTGAATGACAGATAACAGAGAGGATTATTTTTTGCATGTCCTTGCAGATCACAAGAAACATAACAAATCTTCATGATTAATCTGGCTTTATTAGGTAAAAATCATAAACTCTATTTCAACTTTGATGGACAAATCAAAATTTGAATCATACAAAATTTTGAGTTAGACTTGCTTTTAATTACAATTCAAATGAGATTTAAAAAAGAAAAGCGCAATTTTGACAGCAAATGAACAAATGATTTTCATTTCCAACATAAATTTATTCAATAGGTAATAGTAAATTTGTTCGGACAGTCGATCATTTTTTCAGAAACCAGTTAACAAACGCACAAATACTAAAAAGAAAATTGAAAACAACAATAAGAACATTAAGCCAGAAAATAAACAAACAATTTACACTACTTACCGGCAGTAGTACCTCGTGGAGGGAAAGACATTTTTCTATACAAATTAACAGTGTAATAAAGTAGTTTACACTATGTTATTGTTAATTATGATTATGAAAAAAGAGATATTTTATACAATTAAACAAATTATTTCAAGCAACAACAACGATAATTTATTCCAGCACTTGAAGATATCAAATATATATTAAAAAAATGGATAGCAAAATAGCGTGGTTTTCCATTGAAAAAGAACAATCATTTGTTAGTAGGGTTATCAGTAGAGCAAATACAAAAGTCGTGGATGAAAAAATTGGAGAAGAAATTGAGCTTACCAAAAGCTCTATGAGCCGCGGTATAATTGAGAGATTCTTTCTTAAATTGTTGCCTACTGTATGATTAAATGTTATTACATTAGTAAAATGTGACTAAAACACCTATGAGCACTTTTAGCATCACATTTGTTAAAGGCACAGGGTTACTTTCTGAAATCATCATTGAAACATTGTTCCATTTTATCTCTATATTACCTTGAAACAACGAGAATAAATATATTAACAGAGAACGCATATCAATTAGATGATAGGTGGAAGCTTCACCATTGTAGTAAAAAGTAGAACCAATTTGCTGCTATCATCAAAACGCATTTAAAATGATGATGTTTCTAATGAATGAAATAAATAAAAACTTATTTTAAACCATTATATGGAAAAGTACCCGAACATACCAAATTCCTACTTGATACATGGATTGTTAGCTTGTTATGCCTAACTTCCTTTCTCTTGGGTCCAACTTTTTTCCACCAGTTAAAAATCACTTCAAGCACATTTTGTTATCATTTAAGTAAAATAACAGTTTCGTCCCTAATTTCAGGAATGAAATGAGCATCGTTAACAGTAGTGAGAATAAATATATTAACAGAAGCGTATATCAATTAGAAGATGGGTGAAAGCTTCAACATTGTAGTAAAAATTAGAATCAATTCCACTCAAGAGCAAGAGAAGTAAACTATGTAACGCCCATAAACAATAAGCTAAAAAATAAAATAATCTGTAGATGGTCTTCCATATTTCCATATTTTCTTGTAGAGGAAGTAGAGATTTAAATAATAGCTCTAAGTCATCATGATTCAGAAACCGGTACATAATTTTTCATATCTAAGCATGCACTAATTTGCAGGTAAAAAAGGATAAAAGTAAACTAACAAAATAAGTATAAATTGGATCCAAAAGATAAACTTACAATACATAATCTCGTTTGAAACAAACTATAAACGTTGGATTCCCTAAATTAAAGTATACAATTTTGGGTTTTCTAACTTTATAACATGTAAAAGCAACGCAAACGAACACAACGAAATAGTATTGCTTAGGTCACCCATCCATTTATTATTATTATATAATAATAACAAATGTTAAAGTCTCTAAATCCTCAGAATGAAAATTGATGCAGTGGCTGAATTGATAACAACATATATGGAAATATAAAATATACACACAAATCGTTATCAAAATTCAAAATTAATTATTATATGGAAGAACGCACCTAGATAAATTCAGGTATCAGTGAAATCTTTACCACTATATGATACCAGCACGTTTCGTGGGAGCATGGCGACGGACAGAGAGGAAAGAGGGGCAACTACCGAGATTTGGATGAAGAATAGCTAATGGAAAATCTAAAACGCGACAGTTAGTGAGGGCGCAATGTCGTTCGCCTTTATGAACTAATGTGGTCGACATAATCCAAATTTAATTAGAGTTAGGAAGATGAACTTGCTTCTTCCGAGATTTGGCTATGATGGCGACTTGAAAATCACGGGATAACAATGATTCAAGGTTGAAGAAAAACACTGTAGGTCAACAGAGAGAAAAAAAAAGGGCATGGAGAGTAAGAATGGGGGAATATGAAAAATGCCACCATTAAGCATGATTTGTGTATGGCGGCGAATTGAAAATCTTGGAATTACAACGATCGAAGGTTCAAGAAAAATGATCTAGCTCAATGATTTTGAGAAATGGAAAGGAGCATGGGGAACAAAAATAGTGGAATAAGGGAAATGTTGCTGGCGAGTTGACAGTTCTCGAAAAAAGTGACGAATGGATTCCAAAGCAAAGCGAACTGTTTCGCTATAAAACTTTTGCTTTTCGTGAGCTTTGAGTTTTAGAATGACGTGGCATATCTCAGAGATAGCTATTGTAAACTCAGTAATTATAGTATAGATAGTATAGATTTCATATCTTACATTGAAGGAATCTAGAAGTCTTCATGCAATTTCTATATTCATGACAAAGACAATGGTTTTTTTGTCATATACTTTGATAGTAAAAAAGGCTGTGAAAGAATATTGAAAGGGCATTCTCTGTTTTTATGATAGAAGACTCATGATAATGAAAATATGGGCATCGAATCTTGGGTTAAACAAAGAATTGTTACAAACTATTCCGATTTAGCTACACTTCCCAGGCTTATAAATTTTATTTTTGGATAAAAGAAGATATTAGAAGAACTGCATCTACTACAAGAAAAATAACCTACTGTAACTAGCTATTTGCAACTGGCGACACAAGACAGTTGCAATAAATCTTGTTTTGCAACAAACTTTTCATAATAGTTGCAATAGGTCAGATTTAACATTAGGTCTTTTCTTCTGTTGCGAAAAGCATGTTTTTAGCAACCGCGCTTTCTTACCAGTTGCAAAAACATACTTTTAGCAATGACGCTTCCATAACAATTGCATCATACATATTATTTACAAATGCACTTCCAAACTTTTTGCAAAAGATTATCTTTAGCAACTATTTTTGCCACTTACAATAACTGTTTTTTTATGAATGGTAAATCCAGTTGTGAAAAACATAATTTTAAAATTTATTTTTCCTCCATCTTTTGTAAATATACTTACTACTAAATACAAGAGTACGAAGTAGTAAGTAATATTTTTTTTGCAAGAAATAAACATGTAATAGAAGCAGGAGAAAAAATGTCTTTCTCTAGTGGCTCGCAAAAACCGAGTCTGTGGAAAACAAAAAGTATCACACTTAACGATCTAAAATAGCCAACAAGAAGCCAGACTTAGTGGCTCGCACGACTGTGCATGGCATATGATTAATATCATTTATCTTTCGGTGGTCTCACTCTCAGTGGCGACTGAATATTCTTCTCCTCCATTCTCTGTTTCTTCTTCCTAACTTTTCTTCGGTCCTCTTTCTTCTTTTCACTACCAATTTCAGTCAGGCCCGGCCCAAGGGGGAGTCGGGAGAGCCAGTCGACTAGGGCAACCGACGACGGAGGAGGAAGTAGGTGGCGGTTTGGGGCAACAGGTTAAAACAAGTTGTATATGAATATTAGCAACAGGAACACTTTTGAATGAATGCAATAGCAAGTTGGCAGGCTTCAGTAGGGATGTAAAAGAAGACGCAGGATTGATGCCAAGAAGCATCAATTTAAACCATTTTTTCCCCACTGGTCTTTTTGCCTTTTGCAAAACCTGGCTAGGGCAACGAAATAGCCAGGGCCGGGCCTGATTTCAGTTCGCCTCTCTTCGGATGACTTCTCATTCCTATATTCATCTTTTGCCACCGTGGTTGACTGCCTTCAATTCCTAATCTTAACCTAAATCATACGCTTTTCACGAGATCTAGCCTTCCAACTCTTCGTACGACCAGATCTGCCGCTAATCTCCTCTTAACTTGCGGTGTAACCCTTACCGGTCAGTCTCTAGCATCTTTCACGACTTCCACACTCTTCACTCTTTGCTCGGACTGACACCACTATCAGGCTTTTCTGCTAATGTAGTGATCCGTAATGCTTTTCAGTTAAAACAAATAATAAATAAACTATTACATGAGATAGATGGAGAATCTATACTACTACTTTCGGTTTTCGGTTTTTAAGAAGGACTGACACCACTATCAGGCTTTAGAGTGGTCTACCCACTACATTTACTAGTTTACACTAGGGGTGCACAAAGTTTGGGTTGGGTCGGGTCAAGCCAAATACTTCATCCGACCCGTAATGGTTTGGGTTGATGAAAATTGAACCCGCACCCAACCTCATATAGGGTTGGGTTGGGTTGGGTTGAAGTATGAGTTGGGTCGGGTTAAATAGGGTTGGGTTGGGTTGTATGCATGATTAATCCATAACATAAATTTTGACATAATAATTTATGTTTTAAGACATGCAAAAACATACCTCATGGAAAAACCAACCAATTTCTCACACCATTACATCACGCAAGTGACTCTGCACACAATATAACTAAATATCCTAAGCATATCCAACTAAATACAAGCAAGTCAATAACGTATGAAGACCAAGTCCAAGAAAAATGGAAAAGCGGCTGCCTGGAATGAATAAAATTTCATTAATTCAGCGCAGATATCTAAGTAGAAGTGTGAAGGATTTTTTATTTTTTCAAAGTGAGGTTGGGTTGGGTTAATATAGGTTTGGGTTGATCGAAAAATTACACCCGACCCATATACAGTATGGGTTAAAAATTGAAACTCATATCCAATCCGAACTACTTTGGGTTGGGTCGGGTTTATGTGGGTTGGGTCGGATTGATGGGTTGGGTCGGGTTGGATATGGGTTGTGTGCAGCCCTAGTTTACACCACATGAGCTAATCAGACTGGCTAGATTACGCATTAAATGACATAAGGCCACACAGGGCACACATACATTAGCTGCTACTGAGAGTCTATATTACTACTTTCGGTTTTTAAGGAGGACCGTTCACCACTATCAGACTTTAGAGTGGTCTGCCCACTACATTTACTAGTTTACAGCACATGAGTAATCAGACAGACTAGATTACACATTAAATGACATAAGAACACACAGGGCACACATACATTTGTCTATCTAAAACAGACCAGATTACATGACTAAACTCACAAATACATATAATTACATGACAGTATAACCTATTACAAACAGGAGTGCTTTGACATCGAAAAGAACTCACATCCTCCACAAGGGTAAAAGCATTTCCACAGCAACTCATTAGACACCACAACAACACTAGAACCAAACGGTTTCATTGTGACTTGAAGTTGCACCCCAACCAAGCAAGGCAACATCAAAGCCACGAGATAGCATGAAACATTACTTGATCTGAACAGACAAGATTTTCACTAAAACATCATATCTAGGAATTAACTTCACAAATAGCAAGATATCATGGTAAATACACCAACTCAAACAGACAAAAATTTATAAAAATTGCGGCAGCAGCATCAAGAAGCCAAGTGCCAAAAGAAACCGAAGAATAATGCGAACTTGTTTCTCCATTGCCATGGCAATCGCCGAGAAACAAGTGGACTTTGGAGGCAAACTCGTCTTCAAATGCAACCATAACAAACAGAGAACGAACTTCAAGCTTTAGCTAACCCAAAAGCAGAACAAGCACCAAAACAAGAAGAACACATCTGAGCCAATCCAAAAACACAACGACAAAAACAGAAAAGTTAGACACAACCCCAGACAACTTGGTCATAAGTCGAAAACCCAACAACAGACCATAGCCAAAACTAGAAAGAAAGAGAAAAATTACCAACATGCTGAACAAAAAAAGAAAATCCTTCAAGGAGATAACCAAAAACCACTTCAAACCAAAACGTAAGCATGTCGAAGAACCTTCGATCCACATCCATTAGCAGAAACGCTTAGGACTGCCATTTGGTGTTTCATGCTGTAAGAAATAATGACCCAAGTACAAGAATAAGGCAATGAGCCGCGAAATAGCTCTCAAAAGACGAAGGTCTAGAAAGTGGCAAGAGGTGGAGTAGCACTGCGCGACGAAGAAGAGCAAGAGAACAAAGAGTACTTAGATATTATTTTATCTTTTGTGTATAAATAATTATTACTAAGATATTATTTTGTCACTTTTACATATATGCCGACTGAGCCACGTACAATCAGAAGAATAAAAAATAGAGACCAAAATGCTATGTGTGTGCGTGTGTGTGTGTGTGTGTGTGTATATATATATATATATATATATATATATATATATATATATATATATATATGTGTGTGTGTGTGTGTGTGTGTGTGTGTGTGTGTGTGTATAAACTAGCAGATGAAGATCTCACATCAAATTCCTTTTTGGACAACAGAATAACTAGTAGAAAGAATATGCATATTACAAATCAAGGAAGACTTACCAAGGAAGCAAGAAGAAAGGAGGAAAAACCAAAATTTACCAAATTTAAAACTTACCTGATTTAACTAAGGTCCATTTGTGATTGTATTAGACTTTTAGTTGGCTATCTATCCAATAAATGCCCATGCATTCTCATTGTAAACTTTACCCAAGAATTTAGAGTTTTTCTTTTCTTTTCTGTACTTCTCTTGTGTCTAGTAAATTTATGTTGTCTATTTAAATAGATTTGGTAGAGCACAATTTACTTTTCTCATTAGTGATTGACCGTCTGATTGGATTAACAGTAATTCTAATTTTACTTTTTGTTTGTTTATTTCTTTTCTACAATTTTTGTTCCAGTATTTTGTTTATTTTTCTATCATTGAATTTATTATAGATCCGATTAGATTCAAATCTATAGTGAATTCAATTGCAGTTTTAATCTTTTTCATTGATAATTGTAATATGGTTGTCGGTTCAATTACAATTGTTCTGAGCCAATTTGCAATTCCAATTTTTTTATTTCAATCAAATCTTCCAAATTCGTTTAATTCTCCTACGAAATTATATAAATGATAAATTTTAATTTTCCTTCCTGTGTTCGACCAACTACACACCTGCATGGTTGTAGTAACTTATAATAAATTTGAGATTTTCTATTACATAGGAAAGTGTTAAACAAATTTTTGGCGCATTGTCGGGTGGTAACAATTAAATTTTATTATTTATTTAATTTTTGATTCGTGTTAGTTTTTATTTTATTTGTATTTTTCCTTGGTTTTGTTTCATTTATTGAAAAATTCTTGATTAGTTGATTAGGTATTATTGTTGATACCGCAATCTCTAAAACAAGAGAGAGAGAGAAAACTTGTCTTTTCTTTCCAATTTCTTTCCTTTTTTTCAATCCTCTTTCCAATATATATATATATATATATATATATATATATATATATATATGTGTGTGTGTTTCTTCCCGTTTTCACATTTTTTCCTTTTCTTTTTATTCTTTCTACAACTTTCAAAAAAAAGAAAAATAAAATAAATTTCCTTTTTGTTTCTCCACTTTGGTCACCATCCAATTCGAATTTTGTTGTTGCAAACAAACAAAGCAGCATCCACTACATCACCTCATGAAAAATAGCACACCAATCGTTCTGTCCTCATTTTCCTTGTTCTTCCATGTCCCACCCAATCACAGCCCATGATTTCCACTTTTTGCAGTTAAATCTCTATTGTCGGGGGACATAATGCAAAAAAAGGGAAATGGAAAAATTTAATTGGAGGGACACGAAGCATAGGGAAAACGGAAGACAGAAGAATTGGTCTCGAAAAATAGACCCTTACCACCCAAATTTAATACCTTCTTAGCGTCATAGGCCTACAGAAATCACCTCTGCACCAATTCATCACCAACACCATTCAACCCCTTACCACCGTTAAACTTCCTACCCACAGCCTCACCAACCACCTCTACATCTCAATCAAACCATCGTTGCCAACCTATGCATCACCCCATACAATCCCCTTACCAAACCGCAAACAGTCACCCTATCATCATGTATCGCACATACCTCGGACCAGCCTTGTCTCATGCTCTTCAACCTATACACCACCAGTCGTGCGCCTATTTCAGCCTCACAACCATCACCTACCCAAACCGAAGACACCGTTCATCAACCCATCGTTACAATCCCAATCACACATCGCAACACCTATCTTCGAACATGCAAGATCTAACATTAGCAGTTCACGCACACCAGCATCAACATCCGAACATCCAAACCCAACCCAAAATTCAAAACCCAAGCCTCAACAAGTTTTCGGATCATTGCATACTCGAGCCACTTCTGAATTCGCAATCGCACCCAACACAAACCCGATTCACAAAACCCAAACCAAATCACGAAATCAGTTCGATCCGAACACACCCAACTCGACTTGAATCTCAAAAAATGGAAGGTGAGAAAAGTATTTTCTTTTACTAGATTTATATCCATTTATAATCGGGTGCGAGATTTTTTTTCTTGATTTCATTGGGTTACCCTGAGAAATAAATAAGGTAATGGTGGGCGTATGAACTGGTGAACGTGTGACCATGTTTTAAGTTTAGTATAGGGGCCTGGCCTTTACCTTGCATACATTTGGTTCGTGGATTTGAATTGGAGAAACTTCTGTTTCGTTATGTTTTCTAAACAACAGTGCGTTTTGACTCTTTGATGCGTTTTGTGGAGTGAACTTGATCTGGTGGACTACAAGGCATGTTTTAATTGTTTGAGTGAGTGACTGATTTTTAGAGTAACAATTGTTTTTGTCTAGCTTAGCTTAGTTTGTTCTCGAGTTTTTTTTTAAGTTGAGTTTAGTTTGTTTCTTTTATTTTCTTTAGACTAGTCGGTTTTTAGTTTTGTTTTTATTTTACTTCAGGGTCAGTTTCTATTTTCTTTCCTTTTTTTCATTTTCTCTCTAAAAAATCAATCAAAAGCAATAGGAAAAAAAGGATCAAGCTACTCAATTGCTCTGGACGGACAATCGTACCACAGTGTAAAATTTTCTAATCTCTACAAGTTCTGCATTTGCTTTAAAATATACAGAAATTGCTTGAGAGGCAACGGCTTGCTTGTACAATTTTTTTCCTTGCAGTTATTCTTGTCTGATTATTGTGTTGCTAAAATTTCTAAATATATTTGGTAAGGAACGAATTTCCATAATTAAAATCATTCCTCTCATCGTTCTCAACTATAAAACTTAATTAGGCGTTGCAAAATATTTAACTAGAGTGTATTTTGTGAAATTGATTCTCTTAAGGGTTTGATCGCGGATATATATTAGTTCAATTTATTAAACATTTAGTAAAAGAGGTTGTATACTACCCGTATAACACTGGTCATATCCCTTAGTATTTATAGTATACGTGAACGGGAATAAGACCCTTTTCCCCTTTAAAATCGAGATTATAAACAAATAAGATATACTTGAGTACGTTATTTATTTTGATTATGAGCTAATTTTGTCAACCTTAAGTGTACAATTTTCCTTGTTTACATTTGACAACAATGAGTGAAAAAAGGGCTAGCCACCATAATTCTCCTAAGGGTTCTCAAATCATTCAAAAAAATTCAAATGAGATGGATTACAATGAAATAAATCAAAACACTCAAAATATTATTGTTGAAATGGATAGTTCTTATCTCTTCGAGATCAATGTTACCCAACTAGGATTACTTAGGGGTGGCAATTAGACCCGACCCGATGGGCCCAGACCTGACCCAGCGGGTCTCGGTTCTAAGTGGGTCGGGTTTTGTCGGGTCCAAACTGTACATTTCAGAAATATGGACCTGACCCGGCCCGAGCTTCGGTTCGGGTCTGATTGAGTAATAACACTAAAAATACATATATTTCAATGTTTTTTAGTCGGGTCTTTCGGGTCGGGTCTATGCAGGTCGGGTTTGATCGGGTCTTGATGGTATTTTTCATCACCTAAACCCGACCCGAGACCCACCGGGTTCGGTTCGGGCTCGGGTCTTTTCCGGTCGGTTCGGTTCGGGTTTTCAGTTCTCGATTCTAATTGCCAGCCCTAGGATTACTCAACCTTCTGTCGTAATATTTCCATTAGTTAAAGGAAATTTTATGTAACGACCCGAGAAAAAGACGACCTTGGTTATCCGATATATAACACCTATCGAACAATCAAAAGTCGAAATTACCGGATAGTCCAAGAAAGAAATTAGAGGGTGAGGATAGATAAGATAGAAAATTAGACAGAAGAAGAAGAAGAACACAACAACATCAGAGTAACACGAATCTCACAGCGGAACGAATAAAATATAATAGACAACATATCTTGAAATCAAAGTAGTATATGTATATCATACCATTATCAGAGTACAACACTTTCATCACAGCGGAATAATCAATAGCTAGAAAAAATCTTGAAGCCTCCTGCTCCAAGCTCTTCAAGCATACCTGTAAATCCTGACTACTTGACTGCCCGTACAAATTTGGGCATCCAAGAGTTTAGGGAAAACAAAACAAAATAAAACTCTGGGTCAGTCATGGGACTGGTGTGAGTAAACTCCAATCATTTGGTTTAACTTTTCAAAATCCTTTTCAAAAGAAAAGATAATCGTAAGACCAATCCACTCATAAATACGGATGGCTTTTACCTTACGATAACCCAAAACACTTTGGAAATCATATATTATCTGATATTATAATAATGTCTAATCACAAGTAATTAAAATCTAGTAGAACGCTTGCATCTCACGCTCTACATATATAATATACAATCAAACTCGCAGGCACTTATTGGAGATTGGATTCCAACTTGACAAGGTATGGGACCACCTTCCGAACGTGTATCTCTAGAGGCAAATACACTGGGTTCAACAAGAACATCTTGCAACCCGGCCCACACATGACCGACCACTCATTTCGCTTGAGTGTATCGAATGTATATCACCAACGGTTGGGATCAGCAACCGTCTCCCGATAAGGGACAGCATCGATAGATTTAAGAACAAAAGGAATTTCTCTAGATAGGTGATCGTACATCCTAATGGGTGCGACCCACATAGCCATGCTGCCTGCCCGATTTTTGTCATTTCCCGGTGGATGAGGCTTGAGGTCATAACGTATCTTTTGACAGATCCCACCTCCATTACTTTGAATGCCACATCGTCATACCCGCCAAATCACAAATTGATTTCACCAAAAATACCACGGGTATACAGCTAAGAGAAACGAATTCCTCCGCCACCAAACGTAAGTACGTTTGAAGAGATCAACTTACGCGATCTATTGGATATACTCTGTCAGACATTCGTCCATTCACGTTTGTCCTAGGACTGGACAAACCGAAGGCACTATTCTGTAAATAGGATAGCCCTTGCATAACTCCGTCTTCAATATATTCAACATACTTGATTCGCAACGCTTATGCCAATACGGAGTGGTTCTCTGGATAATAATCCAACCGGTCTCTCCATATTAACAACGTAAAATGGTCAAAACTTTGATAGTCGGTGAGTTAACTATCAAATGAAAACATGTCGGTGTGCAAACAACGATATTATTTCCCGAAGGAAATTCTATCGAACAATCATCATTTCATTCATTCGTTCATTTCCCTATTCCTGTTGTTTAATGTTTCTTATTCACTATATTTAGAAAATATATATCATTATCATTGGAAAACATTTCCATCTCTTGTTTCTATATTCAGAAAACAATTATGCTTCTCATTTGGAAAAACATTTCCATATCTCTTTCATTTGATTAAACAGATGTTTGAATAAACATCACTATGCCAAATCTCCTTCATTTGGTTTCCACTTATCCACTTTTCACCATCGAACCTTAACTATTTCTTAGTTAAAACGAAGTCAATCAAGTTGGGGTATAATTACCTCTCAGACCTTAACTGAACGACATTTCTAACTTCGAAATAGACAAAGTTCATCTCTCTAAATCTTTAACACTTCCTTACGACATTCTCGGATTCTATTTACAAATCCGCTTCTCGTACGGAAAACACTTGATTATAACAATGGTGTTATAATCCCCTGCATCCGAAATATAATAACTTTAATATGACCTATACATCCTATCTCAATTAAATACATGGATAACTAATTATTAACACCTATTTGGTTAACTCTAATCTACGACTCTTATTCTATTAACTCTTACTGGATTAACTCTTATTCGGATAACTCAGTTTGATTAACTCATTTTGACCAACTTGACTACTTAACTTAATTAACTCGACTTATTTAACTCAACTTGACAAACTCGACTTAATTACTTCTATTAATTAACTAATATTTGATTTAACACCATTCGCTCGACTCTAGATCGCAGTGATCACAATGGTTACGCCTGATTCCCTCAGGAAACATCCGACCACCTTAGGCTATCTGCAGCCCTGCGAATTTCGCTAGCAGTCGTGCTAACTGGTAACTTATCTTAAATAACTACTGTTTTAAATTTCTAGTTCGATTTGACTCTAATCGATTAACCCTAACTGAGTAACTCTACCTGAATAACTCTACTGGATAACTCTACTGAATAACTCTACCGTATAACTCTAACTAACTAACTCTAAATGTTTTCTCCAACGGTTTAACTCTACGGTTTAACCCTAACGGTTAAACTCTAACAGTTTAACTCTAACGGTTGATCTCAATCAATTTGTTCTATTGGATTAACTCACTTGGATCAACCCATTTCGAATAACTAATATTCAATAAACTTCCTTTCGAATAAATTGATATTCAATAACTTTACTTCGAAAAACTCTTATTCGATAAATTCTCCTTCGTCCTTATTCAGTTTCAAACATCGATGTGGAAATCGATTTTTACTTCTCTATATAAGTCTTGACTTATATACTCTATTTATCCAAAGATAAATAACTAAATTAATTTATAAAACTTTATTTATAAATTAACCTTCTCACTCTATCTGTTAAAACAGATCTCTCTTAAATTCTCACTTCGAATTCATATTCTGTTTACCCGTGTGCGAAGCACGGGCCTAAATTCTTCCTAGTGTAAAATTTTCCTTTATTACACTTTTATCCATTTTCTAGTACTTCAATATTCTATTTATTTTCTAAATAAATAATTCCTTTTTATAACTCAGTTTATTTCTCTAGATAAATATTTCCTTTTAATCTATTTGTGAATGTTTTACAAATATTTTTATTCTAATTCCATTTGTAAATGTTCTACAAATGTTTTCTTTTTTATCTCTATTTGCAATGGTTTTACAAATATTTTCTTTTCTATTTTATTTGTAAATGTTTTACAAACAATTTCCCTTCTCTATTTGTTTTACAAATATTTTTCCTTTATTGCTTTGATTTTATAAAATGATTTCTTTTATAAAACTACTTTTTCCTTTCATATATAAAATCTGCTGATTTTCAAAGTATACTTTGAAAATTTCCCTTTTCCTTTTCTCGTATCACTTATGGTGTAAAAATATCAAATCAACTGATCGGTCATCATCCAAACACACAGAATCAATAACGGATGATATAACACATCATATATCAAAATATATGAAAAAGTGGTAAATAAATGTTGAGGAACCCAGTTGGGTCCCTCCGACCTGTTTCCCTGCATCCACAGATGTCAGTCAACATAATTAACATGAGTATAAAATATTCTGCTAAACAGAATCAATATTTCGATACGATTTATATATATCATTATCGATAAATCCAATCAACTGACTAGCAGTTCAACCAAACAACCAACACACAGCAATTCAATCAATATTTATCACTTCTAAAAATGCATTATAAAAATATAAATTGTTCAAAGTTAGTGAGATTTACTCACCTTGGACGGTTTATCGTTGAATAACGATAATCGGTCTCTAATTTGGTTCAGGCGTTTATTTTCATCGTAAATCCAAACGAGCTCGGATTCACTTGTGGTCAGTTCCATGGTGTAGCTCTCGTCCATACGATCCCAACAGGTCCGACCGTTCGTGATTCTGATATCGTACGATAAAGATATTCAATTTACAAGGTTGTACACATATAAGTTTATTAACTATATAATTAATCTTTAATCAATACCTTAATTACCCTTTAATAACTCCTCCCACGTCACTCATTACCCTTCTTCCTGAAACGCATACTGCCACTTTCCCATGGCCATTTCGCTCTCTTTAAATCCCATTTCACCATCCATTTTTTCCATTATAAATTTAACTAAAAATACGATAATTCCTCTCTTCAAAACCTCGATCCCCTAGACCCTAAGATGAAGAACTCGGTGTACTCCAGTGAATCGCGTCGTCGGCTCCTTCACGAGGTGCTACAGTGAGACCATCGACCAAAATAACGACGGGAATCCCAAAAATTCCCACAACCGAACCCAAATCCGACGAGAAACCCAAAAACAACAGTGAATCGGATCAATGCTTCCTTGATTTGGCAAAAACCTAAACCCTAGGACTAAAAGTACCACGCTGAAAACAATCGAGCACCGCAAGCATGCTTCGGACCCCTCAAAATTGATACCAGACTGAAGAGAAATTCGTTTGGATCTCAAATATCCTCACCTCGTGATTTATAGATTTTTATCTGAATTATTCTTGATTTTTGATTGAGGATATTTGCTGTAGAATTTTATACGAGGTCGTGGCGGCGCACTATTTTCAGAAGACGGGAGAGTGGTTTAGGGTTAGAAAGGGTTAGGGTATTATATAGGATGATTTTATTATTTTTATATTCGAATTTTATATTAATTTATACTGTATTGCTACTTGTATCTGTCCTTTTTAAAATTCATGTGATTGCATACGATACCCAAAAATCACCAAACTGGACATGCATCTTCAGTTTGACATTACGGTCCCAACGAAACTGGTTTCGTCGAATTCCGACTCCGTATGCCCACACAGCGTATTTTTAACCGTCGAAATACTGTCTGTTTTTCACTCTAAAAATCCGTACGGCCACATACGGGCTCTAAAAATCTCGAAACTTGAAATCTAACAATAATTTGACGCTGCGGATCCAACAAAATTAGTTTCGTCGAAATCCGACTTCGTTTGCAAAAGTGGCTATATTTAAAGCCCTAAATAGCCCCTTTAAATAAATAAATATATTTAAAAATAGTCAAATTAAATATAAATAAATATATATTATCGTATATATCCAAAATAAATATCCATACAGCTCCAGAAAAATATATATGGGTTTTCAACTCGATATTCCACCAACAGAGTTATATCGATATTCGATTTATATTTAAATCCTTATATAAAATTAAATAAACCGTTATGGTTCAAGGGCGTGGTTTATTCTGAAAATTTGTTTTGGACATAACTAAAAATCTATACGATGAAATCTTGATTTTTCTCTTCCACTAGGAAGATATACTCCCCCAGCTCCACACGTTTCTTGTTTCACAGAAATCCGAGTTAAAACGAATCCTGTATAACCAGTTGAAGTTCGAATCGCCAAATAGCGAACTACAGCGCCATTTCGAGCTCTATTATAATTATAATTTAAATTATACGTTCAAATGGCGTTTATAAATATATTCGTCAATATAATCCAATATAAACTGAATTATATATATTTTATACTGCCCATTCCCACAATATTGTGAATTCAACTATTTCTGACTATTTCAGAAATAAATATATTATTCTATTATTTAATTCAATTAAATATTCACTATAATTCAATTAAACGACCCTTTAATTCTCTAAATCACTATTCAAATAATTAAATTAATTAATTATTCTGTTGCTGAAAATGTGGGTCGTTACATTTTAAGCTTAAACATTCATTGATTCAAGGGCTACTAAAATTAACTGGTTCTAAAAATGCCTATGAATTTTTAATTGAATTTGAATTGTATTCGTCTACAACTAAAATGAAACAATTATATATTGAATCAATCAGACTAAGGCTGATTCCGTTCGCACTACTTGAAAGTGCTAAAAGATGGTTAATTCTATTCCAGAACATTCTATAATAAGTTAAGATGAATTTGTCATTGTATTCTTGAAAATGGTTTTCCCTTACCGTAAAACTATAAAAATCCAAACTGGATGTAACAACCCGAAGTTTCAGAAACAATTTAAAATTTTCATTTTAGCTATTTTAAGGGATTTTGGATATTTAAAATGATTTATTTTAAATAATAACGATTTAAAATTTATTTAAATCGAAATTAAAACATATAAATTTATTTTAATTATAAAACGAGCCTGAAATGGCGCGGTAGTTTGAAAATTCGATTTTAAATTTCAAATGAATGTACATGATTCAAAATAAATTGTATTTCAGTGAAACAAGAAATATTTGAATCTGTTTAATAATATCTTTCTAGCGAATGTGAAAAATTTAGATTTCATAGTATAAATTGAAAGTTATGTCCCGTTTAAAATTTGAAATAGTCGCTATGGAATTTATATATATATATATATGTATGTGTATATATATATATATATATTAATATAAGGGTCCGTTTTTCACAGGTTCCTGTTAAGTTTCAAAATTAGGCTCACATCCGATCCAACTTTTCATGTAAATTAGGTCCCTATTTTTCAAAAATAGGTAAAAAAATATTAAAAAATCATGAAAATTCATTATTAAATAAAACGTGTTCACGTCAAAAAATTTAGGTGGAAAAACAATCGAAAACCACATCAAAACCCAAAATAACACAAAATCAGCGAAACAGCAGGTTTTTGCATCAAAAGATGCACCTATTCGTAAATAGTTGCATACATTCGTGCTTATATTTCATCCTTTCGCCCAAATGCAGTATAAATGCATACATGTATGCAGCTAAACAACATTATGCGCATCCTTTTGTCATATATTCAAATCTGGTCTGTTTTTCCAAGCATTCGCCGTTTTCAGACATTGTTGCATGCATCTATACTCTTATACATAATACATGCATACATTCATGTGAATATTAAGAAGCCGTCGTCCCTTTTAAATTTGTTGCACACTTGCATGCATATATACAGAAAAGTTGCATTCAGGTATGCAACTTTTTGTAATACGTGAACCTCAGTTCAACTTCCCTTTTAAATTTGATGCACACATGTATGCATATATACAGAATAGTTGCATTCATGTATGCAACTCTTCGTTACACGTGAATCTTAGTTCAACTTTGTATGCATACATGTATGCAGTTATTTGCTAATTGTTGCATACATGTATGCATATATTGGTCCAGATTTTCAACACAAATACACTATATGAATATATGCATGTATGTATGCTACTTTAGGCAATAGTTGCACAGAAGTATGCAACTTTTTTTTTCTTGGCGAATGCTTCTGGGAATATTTCCTATTTTTTGGAATTTTTTTTATATCATAACGCATTTTTTTGGGTTTGAAATGGAAAAACATGTAACATTGCATGGTAGGAGGCGGAAGGGGCTGGAAATTCTGGGCGGCACCATAAAATAGGGACCGGAAACGCAAGTAAACATCGACTGGATGTGGCATGAATTAAGTTTCATTTTAGGGATGTGAGCCTAATTTTCACTTAATATAATATATAGCCCTTAAAAATAGTCATTTTGCAAACGACTTCCATTTTCGATGAAACCACTTCTGTTGGATCCGGAATGTCAAATTATTTCTAGATTGCAATTTTCATAATTTTTGGAATTAATATGTGAGCATGGAAAAAGAAAACGTGTTTGACAGTTTCAGTTAGAATTAGATCGACCAGAAATTGACCACTTTTCAAACGGTCTCCAGATTCGACGAAATTAGTTTTATTAGGACCGCATCGTCAAAACGCAGATAGATTTATTTTTTTGAAATTTTTGGAGTCAGTATGTGGCCTCGGTAAATTGAAATGTATGTTGAAATAAATTTTGAACGTTAAATTAATTTATATTATAATTTCAATGAAAACTGAATGAAACAGTCGAATCGGCTTACGAGACATATCCCATTGCGTTCGGAATGGGGGTAATTAGCTACGAATGACAACCGTTGGGAACGATTTGGAGTTCAAATGAAAAAGTAACTTTTTTTGGAAAATCAAATAATATAATTATATATTTATATAAACCCGCTCCCCCTTTTTCATCGTTCAAAATCAATTTAGAAAAAAAAAAACCATTGCCCTCCCGTCGCCAGTCGCTCCTGCCCCCAATACCGCCTGCCACCTGTCTCCCCGCCTCTGATTCACCCGCACCTTCGTCGGCTGCCACCTTCTTCCTCCTCTGCCCACTCTCCATTTGAACACCCAACCCCCTTCCCCCCAAACCCTTGAAAACTCCACCGCCAGTCCACCCTATCCCCACCGCCGGCCACCAAAGCCTCCCCCCGACCTTCCAACACCTGGCCGCCACCTCCCCCGCCACCAACGACCACCGTGGGCCCTCCTCCAATTAAAAATCCGATTTTTATATTTTTCTATATTTGTAAATAACATCCTGAGCTTGCATAGCCAATATCTCCCAAACCGAGCGCTTCTGGCCAAAACTCCATAATACCAAAATCGAAGAGCACGATTTTCTCTTCGATTTGAGTATATGGAAGTCATGTTTTTGATTGCGGAGTTATTCAGAGAACGCGTCCAAAGTCTACTGTCCAAATGCTGTCTTTTCGCGGATTCTGGCGAAATGGAGCATTTTCGGGAAATGTCCATTAGGCGAAAGTTGTTCGGAATGACGCGTTTAAGCTAGAAGATTGCATGAAGATTGGAGCTCGTTTGCAAATTTGGGAACCAGAACAAAAAATCAGAGCGTCGGAAAATAACGGCAGAGTGGATCCTAATGTGAGAACACCTTCTCACTCTAATTTTTTACAGTTAAATATATACCAGGATGTCGACGGGGCTTAGTAGCCCCCGACACTATTTATTGTACGAATCGTGGTTGTCTGTTTGGATTGTCTTGTGGAAAATTGACTATATTATGGTGTATTGAACGTGACTGACTATTGTGTATGGCACGAGCTAGTAGCAGGAGAGGGGTAATGCTGGACATTACTCCGGTTTTAATATCGCGTCGTTATACTGCCGAAATTTTCTGAAATAAATATTTATTCATTAAAAATATCATTTTTAATGTGTATATGAAATATATAAAATATTCATGTGTTGAATAAAATGTTTGAACACTAAAAATATCATTTTTATTGAATGTACGAATTATATAAAATACTCAAGTGTTGAAATAAATATTGTATCGCTAAAAATATAATTTTTAACTTATATATGAACAGCATAAAATTCTCTTGAAATGAAAGTTAATATTCATTTATAAATCGGACGATTAGTTTGTGTACACCCATTTAACTGATATTGATTGGGACGATAAATTTTACACATCGCCCAGCTGCACAAATAATATTCAGTATTTGTTGGTTGAAACCCCACATGGGTATTGGGATGATATTTGGCGTACACTAATCCAAACTATTTAGTTGTATGCCAATCGATTGGTTGACAGACTGTTGTAAGCAATAATTATTTATGTTTAATGCTTATGTAGTTGTGCAATGCACTCTGGATGATGGTTAACTGTGTACAATTATTGTTGTGTACATGTGTGTATGAAATCCATATAAATAACATTATATGGCAATTGACTGTGTATGATTCCTATTCAGAAAGAACGAATATTTTAAAATAACGAATATTTTAAAATAACGAATATTTTAAAATAATATTCAGTGGAGGAATAAAATGTGAATATGATGTCCGATTTTGGATGGACACGAAAATATTGAATTGCGTGAAGCCGTTTTGATTAGTTATGCGCCATTTTGACGCGAATGATATTTATATCGATTTTATTCATTTTTGTAATGAATATCAAAAAGGAAATGATTTCAAAATCAGATATTTTTAAAATATTATCATTTAAATATTATAATGATAAGGAGTATTCAATTTTGATTTAAAATCGAAATGAATGTGGGAATCGTTTTAAAAAGAATTTATAAACGATTTATAAAATACGTTTTAAATGGAAATCAACGAAATATATATAATATATATATATATTATATATATTTAATGGCCTGAATAGAACACACCACACCGCGAACGTTCTTGAATTCGACCATTGACTTCGAATTGACATTACGGGAGATCCGACTGTCGAATTCTCCTAAAACCGAAAACATTGGGTTCGCATCGGAAAGAGCTTTCCAATGAATATAAAAGATTTGAAATCTAACGGTTGGATTTGGAATTTTGTCCAAATCAAATTTGGAAAAGGTCGCTATGGACGTAGTTCGGTGGCCGTTATTGGAAACCGGCTGTACGGACCTTGATAAAATTATTAAAAATATTAATAATTTGTGTAAAATCGTAATAAATGATTTGGAAAGAATTTGAAGGAAAAATTCCATGTTTGTGAGGATAAAAATATATTTTATCGAAATGAACTAGTTATTAACTTGAAAGATAATCCAACGTTTTCTTTAATAAATAAATTGGATTTGTAAATGATTTTAATCTAACCGGAATTTTCCAATGTATGAATTGGAATGGATTTGAATAGAAATAATCTCCGGAATATTTCGATATTGAATTCTGTGACTATATGGATATTGGGGAGGAATTTGGGAGACAGATATATATCGTTATTCCCCATACGATATGTGTTGCTTTTAGAATTTGATATTGAATATAAGCCGATATAATTTCTGTTTAGAGGCTTATATTTGATATCGAAGTGGATTTTGGGTTTGTTGTGAATGGTGTCTTAAATAATACTATTCTTCAACCCCGTGTGAAAAGAATAAATCTTTTAGTTAAGATTATTAGAGTTTGCAATTATATTTAGTAGTTGGAATAAAATGGAATGTGAATTGGGTTTGTTGTGAACTGTGTTTTTAATGACATTTGTTCTTTAACCCGATTAACAGTGAAATGGGATTTGGAATTTATAATTTTTTTATTAAGATTTACTGGAAATTTTCCAAAGTAAGTATTCCAATTTAATAAAATAAATTGGGATTGAATGGAATTCGATTTGGTAATAATTGAAGTGAGCTTCTGTCGTAGAAGACTATTAATATATATGGAATTTAACAAGGCTTTGTCGTTATTCCTTTTATATTATTAGTCAGATATGGAAATTGATATCGATTATATATATTGATCTGTTTTTCCGTAAATATTCCATAATTAATGGAATGTGATTTTGGGTTTATCGTGAACTGGGTTTTAAATGACATTGGTTCTTTAACCCTGCTAAAGACAGTATTTCACGTCTAACATTGTATTTCGAACTGTATTGTTGATCTCTGCTAAATATATATGTAACGAACGGGAGAATTTGATGCTCGAATTTCCGACACAACTACATCATGTGTCCAAACTCGAGTACCAAAAATCCATAATGTTAAAGAAAGAAGTTAGAGGGTGAGATAAGAAAGAATGATTAGAATAGAAGAAAAAGAAGAAGAACTAAACACAATACACAGTCTCACATCACATCAGAATAAAATATAATATAGAAATAACTTTTTATTGAAAACTTTAAATAATACTTACAATTCATCAAAGTACAGCGGCCATTTAATTCATCTGGACAGTTATAACCATCTGTCCTCATTTTCAACACACAGCGGAATAATATTTAAATATATAATACATCGACCTCCTCTAGCTTGTCTCCTGAAGTCTGTATTATCTTATCTTGCACCTGTAAAACTTGGTCCGACCCAATTGGGCCTGACCCGAGCATTACAAACGCCAAGATCAGTCTGGTGAACCAGCTTGAGAAAAACCCACTAAATTATTGGTATCATCCATCTTGATTTTAAAGTTGAAATCATTTCAAAAGAAAAGGATAATCGTAAGACCAATCCACACATAAACACAGACGGTTTTTACCTTACGATAACCCAAAACAGTTTTGAAATCAATATCTTTTCTGATATTATAATTGTATCTAAATACAAATAAATAGAATCTAGCAGAACGCTTGCATCTCACGCTCTAGATATATAGTATACAATCAAAACCGTGGGCGCTTATTGGAGATTGGAATTCCAACTATGGCAAGGTATGGAACCACCTTACGATAGTGTATCTCTATAGGGGAATACACTAGGTTCAACAAGAACGTCTTGCAACTCGGCCCATACATGACCGACCACTCATTTCTCTTGAGTGTATCGAATATATTGTCACCTACGGTTGCTAGCAACATAACCGTTCCCAGGAGATACATAAGCGAAAAGAAGTAACAAATATGAATATTCTCTAGATGATGACAATAAACCCAAATGGGGGCAACCCACATAGCCATGTTGCCCGCCCGATTTTTGTCATTTCCCAGTTGTCAGGCTTGAGGTTATAATCGTATTTCTAGATCATCTGGCCCCTATTCACTTTGAATGCCACATCGTCAGATCCATCGGGAAATCACTAATTGATTTCCCTAAAAATACTCAGATTGTTAGGCTAAAGAAGTTTCCCTTCTTTGCCACCAACTTCGTAAGTTTGGAGAAGTCAACGTACGTAATCCCTTTGGAAATACTCTCTCAGACATTCGTCCATACAAGTTGTCCTGGGACTAGACAAACCAAAGGCACTCTCCTACTGCATCCTAGGAATCACCCTATATATCAGTAGCGAGTAGTCCTTGCAGTCCGTAGATTTCAACACGACAGAATCACCATAAAAATATCTCCGAACGCGACTCCAGAGAATTCGACAAGTAGTCCTTCTGCATATGAAGACCCACGGTCTT
Organism: Allium sativum; assembly: GCA_030737875.1. Classification (NCBI taxonomy): domain Eukaryota; kingdom Viridiplantae; phylum Streptophyta; class Magnoliopsida; order Asparagales; family Amaryllidaceae; genus Allium; species Allium sativum. The sequence continues at coordinate 565,728,503 of CM060923.1, read as the reverse complement.
CACTGCTCCATCTTCAATCAGCATCTTCTACGTTTACCTATTAGTTGGTTCAGAATGGTTTTCGAATAAATTCGATCCCGGTCTTTCCGTACCAACATTCGTATTAGGCCAGATTTGATAGTCGGTTATTTAACTATCAAATAAAACAACCATTCATCAATAAAAGAAAATTGTATTCATTGTTTAATATTCTCCATCACTTAACTCTCTTTTTGATTAATCATTCGTTAATTCGAAACTTCTCCATTTTTCCAATAATTGAAATAGTCATTTCTCTCCTTATATTTGTATATATAAACATCTTCAAAAGCCCCTTTTTATTTTAATTCTTTTCCAAATTCACACATGCTCTACAATTTCACAAATTTCCCAATAATAATTTCACATATATAGTCGCCTCTTCATCTCATTTGATTTAAACCAATATTTTATTTTTAAATTCTATTTAATTATGTTTCCCAAATAAACATTTCTATTTGAAAATGATTATTTTCTTTTCAGCTCTCTTTATATTTTTATCTTTATTTTGAAATCCATATTTTCCCAAATTCTCAAAAGATAATCGTTCATTCCTTTTTAAACATTGTTTATAAAATCGCCTCATCAACACATTCGTTTAAACAAATCTTTTCCTTTAAATCATATTTATAATTCGGATTTCAAATGAACATTTCTATTTAAAAATAGATATTTTCCTTTAGGACAATTTCAATTTATTTTAAAATAACGGTCTATTTTACGATTCCCATTTCCTTTTCAATTTCATACACATTTCAATTTTCCAAAATAATAATCCCACTTCTCATAATGTCGTCTATAAAATCACTTCTTCACGATATTTATTTAAACAAATATTTGCTTTCAAATCCTATTTAATTTGGATTCTAACTAACCATTTTCATTTGAAATAAATATTTTAAAATTCTTTTATATTCAAATTTTTGTTTTAGAAATCCATATATTATTATTTAGGATATTTAAAATATCCCAAATCAACAATCAATGTTACTAACACATCCAAACATATCGTAAGCTATCACGGGTTATAAAACACATCATATATCAGTATATATGTAAAAACAAATAACCTAAATGTGAGGAATCCAATTGGATCCCTCCAACCTGTTTTCCTGCATCCAACGATGTTAGTTAACAATAATAAAACCCATCCTGCTTTGAGGCAGGATATCGCGGTATAAAGGTCATCCACTATATATATTGTAGGGTGCATAGGGAAATCATCCGCTAATGGTACTGCGGGCATCCGCTAATGGTACTACGGGCATTATCCAATCACCAATCACGAATATTATTTATATATATTATTATATATTGTTATCACTTTATATCAATCAATTTAGCAACCAGGTAGCAGTAAAATAAATTTGAACTATTAAAAATAGTTCCCAATAATTAACTGAGTGAGCTTAACTCACCTCGATTTTCCATGCTGAATATCCGTTTAAAACCCATATCGTCTCAACAATTCATTTACTTCATTTGTCTCGATACAATTTATTGTTCACTTATGAAAAATTTGAATTTTATTTTTATCGATTGATTTATATTGACTACTTAACAAATTAATAATTTTTCTATGAAATTTTAATTTTAAAAGGATGTTTACCTTATTTGCCTTGACCAGCGTATCTCCAAACAGCACCTGAGAATGACACTGCATTGTCTTAGCTCATCAGTTATATACTGCATTTAGACGAACCCCTCCAATCGAGCCAATTCCTGTCACACATGCTTCCACAATCCCTTCCGCCTAAATGAAGGCACTCCTTCCCTTGACAGTTTCATTGTCTGCATTTCTCCAACCATCCCACCATAAAGAAAATTCTCAGATGGATCTCCAATTTTTGATCCGAACTCACCATGCTTTACTAAGGAAAATCAACATCCAAATCCTCTAAATTCATCGCTCCAACTCCCCAAATTCTAAAATGTCTAACTCCACACAGTCACCTCCAAATCATCATCTGATAGTCCAACTCCTGTTGCACCTTTCACCCCAAACATCTATATTCTCATGCTAGTAACCACAAACAACATCGACCCTTGCTGTCCAGACTTCCCCAAATTTACCCCCTTCATCATCAAAAAAAAAAAAAACTGCAAAACTTCTCTAGTTCAAACCCTATCAAACATTACAGACCGACATTCCTACAGTCACCAACCTCCACTTGTCAGCCCTTGCAACTCACACACAAATCTATTTGAATTCCAACGAGATACCCCTTTCTTCCCTGTAAAAACTCAGCTCGACAATCCCTTGAATTAGTCCACTGAGTTCGGATTTCATCCCGATCTCATTGCAAATCCCTAATTTTCAATGAATCGAACTCTACTCCTCCCAAACACTTTCACGAACTCCATCGCACTAGGACACCCCATCATGGGTCGAAACCCCTTAGCACTTAGCGCAACCCAATGATGAACACCCCAATACGCGAGGGCTCATTTCATTATTGAGGTGTGGGCTTTGAATCACGATGCCCCAAATTTTATTCGATTCGTTTTTTTTAAATGAGGGATTTCGCGATTTAGAAAATTAACAAAAGAGGGAAAAGGGACCGAAGAACGAACTGAATTGTTTGAGAATGGGGTGAAGGCAACGGCTAAATTTATAGGAGCAGTGACAAAGATAAGAAGAACGTCGAATCAAGTAGGGTGTAGGGTAGAACAGATTACAGTGTACCATTCCTGAAACTTCATGGGGAAGGAAAAGAATACGTACTGGGAATGAAAAGAGAAGACACTGAGGTTTTTCAGAGTAGCATGCGCCTAAATATTTAGGTCATCCCCTATAATGTTTGATTAATTTAATTTATTTATTTATTTATTTATTTATTTACTATGGTGTCCTTAATTAAAATACCCTGTAGTTCTGAACCCTTGTTTGAGCGCAACGAATGACATTTCCAGGGTTCTACTACTATTTTGAACACATCAGAACAGTCTCCACGGTCTAATTCGACCATATACCAAAGATATTTATTTTAAACTGACGATTAAAATTAAATTCAATTGAATACAAACTGATTCAAAAAAAATATTATTATTATCAGATAAATATACACAAATTGAATTATATAAAATTTCCAGAATACACTAACTTGGAATTTTGAACTAGATATTTTATTTTCACGCTAAACCAATATTTTATTTATTTAAAATCGATTTGTTTTATTAAATAAATCATTATGATTTATAAATGATTTTACAGCGATTATTTCAAAATTTGATTTGGTTATAGCTCTCAATATAAAACACGAAATCTTGATTTTTCTCTTTCACTATAAAATTATAATTCAACAGATTCGAATATTTCATGTTTCAGTGAATTCCGACTTATAACGAATCCCGTACACTCAACTGAAGTTCAAAACTGAATATTACGAATTCCCGTGCCATTTACGAGTTCGTTTTAATTAATATATATTTATACGTTCAAAATTCGATTTAATTAATATAAAATTCCATTTATTACCATTTCAATATTTAAACTAATTTAAATATTCAAATAAAAGTCGATAAAAATGCGGGACGTTACATTCCTTCCCCCTTAAAAGAATTTCGTCCCCGAAATTACAAAGTAGGAAATGTTGCTATACCTTATTCACTTTTTCCAATCTACTCATGTAACTCAACACTCACTTGAACATCGTTACTATTCAACCAACTCAATAGTTCCGATTTCACTGCAAAAATCCTTAACACAGATTAACTTTTTGTTAACAAAAATTTTCAAAACTGTTGAAATTTTTTCTAACGCCCTAAATTTTCGAAATATTTCGCCAGCATCTCCCTTGTACGGGTCAATAGTTCAAACATCAAATCACCTATCTAGGCACTTTTCATTCAAAAATAAAATCAAAAAGCCAAGTGGCTTGCCGATTCGGCACATAAAAGCTCATATTGAATTAAACGTGTACCTTTTTGTCGAGCATCTCGTATTTATCTTTCACACTTGCTTCAATATCATAACCTGTATAATCACATGCATATCCATTCCTATTTGGTCACAATCTATTTAACTTCCTTACTTCCAATTTTTACCCTTTCAACCATTTTTGGGTTTTCTTGCTTCACTTCCGATAATTTGAACAAACATGTTTAAAAATATGTTCATGCTTACAAACAGGTCGAGCTTCAATTACAACTCAAATCCTAAGTTTTATTTTCAATTGACAAGTTCGTTTATTTTCACTTGAGTTACAAGTTTTATTTATGAGTCCATATAAATATTCAAATCAAATTTCAATCACAACGAAACTTAATTTGATTTATTCTTCATTCAATTTCATTCAACCCAAATTTATACAATCTAAGTTTATATTCACTATCGATACACAAGCATTCATTTCCATTTCAAGATTCCATTTCAACGTCTAACTCAATTGAATAATATTTTAAGTCATATTCAATTAATCCGACTCGAACTGGATTTATTTTAATTTACTTCTTATTCTGCTCGATGCATTCAAATTTTATGTGTCGAGAGTATCAACATTCAATCAATTTGTACTTCAACTTGGATACAAGCATTCTCATTTCATATTGATTCAATAATTTGTTTAAGTTAATACGGTTTCAATTTCAATCCAAATCTGCTTAACTTAATTTTCAACCAAGTTTCAATCCAATCAATTCATTATATTGGAATTTGTTTCTTATATTCCAATTTATTTTTCGAATTCTGATTTTTAATTCAAACATCATTTATTTCGTCTTCTGGTTATATTTAACTAGTTCAATTCTATAATACTATTTGCATTCTACTCAAACAATCAAATACCAACAATATTTAAGAAAAATATTTCTTTTATATAAAAATAAATTTGGTTAAATTATTTCGTTTACCCGCTTTACAAAATAATATTGTATCAACTTCCAGTTCAATGCTTTTCAACACTTGAACTGATCAACCAACACAATACAAAACATTTGTATATGAAATCTACAAATACGCTCTCATATATATACACTCAACTCAATCTAGGGTGTTACTAACCCTATCTCTATTGAGTTATGCTACAAAGCCAAGTTTATTCCAAACCATTGCCCTGATACACAGTCCCACATCGCAGCGGAATAAAATATAATACGGAAATAACTTTTTATTGAAATCTTGAAATAATACTTATAATTCATCAGAGTACAGTGGCCATTTAATTCATCTGGACAGTTATAACCGTCTGTCCTCATTTTCAACACACAGCGAAATAATATTTAATTATATAATACATCGACCTCCTCCAGCTCGTCTCCTGAAGTCTGTATTACCTTATCCTGCACCTGTACAACTCGGTCCGACCCAATTGGACCTGACCCGAGCATTACAAACGCCAAGGTCAGTCCGGTGAACCAGCGTGAGAAAAACCCACTAAATTATGGGTATCATCCGTCTTGATTTTAAAATTGAAATTATTTCAAAAGAAAGGATAATCGTAAGACCAATCCACACATAAACACGGACGGTTTTTACCTTATGGTAACCCAAAACAGTTTTGAAATCAATATCTTTTCTGATATTATAATAGTGTCTAAATACAAATAAATAGAATCTAGCAGAACGCTTGCATCTCATGCTCTACATGTATAGTATACAATCAAAACTGCGAGCTCTTATTGGAGACTGGATTTCCAACTATGACAAGGTATGGAACCACCTTCCAATAGTGTATCTCAAGAGGGAATACACTGGGTTCAACAAGATCATCTTGCAACCCGGCCTACACATGACCGACCACTCATTTCTCTTGAGTGTATCGAATATATTGTCACCTACGGTTGCTAGCAATATAACCATTCCCGGGAGATACATAAGCGAAAAGAAGTAACAAATATGAATATTCTCTAGATGGTGACAATAAATCCTAGTGGGGGCGACCCACATAGCCATGCTGCCTGCCCGATTTTTGTCATTTCCTGGTTGTGAGGCTTGAGGTTATAATCTTATTTCTAGATCATCTGGCCACTATTCACTTTGAATGCCACATCGTCAGATCCATCGAGAAATCATTAATTGATTTCCCCAAAAATACTGAAATTGTTAGGCTAAACAAGTTTCCCTTCTTTTCCACCGACTTCGCACGTTTGGAGAAGTCAACATACGTAATCCCTTTGGAATACTCTGTCATACATTCATACATACAAGTTGTCCTGGGACTGGCACTCTCCTACTCCATCCTAGGAATCACCCTATAGATCAGTAGCAAGTAGTCCTTGCAATGCGTCGATTTCAACCACGACAGAATCACCATCAAAATATCTCCGGGCGCGACTCCAGAGAATTCGGTAAGTAGTCCCTCCTCTTATGAAGATCCACGGTCTTCACTGCTATATCTTCAATCAGCATCGTCTACGTTTACGTATTAGTTGGTTCAGAATGGTTTTGGAATAAATCCGATCCCGGTCTTTCTGTACCAACATTCGTATTAGGCCAGATTTGATAGTCGGTTATTTAACTATCAAATAAAACAACCATTCATCCATAAAAGAAAATTGAATTCACTGTTTAATATTCTCCCTCACTTTATTCTCTTTTGGATTAATCGTTCGTTAATTCAAAACTTCTCCATTTTTCCAATAACTGAAATACTCATTTCTCTCCTTATATTTGTATATATAAACATATTCAAAAGCCCCTTTTAATTCTAAAATCCTTTTAAGCATGTATTTCTCATCTCGGTCATTAGTTCCCAACTGTAAACTAGTAAGAGAATAACTTCCTAAGCATCAACCCCGAAGGCCAAAACTAACATCAGATCGATACTCAGAACATTATTTAACTCACTAATTCTGCAATCAGTTTCCAATTTCCTTAACTCCATTTTTAACTTCTAACGAATAAAAATTCCAGTTATTCATTATCACTTTAAAAGAGATATTTATCTCGAATTTATGATCATTCCATATATTAAATTTAAAAAAAACGTGATTTGCAAAACCATCATCGAATATTCTATAATTATTCTTTATAAACACCTTTACAGTTTTATTATGATTTATCTCCTTTATTTTAATAAATTCCCTAAAAATATTCGTATATGAATACATTTGCCAATTCTTTATAATTCCATATGCATTATTTAAAATCATATTTAAAGTCCTTTAATATAATCTATATTATATTATTCAAATTAGCTTGACTTAATTAGGATTTACAATTTTAAAACAAGCCTTCCTTCATTTGCAAAATATTTGCTTTACCCCTTATTTGTTTCAATCATGAAGTATATTTCTTACTGCAATTCATATTTGACTTATTTAGTCATTTGTATTTCCTTCTTCCAAATTTCAAGTTTAAATTATATTTCCTCTTATAACTTCTATTTGTTATAAAATATTCTTTATACCTTTCTTTGCAAATTGGATAGATTCCAATCTATTTTTAAACAACAGATTATTTTTTAATTTCCAATTCTTTTCCAAATTCATACATGCTCTAAAATTTCAAAATCTTCCCAATAATAATTTCACTTATATAATCGCCTCTTCATCTCATTTGATTTAAACAAATATTTTATTTTTAAATTCTATTTAATTCTGTTTCCTAAATAAACATTTCTATTTGAAAATGATTATTATCTTTTCAAGTCTCTTTATATTTTTATTTCTATTTTGGAATCCATATTTTCCCAAATTCTCAAAAGGTAATCGTTCATTCCTTTTTTAAACATTGTTTATAAAATCGCCTCATCAGCACATTCTTTAAACAAATCTTTTCCTTTAAACCATATTTATAATTCAGATTTCAAATGAACATTTCTGTTTAAAAATAGATATTTTCCTTTAGGACAATTTCATTTTATTTTAAAATAACGGTTTATTTTAAAATAACAGTTTATTTTACGATTCCCATTCCCTTTTCAATTTCATACACATTTCAAATTTCCAAAATAATAATTCCACTTCACGTAATGTCGTCTATGAAATCACTTCTTCATGATATTTATTTAAACAAGTATTTGCTTTCAAATCCTATTTAATTTGGATTCTAACTAACCATTTTCATTTGAAATAAATATTTTAAAATTCTTTTATATTCGAATTTTTGTTTTTGAAATCCATATATTATTATTTAGGATATTTAAAATATCCCAAATCAACAATCAATGTTACTAACACATCCAAACATATCGTAAGCTATCACGGGTTATAAAACACATCATATATCAGTATATATGTAAAAACAAATAATCTAAATGTGAGGAATCCAGTTGGATCCCTCCAAACTGTTTTCCTGCATCCAACGATGTTAGTTAACACTAATAATACCCATCCTGCTTCGAGGCAGGATAACGCGGTATAAAGGTCATCCACTATATATATTGTGGGGCGCATAGGAAAATCATCCGCTAATGGTACTGCGGGCATTATCCAATCACCAATCACCAATATTATTTTTATATATTATTATCACTTTATATCAATTAATTTAACAACCAGCAAGCAATAAAACAAATTTGAACTATTAAAAATAGTTCCCAATAATTAACTGAGTGAGCTTAACTCACCTCGATTTTCCATGTTGAATATCCGTTTAAAACCCATATCGTCTCAGAAATTCATTTACTTCATTTGTCTTGATACAATTTATTGTTCACCTATGATTAATTTTGAATTTTATTTTTATCGATTGATTTACATTGACTACTTAACAAATAAATAAATTTTCTATGAAATTTTAATTTTAAAAGGACGTATTGAAATGACCCGAACTTCCCTGTGAAGGAAAGCACGGATTGAGTTGAGAACAAGATGAGTCTGAACACAAACAGAAGAAAATTTCATTGCTTATTACATCAATTCCATCAGAATACAAGAATATTACAGAGTACGAATGAATAAAATACAACAGAAAATATCAAAGATTTAAATACATTACTGCAGCGGAAAAATAATACAAAACACAACTGAAAAGAATATACAAATACAGAGCTTTCCGAATATCATTCCAGCTGTAAACCAGGATCATGTGAATATGAATCTGCAAAACCAAAACTACTAGCTGCCCGTGTCGAAACTAAGGGCACCCGGAGTTTAGGTTAAATCAATAACTCCAGGTCAGTCATGTGACTGGTGTGAGAACTAAAACAGTTAAATAAAACTTTACTTTAAATCAGATATATCAAGGGACCACGCCGTATAACACGGAACGGGTTTCCTCCCAAAGAATACCAGTGCATATAACAAAACAGCGCAATGCTTTTTGGAAAAATGAAGCTATTATAAGACCCAGAACCTATCACACAATGCAATGTAATCCGGGGGATAGGGTTTTCCCTTATAATAGCCAAACATGCTTGGTACGTTAAAACAAATCATTTGATATTATTATAAGTGCATAGTGTATAAAACAACTTCAAATATAAATGTATCAATCCTAGACGGCATGGGTACCATATACCATGTCGCCAATACTAGGCTCTACAATCGAAACCACAATTGTCATGTATTGGAAGTTGGATTTCCATCTGTGAACCAAGGTAAGGGATCGTCCTTACCGCGTCGAGACAACCTAGCCTATGTCTTAGGAACAGCAGCAACTGCCCCATGGATCGTCAGGGCCGGTCCAGCCGATGTGGATTATAATGCCTGAACACTGCGTTTTCCCGCCCTTTGGGGCGTAAATGAGTCCTATGACTCCATCAGCTCCACATAGTCACCGATATATCTGAGGCGCCTCGCAATCCAACAACCACACAGGTGAAAATAATATAAATGTCAGGGCTAGTAGGTCACTGACACCACCCTAGCTAGAAGGAAACGCATGCCCTCCATGAGGTCCTCTCCCATTTCTGGTTCACACTGGGGTATGAGGCTCGCGAATTAACGCTACACAAAGCTACGCCACAAATGCCGTGCTTTGATCATCAACTACAAGACTCTGCTTTTCAACAGAAGCCTTGATCGTTTGCATCTCAGCATGCCACATAGGCAATTCACGCTATGCAACCGATATCAATCACGCAAAATGAAATCCGATGTCAGGCACACATCCATTTACAAGTTCGTTCTGGGTCTGACGAAACTGGAGGAACCTTATTCCTCGCATATCCATCGATCTCCAAGTACGTCTGGACGATCACCAGCTAATTCCCTCTTCTTGGGTGTACGGCCCAATCAAGATCATTAGTAATTATCCAAATGATGTGAAGACCTCTGGTCTTCAACCACCGTCTTCATCCTCGACACATCGTCGATTCAGTTATTCAGAATGGGATAAACTCGGCCTTTCCGAATAACTCGCGTATATAATAAACAAGTGTTACACAAACATAACATACGCCTCATTCCAATTCATAATATTCTTTTATTCAAATATTCTTACACTTTGGGAAAGGTTCCCATTAATTCTATAAAGATAAATTCTTTAAATTTATTCTTTAATCTTCTTTTGAATATCAATTCAAACCAAATTATGGTTTATCCAAACTAGTCGGGATTATCGAACCTTACGAAGTAATCACTTGTTAAATTTCCCAACCCCAACTTATTCCTCCCATGAAGTAAAACTGGTCATACTTTTCATCTAACATCATGGTGTTATCGGCAAATTCAATTACCATTCACATTCAAATCTAATTAAAGATTTAACTATCGCCTGGAGCAAAACTGGTGATACTTCATTCTCGATCATTTCAATCTAATTAAAGATTCATTAAAACTCCACTTGGTTTTAATCTTCCCAAAAATCACTATCAATGATTATTTAACTTGGGAAATCATATCCTGTCTTTAACTGGGTTAAAGAACCAATGTCATTTAAAACACGATTCACTATAAACCCAAAATCACATTTCATTCCATCGGCCTTTAACCGTAAATTAGCAAGTGAACAATTCCTGAGTAATAACCCCGAAGGCCGAAACAAACATCAGATCAATACCAAGGAAACCATTCAACTTAACTAATCTCTAGTTAGTTTCTGATTTTCTTAACTCCATTGGGTCTAAGAACAGTATTATTAAAGATACCATTCACGACAACCCAAAATTACATTCCATTAACAATGGAATCTTCATGAAAAACAAATCGATATATATATATAATCGATATACACTTCCATATCCGACTAATAATATAAATGGAATAATGGCAAAGGCTTTTAAATTCCATATCTATTAGCAATCCTCATCCACAGAAATTCACTTCGATTATTACCAAATCGAATTCCATTCCATTCCAATTTATTTTATTAAATTGGAAAAAAACTTTACTTTGGAAAATCACCTTTAAATCTTAACAAAAGATTTATAAATTCCAAATCATATTTCACTGTAAATCGGGTTAAAGAACGAATGTCGTTAAAACACAGTTCACAACAAACCCAATTCACATTCCATTAATTATCGGGTTAAAGAACAAGTGTTATTTAAAACACCGTTCACGGTAAACCCAAAATCAATTCCAATTCAATTCCAATTAAATATTATTTAATTTGTATACTTCATTAAATCTAAGTAAATAGATTTAATCTTTTCCCAACTAGGTTTAAGAACAGTGTTAATGAAGACACCATTCACGACAAACCCTAATCCTATTTGATATTAAATACAAGGCTCTGAATAGAAAATATATCGGCTTATATTCAATATCAAATACTATAACCAAAAAATATCGTGTTGGAAATAATGATATAAATAACAATATCTGTATAATCACGAAATCCAACATCGAAATATTCCGAAGACAATTTCGATTCAAATCCATTTCCACTTTATATATTGGAAATTCTGGTTACTTTCAAAATCATTTCAAATCCAATTTATTTATTTTAAAAATAAATGGATTATAATTCTAGTTCAAAACTAGTTCATTTCGATAAAGATCTATTTTTATCTTTTCAAATATGGAGTTTTTCATCCCAATTCTTTCCAAATCATTTATTATGATATTACACTAATTATTGATATTTTTAATAATTTTATCAAGGCCCGTACAGTCGATTTCCATCAACGGCCATCGAATTGCACTTACCGCGACCTTTTTCGAATTTGATTTGGACATAATTCAAAATCCAACCATTAGATTTCTAATTCTTTGTATTCGTTAGAAAGCTCTTTTCGATACGAACCCAACGGTTCTGGTTTTAGGAGAATCCTACGGTCTGATCTCCCGTAATGTCCATTCGAAGACAATGGTCGAAATTCGCGAACTACCGCGGCGCGGCGCATTCTATTCAGGCCATTATATATATATATATATATATATATATATATATATATATATATATATATATATATATATATATATTTCATCGATTTCCTTTCAAAACGTATTTTATAAATCGTCTTAAATTCATTTTCAAAACGATTTTAACTTCCTATTCAATTTCTAATCAAAATTCAATATTCCATATCATCGATATATAAATGATAATATTTTCAAAACATTATATTTTGAAATCAATTCCTTTTTGATATTCATTATAAAAATGAATAAAACCGATATAAATATCGTTCACGTCAAAATGGCGTCAATCTAACCGACACGGCTATATATATTTAAATATATTCGTGTCCATCCCAAATCGGACATCAAAACCAAACTTTGATTATTTTCTGAATATTATTTGAAAAATATTCGTTATTTTAAAATAATCGTTATATTAAAATATTCATTCTTTCTGAACTGGAATCAGACACAGTCAATTACCATACAATGTGATTTATATGAACTTCGTACACACATGCACATAACAACCATCAAACACAGTCAACCATCACCCAAAGTGCATTTTACACTGCACAAGCATCAAATATAAATATTTAACGCTTATAACAGTCTGTCAATCAATCAATCAATCGACATACAACTAATTATTGGGACTAGTGTATGTCCAATTCCATCCCAACACCGTGTGGGGTTTTCAAACAATCAAATACAGGTTTTATTTGTGCAGTTGGGCGATGTGTAAAATTTATTGTGCTAATCCATATCAGTCAAATGTGTGTACATAAACAAATCGTCCGATTTGTTTATACATATTTATTTTATATGCATGTTAAAAATTATATTTTTAACCATAAAATAATTTATTCCATTCCACATCACACAATCAATATTCACACCACAAACAACAAATAAACGAGTCGTCCATGGTTGTGAACAATGGGTGTCGGATGCTGCTAAGCACCGTCTGCATCCTAGTATATATTTCAACTAGAAAACAGATTAAAAGTTAGGAGTTCTCACCGAGGGTTCCACTCCTCCGTGCTTTCCTTTTGAACTGTTCGGGTTTCGTTTGATTTCAGTCGATACCATCGCCATTTTTTCCCGTTTTTCACAGTAAAAATCATATTTTTATCGCTTTATCCCAATAAATAAAAACCATATTTTTATTTCTACTTCATATATTTTACAATGCTTCTTTCAATATAAAAATTATATATTTTCATATGATAAAAATCAAACCTTTTTCTATACAAAAATCATATTTTTATTTCCACTTCATATATATAAAAATCGAGTTTTTATCGCTACTTCATATATATATAAATCGAATTTTTATCGCTACTTCATATAAATAAAAATTATATTTTTATTATCATGCATATATAAAAATCATATTTTTACTATCATACATATATAAAAATCATATTTTTATTATCTCTATAATATAAAAAAAATCGAATCTTTTCATCGCTAATGAATATATAAAAAATAATCAAATCTTTTTATAAATAAAAATCTAATCTTTCTTATGATGAAAATCTAATCTTTACTTCATGAAAACATATAAATAAAAATAGAATTTTTATACTTCATTCCTATATATAAAAATCGCTCCTTTATTTCAATGCATTACATATAAAAATCGCTCCTTTATTTCAATGCATTACATATAAAAATCGCTCCTTTATTTCAATGCATTACATATAAAAATTGCTCCTTTATTTCAATGCATTACATATAAAAATAACTGAATTAAATGTAAATCAAATAAAGAAACTCATGGTGTTGACTTCAACGTTGTCTGAGAGAGAGGAGGGAGTTGCTGCGGTGCTGGAGGGGGTCGGAGGAGGTTATCTCAGGTGATGGCGCTGGCGGCGTGGGGTTGTGAGGAGGTGGCGGGGGATGTCAGATGGTCGGGTTTGAATCAATTTAGGGTTGGTAGGGGGGTCGAAGGGGCAGGCGGGCGAGTAGAGGAGGGAGAATCAGCTGCGCCTGAGGAGTGGGGAGGCGCGATCAACGTGGGGGAGGGTGGCGCGTCACCAGCGACGGCGAGAGCACTGGAGCGGCGGGCGGCTCCTCCTTTTTCTCCTTTTTTTTATTTACGGGTTAGATCTGAAAAAGTATAGGAGAGAGAGGAGGGAAAGGTGAGCTATGGTTATCATATAATATTATATATTAGTTTATTTTATTTTCAAAATGCAACTTTTTTTAATTCAAACTCTAAACGAGGCCCAGTGACTATCGTTCCTAGCTAATTACCCTCATTCCGAACACAATGGGATTTTTTACGTAGGCCAATTCGATCGTTTCGATCAATTTTCATCAAAATCAAAATATAAATCTATATATTGAATATGAACGCACATTTTCATTTACCGGGGTCACATACGGACTCTGAAAGTTCCAGAAAAATTATTTCTAGCTTCGTATTGATGATACGGTCCTAACAAAACTAATTTCATCAAATTTGAAGACCGTTAGAAAAATGGCCATTTTCTGGTCGATCGAAATTGACTGAAACTATCAAAACACGTTTTACATCACCATGCTCACATATTGATTCGAAAAATTATGAATTTTGGAATCTAGCAATAATTCGACATCCCGGATCCAACAAAAGTGGTTTCGTCGAAAACAGAGGTTGTTTGCAAAATTTCTATTTTTAAAGGCCAAAATTCCATAACGACTATTCTGAATTTTCAACTGGGCATAACTTTTTATTCCCGCTATGAAATTTCAATTTTTCGGATTCGTTGGAAAGATATTCACAAATAGATTCTAATATTTTTAGTTTCGCTAAAATTCGGTTTATTTTGAATCCTGTACATTCATTTGAAGTTTGAAATCGAATTTTCAAACTACCGCGCCATTTTCAATTCCTTTTATAATTAAAATAAAATATTTATACTCTAACGACGATCTTTATAAATATATACGTTCTAATTCTATTCAAAATAAATTTCTCATCGATATTATTAAAATAAATCATTTTAAATATTCAAAATTCGTCAAAATTGCCAAAATAAAAATTTTAAATTGGCTCGGATTTCCGGGTTATTACACATATACCTTATTTGCCTTGACCAGCGTATCTCCAAACAGTACCCGAGAATGACAATGCATTGTCTTAGCTCATCAGTTATATACTGCATTCATACGAACCCCTCTGATCGAGCAAATTCATGTCATACATGCTTCCACAATCCCTTCAGCCTAAATGAAGGCACTCCTTCCTATTGACAGTTTCATTGTCTGCATTTCTCCAACCATCCCACCATAAAGAAAATTCTCAGATGGATCTCCAATTTTTGATCCGAACTTACCATGCTTAACTGAGGAAAACCAACATCCAAATCCTCTAAATTCATGGCTCTAGCTCCCCAATTTCTAGAATGTCTAGCTCCACACAGTCACCTCCAAATCATCATCTGATAGTCCAACTCTTGTTGCGCCTTTCACCCCAAACATCTATATTCTCACGCTGGTAACCACAAACAACATCGACCCTTGCTGTCCAGACTTCCCCAAATTTTTCCCTTCATCATCAAAAAAATAAAATAAAAACAAACACCAAAACTTCTCCAGTTCAAACCCTATCAAACATTACAGACCGACATTCCTAAAGTCACCAACCTCCACTCATTCGCTCCTGCAACTCACGCACAAATCTATTTGAATTCCAATGAGATACCTCTTTCTTCCTTGCAAAATCTCAGCTTGACATTCCCTTGAATTAGTCCACCGAGTTCGGATTTCATCCCGATCTCATCGCAAATCCCCAATTTTCGCTGAATCGAACTCTACTCCTCCCAAACACTTCTACGAACTCCGTCGCACTAGGACACCCCATCATGGGTCGGAACCCCTTAGCACTCAGCGCAACCCAATGATGAACACCCTAAATCGCGAGGGCTCATTTCATTGTCGAGGTGTGGGCTTTGAATCGCGATGCCCCAAATTTTATTCGATTCGATTTTTTTAAAATGAGGGATTTCGCGATTTAGAAAATTAATAGAAGAGAGAAAAAGGAACGAAGAACGAACTGAATTATTTGAGAATGGGGTGAAGGCAACGGCTAAATTTATAGGAGCAGTGACAAAGACAAGAAGAACGTCGAATTCAAGTAGGGTGTAGGGTAGAACAGGTTATGGTGTACCATTCCTGAAACTTCATAGGGAAGGAAAAGAATAGTACTGGGAATGAAAAGAGAAGACATTGATGTTTTTCAGAGTAGCATGCGCCTAAATTTTTAGGTCATCCCCTATAATTTTTGATTAATTTAATTTAATTTATTTATTAATTTATTTACTACGGTGTCCTCAATTAAAATACCCTGTAGTTATGAACCCTTGTTTGAACGCAACGAATGACATTTCAAGGGTTCTACCATTATTCTAAACACATCGGAACAGTCTCCACGGTCTAATTCGACCATACACCAAAGATATTTATTTTAAACTGACGATTAAAATTAAATTCAATTGAATATAAACCGATTCAAATAAATTATTATTATTATCAGATAAATATACAAAAACTGAATTATATAAAATTTCCAAAATACACTAACTTGGAATTTTAAACTTGATATTTTGTTTTCACGCTAAACCAATATTCTATTTATTTAAAATCGATTTGTTTTATTAAATAAATCGTTACGGTTTATAAATGATTTCACAGCGACTATTTCAAAATTTGATTTGGTTATAACTCTCAATATAAAACATGAAATCTTGATTTTTCTCTTTCATTATAAAATTATAATTCAATAGATTCGAATATTTCTTGTTTCAGTGAATTCCGACTTATAACGAATCCCATACACTCAACTGAAATTCAAAACTGAATATTACAAACTGTCGTGCCATTTACGAGTTCGTTTTAATTAATATATATTTATACGTTCAAAATTCAATTTAATTAATATAAAATTCCATTTACTACCATTTCAATATTTAAACTAATTAAAATATTCAAATAAAATTCGATAAAAATGCGGGACGTTACAATATATCTATTTGGTGGCGGAGAATTTATTCTCTTGCTTAACACCCTTCTCTGAGACGTACGAGCTTAAAGGTGATATATCGGCAGAAATCAGTGGTACGGTGTAAATTGTCGATGCGGCATGTTTGATTTCCCAAAATTAAATAATCATTAAAAATGATTGTTGGAAGATTAAAACTAAGTGGAGTTTTAATGAATCTTTAATTAGATTAAAATGTGAATGTGATAATTTAAATTATCAAATTTGGGAAATGATCGAGAATGGAGTACCAAAGTTTTACTCTAAGCGATAGTTAAATATTTAATTAGATTTGAATGTTAAATGATAATTAAATTTACTGATAACACGGTAGTGTTAGATATGGAGAATTACCAGTTTTGCTCCATGGGATGAATAGGTTGCAATTAGGAATAATGAATAAATGATTACTTCGGTAAGACTCGATAATCCCGACTAATTGATAAACCTCAATTTGATTTAGAATTGATATCCAAAGGAATATTAAAGCATAAATTTAAAAGAATTTATACTTGATAAAATTAATAGGAACCTTTCCCAAAGGATATGAATATTTGAATAAAAGAATATCCAGAATTGGAATAAGGCGCATGTTATGTTTTTATAGCACTTGATTATAAGATACGTGAATTTTTCGGAAAGGCCGAGTTTGTACCCATTATGAATAATCGATTCGATGATAAGTCGGCGATGAAGACGGTGGTGGAAAACCAAAGATCTTTACATCGTTTGGATGATTACTGATGTCTTGATTGGGCTGTACACCCAAGACAAGGTAACATGTGGTGATCGTCCAGACGTACTTAGAGATCGACTGGATATGCAAGGACCTCTCTCCTTTATTGAACATATGGGATGAGGAATAAGGTTCCACCGGTCTCGTTCAGACCCAGAACAAACTAGTAAATGGATGTGTGTGTCTGACATTGGATTTTATTCTATGTTGATTGATCTCTATTAAATATATATCTGTTTAGTGGCGGAGAATTTATTCTCTTGCTTAACACCTTTCTCTGAGACGTACGAGCTTGGGGGTTATATATTGATAGACATCAGTTGCA
This sequence comes from Allium sativum, assembly GCA_030737875.1. Taxonomy (NCBI): domain Eukaryota; kingdom Viridiplantae; phylum Streptophyta; class Magnoliopsida; order Asparagales; family Amaryllidaceae; genus Allium; species Allium sativum. The sequence continues at coordinate 565,710,224 of CM060923.1, read as the reverse complement.
TGGCGTGAATTGTCAATGTGGCATGTTGAGATGCAAGTTATCAATGCTTCTGTTGAAAAGCAGAGTTTTGTGGTTGATGATCAAAGCACGACTTTAAATAACATAGCTTTGTGTATAGCGTTAATTCGCGAGCCTCACAACTCGATATGAGTCAAAAACGGGATAAGGGATCCAAGGAGTGCATGACGTTTCTTTCTAGCTACGGGTGGTGTCATAGCATGGAACCCAGAAATTTATTTATTTTTACCTATGTGGATGATGGATAGCGAGGCGCCTCGGATATATCAGTCACTACGGGGCTGGTGGATAGATCCTATAGGACCAGGTAACGTGTGTTCAGGAATAACTAATCCTCAAATGTAAGAGAGGACCGGCCTTGAGGATCCAAGGGTTCACTACAGGGGACCCTGAGGCATTTGCTAGAGTGTCTCGAAGCCGGCGAGGAGTACATCACTTGCCTCGACTCATGATGGAAATCCAATTTCCAATACATGACATTTCGGTTTTAGTTGTAAAACTAGTATGGCGACATAGTATATGGTAGCTATGTCATCTATGATTGATACATTTATATTTGAAGTTGTTTGATACACTATGCACTAATAGTAATATCAAAAAAGGGTTTTGTTTTAAAAGCACCAAGCATGTTTGGCTATTATAAGGGAAAACTCTATCCGTCGGCTTGCGTTGCATTGTGTGATGGAACCTGAGTCTTATAATAGCTTCATTTTTCGAAAAGCATTGCGTTGTTTATAAAGTGTTTTATGCACTAGTATTCTTGGGAGAAAACCTGTTCCGTGGTATACGGCGTGGTCCCTTGATTTACTTTATTTCTAAAGTAAAGGTTTAAATAACTGTTTTAATTCTCATACCAGTCCCTTGACTGACCTGTAGTTTATTGTTTTAACCTAAACTCTGGGTGCCCATATTTTCCACACAGGCAGCTAGTAGTTTTGGTTTTGCAGATATTTCTTTTCCCGGATCCTGGATTTACAGCTGGAGCTATATTCGGAATGCTTTGTATTCGTATATTTCTTCCAGTTGTGTTATGTGATTTTTTCCGCTTCTTTGTAATTTAAACCTCTGATATTTTTCTGCTATATATTATTTATTCATACTCCGTTATATTCTTATACTCTGATGTAATTGTTGTAATAAGCAATGAAATGTTCTATTGTTTATGTTCTGATTTGTCGTGTTCTCAACTCAATCCGAGTTTTCCCAAAAGGGTGAGTTTGGGTTGTTTCATCATGGTATCATAGCTCTGTTTACAGAGCTCGAGAACAAGACACATTAGGACCAAACGAAAGAATTCATCAGAGATTGGATTAGTAATATCCAACAAGAATGACTCGTTAGAGATGGGATCAGTAGTATCCTAGAATGAGTTTCAAAGAGTGCTATTTTTAAAATAAAAATGAAAACAAATTTTGTTTTGAAAATTTAAACCCTATTATACGTATTTGAGTATTTTATTTTTTGTTGAATTTGGACAATCGAGTATACGAAGATTTTGCATATACGCCTTGCAAACGTGTATACAAAGCCTCAAATATACTGGATAGATATAGAATCACACTCTATCGCCCGGAGATGGTTCTGATAATGGTATATCATCATCAGCATTTATGTTCGAGTTTCGAAAGTGGGATATCTATATATTTCCAATTGACTGGTGTAAGAACCAAAACTATATAGGGTTTATTGTTGTGATTTGGCACTAAAAGTATGATTTTTGAATATATTAAAGATACATGATTGAAAAGCTATTCAACTAATTGATTGTTGGTTGTGTTGTTTGATAATTAGTTTGACTAAATAAAATATTGGACTAATACAACCAATAAGAAAATGTAAGCCAAATTTAGCCAAATAGAATCAAATATTAAATTGAATTGAAAAATGATTGTAATTGCATGCATATACATGTATATATAATGAACAGGTCATAGCAGGGAAGCTAAGCAGAGGAATAAAATTGTATACCCGACAAATAGGTACGTGTTTACTTTTTCCTCGGGTTTTGATGATTTTATGAGCCGCTTGGCTAGCTGCTTGGCTTTTTCCTTTGCTTTTTGATTGATGAGGGCCCTGTGAGGCAAGTAGCAGTTTTAAAGGTCTCCTCGTACAAAGGAGGTTATGGCGAAACTTTTTGAAAATTTAGGATGTCAGCCAAATTTTTGAGAAATTAGAAAATTCTTAGAAACTGAAAAGTTAAAGAAAGAAAGCCAGGTGAAAGTTGAGTTGGTTAGTTAAACAACTTTCAGCTCTGTTCCTTTAAAAGGACGAAAAGATTTTAAGCGGGGGAGATTGTAACAACCCGGATTTTCAGAACCAATTTAGAATTTTTATTTTAGCTATTTTAATAGATTTTGGATATTTAAAATGATTTATTTTAAATAATAACGATTTAAAATTTGTTTAAATCGAAATTAGAACGTATAAATTTATTTTAATTATAAAACGAGTCTGAAATGGCGCGGTAATTTGAAAATTCAATTTTAAATTTCAAATGAATGTACATGATTCAAAATAAATCGGATTTCAGTGAAACAAGAAATATTTGAATTTGTTTAATAATATCTTTCTAACGAATGTGAAAAATTCAAATTTCATAATATAAATTGAAAGTTATGTCCAGTTGAAAATTTGAAATAGTCGCTATGGAATTTATATATTTTTTAATATAATATATAACCTTTAAAAATAGCCATTTTGCAAACGACCTCTGTTTTCGACGAAACTACTTTTATTGGATCCGGAATGTCAAATTATTGCTAGATTCAAGTTTTCATAATTTTTGGAATTAATATGTGAGCGTGGCAAAAGAAAACATGTTTGACATTTCAGTTTGAATTGGATCGACTAGAAATTGTTCATTTTTCAAAGGGTCTCCAAATTCGACGAAATTAGTTTTGTTAGGACCTTATCATCAAAACAAAGCTAGATTTATTTTTCTGGAATTTTTGGAGTCAGTATGTGTCTCCACTAAATTGAAATGTACGTTGAAATCAATTTTGAACGTTAAATTAATTTACATTTTAACTTCAATAAAACGGAATAAAACAGTCGAATCGGCTTACGGGACATATCCCATTGTGTTCGGAATAGGGGTAATTAGCTAGGAACGGTGGTCATCATGCTCGATTTGGAGTTCAAATGAAAAAGTAACTTTTTTTGGAAAATAAAATAATATAATTATATATTTATATAAACCCCTCCCCCTTTTTCATTGTTCAAAATCAATTTAGAAAAAAAAAATCGCCACCCTCCCGTTGTTAGTCGCTTCCGCGCTCACCGCCGCCTACCTCAGTCGCCTCGCCTCCGATTCGCCCTCCCTCCTCCAGCTGCCACCTTCTTCCTCCACCCCACCTCTCCATTTGAACACCCAAACCCCCTTCCCCCCAAACCCTTGAAACCCCCGCCGCCAATCCACCCTAGCCCCACCGCCGGCCACCAGAGCCTTCCCCCGACCATCCAATACCTGGCCGCCATGGCCCACATTGGCCCTCGCCAACAACGACTACCGTGGGCCCTCCTCAAATTAAAAATCTTATTTTTATAATTTTCTATATTTGCAAATAACACCCTTGGCTTCCACATTCAATATCTCCCAAACCAAGCGCTTCTGGCCAAAACTCCACAGTATCAACATCGAAGAGCACGATTTTCTCTTTGATTTGAGTATATGGAAGTCATGTTTTGGATTGCGGAGTTGTTCAGAAAATGCATCCAAAATCTACTGTCCAAATTCTGTCTTTTCGCGAATTCTGGAGAAATGGAGCATTTTCGGGAAAAAGTCCATTAGGCGAAAGTTGTCCAGAATGGCGCGTTTAAGCTGGGATAAAAGACGGCGTGAAGATTGGAGCTTATTTGCAAATTCTAGAACCAGAACAACAATTCAGAGCGTTAGAAAATAACGGCGGAGTGGGTCTCAATGTGAGAACTCCTTCTCACTCTAATTGTTTTACAGTTAAATATATACTAGGATGCAGACGGGGCTTAGTAGCACCGGACACTATTTATTGTACAAACCATGGTTATTTATTTTGATTGTACGGTGGAAAATTGACTGTATTATGGTGTATTGAATGTGATTGACTATTGTGTATGGCGCGAGCCAGTAGCAGGAGAGGGGTGATGCTAGACATTACTCCGGTTTTAATATCGCGTCGTTATAATGCCGAATTTTTTTGAAATAAATATTTATTCATTAAAAGTATCATTTTTTAATGTGTATATGAAATATATAAAATATTCACGTGTTGAATAAAATGTTTGAACAATAAAAATATCATTTTTATTGAATGTATGAACTATATAAAATAGTCAAGTGTTGATTAAATATATTATCATTAAAAATATAATTTTTAACGCATATATAAATGGCATGAAATTCTCCTGAAAAGAAAATAAATATTCATTTACAAATCGGACGATTTGTTTATGTACACCCATTTAACTGATATTGATTGGGACGATAAATTTTACACATCGCCCAATTGCACAAATAATATTCAGTATTTGTTGGTTGAAACACCATACGGGTATTGAGATGATATTTGGCGTACATTAATCCCAATTGCTTAGTTGTATGTCAATCTATTGGTTGACAGACTGTTGTAAGCTTTTATTATTTATATTTAATGCTTATGCAGTTGTGTATGCACTCTGGACAATGGTTGACTGTGTACAATTATTGTTGTGTACATGGGTGTCTGAAATCCATATAAATAACAATGTATGGTAATTTACTGTGTCTGATTCCAATTCAGAAAGAACGAATATTTTAAAATAACGAATATTTTAAAATAATATTCAGCGAAGGATTAAAATGTGAATATGATGTTCGATTTTGGATGGACACGAAAATATTGAATTGTGTGAAGCCGTGTTGATTAATTATGCGCCATTTTGACGCAAACGATATTTATATTGATTTTATTCATTTTTATAATGAATATCAAAAAGGAAATGATTTCAAAATCAGATATTTTATAAATATTATAATGATAAGGAGTATTCAATTTTGATTTAAAATCGAAATGAAAATAGGAATTGTTTTAAAATGAATTTATAAACAATTTATAAAATACGTTTTAAATGGAAATCGATGAAATATATATAATATATACATTATATATATTTAATGGCCTGAGTAGAACGCGCCGCGCCATGACCGTTCGCGGATTTCAACCATCGACTTCGAATTGACATTAGGGGAGATCCGACTGTCGGATTCTCTTAAAACCGGAACCGTTGGGTTCGTATCGAAAAGAGATTTCCAATGAATATAAGAGATTTGAAATGTAACAGCTGGATTTGGTATTATGTCCAAATAAAATTTGGAAATGGTCGATATGGATGCAATTCGGCAGCCGTTATTGGAAACCGACTGTACGGGCCTTGATAAAATTATTAAAAATATTAATAATTTGCATAAAATCATAATAAATGATTTGGAAAGAATTTGGAGGAAAAATCCACGTTTGTGAGGATAAAAATGTAATCGAAATGAACTAGTTATTAACTAGAAAGATAATCCAACGTTTTTTTAATAAATAAATTGGATTTGTTAATGGTTTTAATCTAACCAGAATTTTCCAATGTATGAATTGGAATGGATTTGAATAGAAATAATCTCTGGAATGTTTCGATATTGGATTCCGTGACTATATGGATATTGTGGAGGAATTTGGAAGATATATAAATATCGTTATTCCCCATATGATATGTGTTAGTTTCAGAATTTGATATTGAATGTAAGTCGATATAATTTCTATTTAGAGCCTTATATTTGATATCATAGTGGATTTTGGGTTTGTCGTGAATGGTGTATTAAATAACACTGTTCTTAAACCCCGTGTGAAAAGAATAAATCTTTTAGTTAAGATTATTAGAGTTTCCAAATATATTTAGTAACTGGAATAAAGTGGAATGTGAATTGGGTTTATTGAGAACTACGATTTTAATGACATTCGTTCTTTAACCCGATTAACAGTGAAATGGGATTTGGAATTTATAAATCTTTTTATTAAGATTTAACGGAAAATTTCCAAAGTAAAGTTATCCAATTTAATAAAATAAATTGGGATTGAACGGAACTCGATTTGGTAATAATCGAAGTGAGCTTCTGTGGAAGAAGACTGTTAATATATATGGAATTTAAAAAGGATTTGTCGTTATTTCATTTATATTATTAGTCAGATACGGAAATTGATATCGATTATATATATTGATCTAGTTTTCCATGAAGATTCCATAATTAATGGAATGTGATTTTGGGTTTATCGTGAATTGTGTTTTAAATGACGTTGGTTCTTTAACCCAATTAAAGACAGGATTTCATGTCTTACATTGTATTTAGAACTGTGTTGTTGATCTATGCTAAAAATATTTCTATTTGGTGACGAGAATTTATTCTCTTACTTAACACCCTTCTCTGATACATACGAGCTTAGAGGTTATATATCAGCAGAAATCATCGGTATGGTGTAGATTGTTAATGCGGCATGTTT